>WBNO01027428.1:59329-75632 GCA_013400575.1 Peucedramus taeniatus | reverse complement strand
ATAACATGATGGATTCATAGCCCTACTTTCCTCAGAGCACACCTGATCTGCAGTTCTTGTGGCTAACTTGCTGTCCAAGTAACCAGGGAGAAATTAATCTCTTTTAATTTTAGCTATCTATTCTAACCCCCCCGTCTTTCTTAGATATCTATCACCTTAGGCTCCCTTCATACATTTATTTGCCCTATCACAAATGCCCATAGTAGAGGAAGATGGACAATTCTTTGGAAATGCTGTTTTTTTCCTCTTTAATACACAGTGTTTNACTTTGAAGTCTAACTTCAAGACATTAAAGCTAGAACTGATGAATCTCTCCCTAATTAATGGAGAGAGTGCAGAAACTCCAGAGGGTAATTCAACCCATCTATTTTAAATGCCTATTTAGAGAAGAGAGGAAACCATTTCTCCCCATTAACTGTGTAGGCAGCCAAGTTAACTTGCTTAACCAGACACTTAGCTTTCGGACAGCAAAAGTTGCTAAGACAAATTATATCCCAAGTGTTCTGCAGACCAAAAGGGGATTTCTTTCGATCCCTTCAAATCCTAGCAAAACCCCTCATAAAGCTTGTTTATTCCGACTTTACGGGAGAGCCATGATTTAGCTCTCTGCCAGTGAAACAAATATAATTCAGGGATGCTTTTTTTTTCCAGACAAGGGAAAACAACTCCAAGCTAAATATCACTTCTAAGGTCTACTAGGTCATCTTCAGCCCCTGGATCAATACGTAGATGGAATACAATTGTAAAGGTCACATTGGAAAATTCCCTCTTCATAAAAAAATTCTGTATGGAAAAAAAGGTAACTTACACAATTCTTATCCAAGGCCACTACTTCAATACCCTCTCATGGGTAAATCTAATTCTTCTATAAGTGATCAGCATCTTTTAGGTTAAAGTGCAAAGTACTGAAGGAAACCATTTACTTGCAAATTCTGTTCATAACTGGAATTCAAAAGTGATTTAACTGACTCCACTTGTACTATATTTTACAGCACTCAGACCTTCCAAAGGGACACTGTGCTATTGCTTTTTTACATCAAGAAAAGATAGGTCATTTTTTGTTTTTATTAACTCAATAATGGCCAATTACCAGCCTAAAGCATGCTGTAACCTTAAATACAAATTCAAGATGCAGAACATCATTAAACTCTAGGCAAAACTCTTCATTATAGTGTAGAAAAGTCAATTTTTGAGAAGGAGCTTTTCCTGTCAATGTGCATTTGGGCCCTCAAAAATAAAGATGATATTTCTCAGTAAGCAAATTATTTTGCCTTTTTGAGGAAAACTGACCTGAGGAAAAAAATCCCTGGGAGGATAATGGAAACCTATGAAATTAATAGACACTTACTAACCCTCATAAAGCCTGAAATAAACACATGATCTCCTAGATCCAGGAAGTTCTGCGATACTACAGTTGATCGCTGAATGAACAAAACTGAAAACAGGTTTCATGCACATATTTTTTATTGAATAAAGTCATCCATCTAGGTTTTTATATAATATACTCTTGTAAATTTATGTATTTCCATTGCATAAATATAGTATTACAGATAGTACAGACAGAAAGTAACAAATGGTAATCAGTCTAAACTTCCCGTAATAGCCAGTCAAGTTTCCACTTCAGAAACATTTGAGATGTTTATAACACTGTTATTTTAATTCTTGAATTTTGATCTTTTATGTGGATTCTTAATCCAGACTCAGTTTTAATGTCCTCAAATGCATTGCAGTTTCTACATTTTAAAAGTTAAAATGTGATGAAAATATATAATCTTCTGTCTATTAAACAAAAAAACAAACAAAAAAAAAAGTGATAGGCATTTCTCCAAAACAGCTATTCCCTGGTTTCCTTTTGGACACAGGGAGCTCATTAATTATGCTTTTAATGCTAATTTTCTTGATTTAGTGGAAAAAAAAAAAAACTTAGAAAAGTAGGTGCTGTGTGGAGAGAACACATACTGCTCAAAAAGGTAGTTAACCCTTTTCTCTAATCCTCATTCAAAACGTCTGTTTCAGCTTGATCTTAATGCCAGCCACAAGCAAAAGTTGAGTAACTGTTGCTTTTCCTTGCTGATGATCTGAAGGAACTGAGTCAACTGCTAGCGATTACCAGCACATGGGAACATCTTGTACATGGAAACATCTTACAGCCAGGCCAGACAGAGCAAAATGTATCCAGTTTTATGGTCAGAAACCACAAGGGATTATTTTAAGCCAGTCTATTGCTTTCCTTTCATGAAGTGCTAAATGAATACACCCCAGAGTATGTTCCAGAGGGTCTCACCTGAAATGCTATGTCCACGGAATGTCACTCACAAGGACGCAGCTAGTGCTGCTGCACCTGTTTCAAAAGGCTGCAGTGTGGAAAGTGCCTTCACTCAATAGAGATGGTAAGTGTGTTCTTTCACTCATTGAATGGTGAGCTTCTGCAAGAGGAGACTAGTTCTGGCAAGCAATCAATTCTCAGGGAGGTGACTATTAGAAGAAGAAAAAAACAGCCTTTGTGGGAGACTTGTCTTGACTGAAATATTACCTAAAAATATTTGAGCTCACCATGTCTATGACAGCCTTTTGGAAAACATTTGGGTAAAAGAATCCTTATTAACACAGCCTTACTAGGAAAATGGTAAGTAGGTATTTTTTTTTCATTACAGAAAGGAAAAAAACAATGTTGAACCTCTTCACAAACTGTGGGATAAAGATTTTGACCTTCAGTAAATCTTTCAAAAGTAATGTGTAAGGAATGATTTCTCCAAACAGTTTTCTACTGTCACAATTTTACATAGTGAGTGCAAAACTTCTTTTAATATGATGCTTAACCAGAAAAGCAAATCAAATTAAATAATTTTTCTTATTATAATACCTTTTGAGCTGCCCATCAATTGTATTTTTCTAGTTAAACAGAAAGCAGAAATACTTTATCGCAAAATCCCTTGCCCCTGCATGTAAGACAGATCACATCCAAATAGAATGCAAAACCTGATATGATGTCAACTTGAAGTGAGTTGTTTACAAGCACAAAATCCCTAGTACTAAGTCAGCTAAGCAGCTCAGGTTTATGTTAAAGGGATCTGCACACTACACTGTCTGAATTTCTCTTCTTCCTGCTGGAAATCTCACCACCTGCCAGTCTATAGAGAGCATGTTCTTCCTCATGGAAAGAGACATAGGCATTGCACCTGGCTACTTCATCAGCAACATCTCTAGATAAACCACTCGTAGTGAAAACAATAATTTTCTTATAAACTGCCTTCACTGTTTCTGTTGTATGCTTGGGAAAAAAAAATAGCCTTCACAACAAAATGCATTTTAATGATATGACAGAATATTTTATTCTTTATTGTGGCTGTAAGAAGATTTTACAGAAGTATCCAGAATGATGACCGGCAAATATCAAAAAATCTGAAAAAATATTTCATATTCAGAAAGAACTAGATTTTTTCCTGCCAAGTACATTAAATGGTCTTAGCTTCATTGAAAAGCATTCCTTCCTGTGTTAACTTTTTTTCATGTGATAGAAATCAGATCCTAATTTGTGTCCTAACTCAGCGTGTAAGGGCTTAGCAACTCTGAGAGCCAGGTCATTCCTCTTAATATCCTTTAGACACTGTTTTCTGAGACTGTCCTACTAAGTAATTCCTACTTGAATGCTTATGAGAGTAGAACAGAGAAGGGATTCTATTCCCATCACTGTAAAACATCCCTGGAGGAGCTGAAATGTAGCCTGTATCCACTGAGCACATTTTGATGTTTCTAATATGCCCTGGTGTATGCTGGAAAACCCAGAAGAAGCTATTACTGAGGCAAAAGTTCCTCTGGGTCTTTTGCTGCATATATATGGCTTTGGTAAAGTTTCAAGCCTTGTAGCTTTTAATGGTTTAAAACAATCCCTGGAGGGCATATATTGATGTAGGTATACTCAGGTGGGAATGGCTTCAAACAGGCTAGCTGTTCAACTATTGCTCTGTCCTAAGTCCAAAATCATTAATGTGATAGGTAGGAGAGTTTGAACAGTTACTCCACACTTTCTGTGACATAAAAGCACCTTTCGTTGCTCAAAGGAGGAGGGAATTGTGCAGCATCAGAGTTCTGTACGAGGTAAAAGCAATGTCAAGACATATATGATCAAAAATAACTCAGCAGATGTTGTTGGAGTTTTTTTATCAAAATACTTTTAGACTTATTATTATTTCTATTCATTAAAAAAAGTTCTCAGCAAAATCTAGTCGGAAATCTCTAAATACAGACAAAAAGACCAAATAGTTTTGAAAGCAGAGCAACTTATTGCTACATATTTCTCATCTAAAGCCTTTCAGCTACCACTTGATGTTACTCCCACTGCTTCACTATGTTCAAGTGCCTTTGAATACCTTCAAGCTGTGGAGGACACCGAACATAACACCAGCAAATTCTCTACCTCTTAACTGAGTTCTCCAGATACCAGGCAATTATATAAATAGTGGAGAATGGCATCCCCAAGCCTGCTGGGTTTTTGGAGGAGAGAGATTTTAAAAAAACCCAAACCTGCTTGTTTCTCTGAATGAATGGGGTACAGAACCCATGCATATTACAAAGGTTTTATAAACCAACACCTGAAAAAATGAGGCATGTGTGTGCATAGATGCTGAGGCACATACAGGGAGAAAGATCTGGAAAATAAGTACTTAGAAACAGTGTATCAGTAAGAATTCCCAGGATTCTTTCTTGTCCTACATTTCTCATCAGAATGTATGAGATAACGGTAAGTTTACCGTGTTATTCCCTTTCCAGATATGATGCTATTGCATGACCCAGCATCCATCTTTGAGGAAAACATGTTATTTTCCCTTTCAAGTGGTACAGAGCTAAAAATAAAAATAAAATAGATAAATTACACTTCAACCCAATCAGATCTTTGAACACGGAAGCTTCAAGTTACTTTTGGGAGTGCAGGAGTTGTGGATTTTCCAGTGCACCTGGCACAAAGTGCCTATGGTGTATAAGACATATAAACAATGGCAGGTACATCTGAAGAGGGGAGTGGGATAGTTAAATGACAATATATGTAGTAACTAGGTACAAAAAATATGACCAAGAGAGTCCATGACTCCCCTCCCAGTAAGTTAAAGGGGAAATTAAGCAAGATAAGAATATAGGAGAGAAAGCACATTATTTTTTACGTCTCTTTTTGACTTATAGCCCCAAGGATATACCAGAGTTTCCAAATAAAGAAAAGGAACTTTTGATAATTGAAGTGTCATAAGAGGAATTCCTGGGACAGATCAATAAATAAAAGATCTATGTATCTCAAGAATGGAATGCTGTTTATTCAAGACTCCCGAAGCAATTTAAGGTTAATCAAAAGAACTCCACAATTATGCAGTTTCCCATTGAAATCAGTTATAGTTAGTTAGTATACTGAACCACATAGGACAGCAGTGATCTTCATGTAACTCCTGAGAGAAACTGAGAAAGATTTCAACTTCACACACATATTACTGGAGAAATAATTGAGGAGCCAATTAAAAGCAAAAATGTTAAATATGTGGATCAAAGTTAGAAGCCTTAATGCCCTGTATATGTCTTTAACCTATTAGTATTCTTTTGTTATGTTAATAAATAGCAGATAAAAAAGAACTGGCAGATACAAGTTTTCTGGACTTCCAAAAAGCATTTGAGAATGCTTCCCGCAATAGGCTATTAGGGAAACTAAGTAATCACAGGATGAGAAGCAAAGCATTGTCATTGACTAGAAATCAACTACAAAAAGGAGAACACAGAAGCAGAATGCATTTATTAGTGGTCACTGCCCTGTGTGGCTAAAGGTTAACAGGCGGGTGCCCTCAGGTTCTTTACAAAGGATGAAAGTGTTTAATCTATTTATTAACCATCTGGAAATGGGACTAACAATAAGATAGAAATGTTTACAACGGACAACATGTCTTAGATTAATTAAGGCCAAAACAGGCCAAGGAGCTTTTAGGATGCTTAAAAGAGCTCAGTGAAAGGGGAAACAATGGCAGATGGAATGCAGCACTGCCAAGCCAAATAGAAGCACAGAGGAAAGAACCATATGAAATACATCACCTAGAATTAAAAACCCAGTATGACCACTGAAGGGGGTGGGGAAGACCCTCTTGATAAGCACAGATCAATGAAAATACTTCTCTGGCACTATTCGCAATCTAAAGATATTGGTGAGAAAGAGAAGAAAAAGGGAAGAGTACTGGCATAATGGCTACAAAGGCTGAGATTTATATTTTTAGGGGTGAAGCCTGGCACCTTTAAATGAAGAAGTTAAAAAGACATAATGAATAAGTAAATTTAGATCATAAATTAAGTAAATTATATCATTACTTAACTCTCTTCATAAGACAAATAAAGAATTCAGCAAAACTGAAAATAGCATATTTCAAACAGAGAATTCTTTTTCATTATTACTTAAATCAAAGATGTAGAACTCCTCATTTGATATTGCCACGTTGAAATGTAACACCATTTTAATGAAGAACTTTGATTTTTCTGTGGATTTATACATACATAAATCCATTTCTTTGGATTTATACAAAAAAAACCCCTTGATTTTTCTGTGGATTTATACATATTTATACATAAAAGATTTATACATAAATCTGTTCAGTACAGCAAGCCAGAATCAAACCACCACAAACAATAAATGAAAAATCCAGCTACCTCTGCAGTTATCATCTTCTATTTCATGGGCATACAGGTTATTCTTATCCCAACTTCCATATATCAAAAACCACTCTTTTCAGCTGCAGGTCTTCAGTCATGGATACTGATATTTTATTCCCCCTTTCAGAAAATTGTCCCTCTTAGTACAGAATATTACCTCATCAAAGACCCACAGTCAAACGCATCACAAGAGGTTGGTTTGGCAGAAAGCTTAAGGAGGGAGGAAAGAGAAAAAAGAGAAAAAGCTGGGGAGTGATGAACAATAAAGAGAAAAGGCTGGGTAGTGATGGACAATAAAAGGAAAAGGATAGCTAAATCCTAAAAGATGTTTTCAGTTGTCATCTTTACCACTGGTGGGCACAAGTTGGGAATGTATTTAGGACAACCTTGGCTGCATCAAACCAGGAAGTGTGGCCTGGGCCAGTGTCCTTTAGATAATTAAAGTAATGTGTGAAACAGTGTCTACCAGAAGCAGCTGCTAATAGCAAAATCTTAATGAATGAACACTTGATACAGGCATCCTTTTGGCCAAGAATCACAGGTAACACCTACATTGTAATGTGTTAGAGATGTAAGAAACTCTTGTATTACAGCAGATGTACAGACATTCTCATTTATATGGACAATATACAAATAAAATCTTTCTCTGTCAAACAAGAAATTGCACTTAAATGCCTTCATCAGTCAGTAGCCGTTAATACAGCCCAAAAACTGTATGTGAAAGGAGAAAATAGGCAATATATCTCTCCACTAGTATGTCAATATATTCAAAATTATATTTTCTTGTGTTTGATTACTGGTTTAGCTATACTCCTTTAATATAATTCAATAAATGTAATTCTCTCCTTCTACCTAGTCTCCAATCTAACAGTTTGCCACTAGGTATATATATATAAAAATAAAAATTAGAGGAGCTACATAAAAACATTAGTAAGAACTATAGAAACATAAATATTTACTCAATTATTAAAAAGAACCAACAGATTTAATGCATTAAACAGCAAGAAGAGAAGATTTTGGTGAAATTTTGGTGTAATTGCTGCACATTTAGAGAAAATTAAGATTTTGAACACTATCCTAAGTACTTTTGAAAGTGAAATTTATCTCTAACAGTAAGATACCCCTTCATGTATGAAAATGTACTAATAGAAAAGAATACAGAAAAGTATTTTATTTAATCATAAGCATGATAAATTGACTGCTGCCTAATATGAATTAAGAAGAAAGTTTGCAAACTGACAAACAATTTTTGGTCTGGTGTAAAATTCATTTTACCTTCCAAGCTTATTCCCAGAGCAGATCACTGAGCAGTGTAGTATGTCAGCTCCTACAGCCTGCTTGCCAAAAAACACACTCTCTTCAGTTTTGTCATTCTTCAGTATCAGCTCCTTCAGGCTTCGGGGTAAAGCAACAAGAGTATAACCTGAGATACATTTGACTGAAGTCTTATGTGAATATGTTTTCTGTCTACTCTTATGTCGACCTTAGCTAAACATCTGCAGTTTTGGCTGCCTGCCACTCTGACTGCTTTTCCTGCTGCCTGGGCAATGTCTTGTCTCTGCTGCACGGTCTCTCTTGCAGTTCCTGGTCAGGTCAGTAGCATCTGGTGGGGCAGAAAGTGCTGATAACCTGGCAGGTATTCTCCTCATGTTTTGATCAATCACACACACCAATACTATTTCAGCCAATTATTTCTTTATCCACTTTTGCTAGGTCAGTATATCACTTTTCTTGCCTCCTTTTATCTCTACTCAGGTTTCAAGCTTGGGGAAAAGGTAAGAAAGCTTCCTGACAGTTACCAAAAAGTAAAATCATTAAAAAAACACTCAGATCATCAGGAACATTGTTACTATTAGAATATGACCCTAGAAGAGCTAACTTTCTTCCTACAAGTCCATTAAAATTGCTTAAAAAAAACTCAATACATGGCATGAATTGTCAGGGTTCAAGAGCAATGACCTGTGATTACTGGGCATATTGCAATAAAAATACCTAAACAATGAAAACTGGAAAGGTAGTAGTTCCATGTATACTAACAGCAAATATTCTATCAGCAGAGAAATATTTTTCCAATGTCCTTTTTTCTTATGAACTGCACAGTACTTTCTAATCATTCAAATAAAAAAGGTTTACTCTGTGAAGAAAAATAACATTAATCCGTAAGACAGACACACCTTCGTATTGCATGCTGAAGAAATCCAAAGAAAAATGAAGTCTTTCCATGTATATAGTAATTGAAATAATTAAAAAAGAAAATCAGCTACTTGGGCTTTCCTGCATAATTAATTGTCAGTTCAGTGGCTACCTAAAATCTATCCTGAACACTGCATTGTAGACTTTTTTTTTTATTTATTTATTTTAGCAGGAAACAAGAAAATACATTAAAACATAATGAGAACAGTATTAAATGAAGACTGGACAGACTAGTTTCACTGCTGCTATTTCCCTCACAAAAATTATTCCTTTTCATGATTATTTAGATATTCTTGCACCGTTCTGAAACTAAAAAGTCTAGAATTGCCATAAAGAAGCACTGACAGTTCTGTTCAGCCTTATGTCTGTGTGTTGGGAAGGTGCTGTGAAATCCACAGTGAGGACAGAGGCAGACCCAAAATGCAGCAGAGCTGCAGTGGTTCTGCTGCACAGAGGCTTGTCTGATGCAGGGAAAGCACAGAGCAAAAATCTGCATCACCTTCACAGGCATGCCAACAGAAGATAAAAGAAAAAAAAATAAAAAGGGATAATACACGATCACTACTGCCATGATTATCTAGAGCCAGGTGCAGTGAATCATTTCAGCAATTTGGCTCAGGGCCTTGAGATGCAGTCCTAAAGAAATTGCTGAGATACTTTGAGAATTATCTCCAGGCTGAATTTCAGCCTCTTTAACTATAACTATATAAATATTAACACGGAGTGTGGCTCTGTAGAGACACTCTGTAAACTGGGACTGTGCCAAGAGCCTGGTACCCACATTTCATGTGCTTTGTTGGTTTTACTTTGGGCTAGCCCTAGTCTTTTTTAGGGACTGCACATCCCTTAGTGCCTGCAGCTCATTATAGGTGCACTTCATGGGCACCTGTAAGCCTTTGCTTTCAGCAGACAGCAATCCAGTGTGTGTGGTGACTCAAGGGGCAGTGAGAGTGGCAGTGGGAGTGAGAGGGAAGTTTCCAAAGCACGCCTCAGACCTAAACTGAAACACTGATGGAGACAGCCTGAGGGCAGCTGCCTGTACACAGCTCAGGCATTTGTGATTTGTTACAGACTCTGTAAGAAATAAATAGTTGCCTTTTAACTCCATTAAGACACAAAGTCAAGAACAAAGTGTGAAGCAGGACCGGCCCTTTGAGCAATATCACAGTTGCATCTCACGGTGCACCTGCATGGTATGGGCTCCTGCACTGCTGAATTACTGTAATAACTGAGTTCCCCAGTAGTGCCTTTACTTTCAAGGAAAAAAAAAAAACAAACTCTAAAGGGTTTCAAGTATTTTGCTTCTTTGTCAAACATATCATAAAATCATTTCAAACATCTCCGTATTCATATATACCTGACCCTGTACTCAGGAGTACAATTTTCAAGGAACCAAAAAATAAAATAAAAGAAAGCTTACTGATATTCACAGCTATCACATTCCTTACTATGAGCTACTGATCTTCACTACCAGTTAAGATTTTGTCAAAGCTCTGAGATGCAAAGATCTGCAAGCTGCAAAACATACCTCTTTCTCCTAAACAACTAAAAAAGACAAAAAATCTCTTCCACCCCAAACTTCAATTGGCTGTCTTCAAATCAGACGTGTATTAAAAACTATTGAGCACAAAACCCAAAAAACCATGCAGTAAATATTTACTTTCATACCATAATTTAAAGAGGACTGTTTCTGTAGCAATTAGAAAGAAACAAAACACCAGAAACTAAAAAAAACTTTTAAAGAAATATTTGGGAAGTCGCTGTAGTTCATGCTTATATTGCACAAGCTAACATCATTCTTCCCTTTAAAATATTTCAGAAAAAATATAAAAATCTCATTATACAACAGTAATAAAAACCTGATCTCCTAGATAATCACAGTGATCAAAATATACTGGTCTTAAAAAAAAAAAAAAGCACACATAAGCAGAACAATAAATTTTGTTGTAATGTGCAAATAGAGAAGCAGAAACAAAAATTATCTAAAATATTCCACAAAGGGTCTCTACAAATGTATTGTGAAGACCAGTGTAAGACAGCATTAGTGGGCATCCCAACAATAGATGCATGTGTGTTCTACTTTTACTGTGGAACCTTTCTGAAATATTGATGAAAGAAAGGAAATACCCTAAGTAATTTACACTTCCACACAGAAAACAAGCAAATCCTGAAAAAAGCAGACGACCATTTAGAAACAATTGCTACATTTTCCTGTACTTCTTAATTGTCCATAATTCAAGACTTTTCGGACTTCCATCGGACTCTACTGCAGGAGTGTCCTAGCTTTTCCAGAATGCTTGATCCTACATCAATAGTTTCCTTGTTCCACTTCCTTTAAGACATAAACTTATATATACGTATATATACACACACATATACATGTGTATCAATGCTGTAATTTTAATTTAAGATGTTATTACCTTTTCTATGAGTGTTGAAGTGTACCACAGAGCAAAAATTCCATTACCTGATCAATTCTTCAACTTATACTTAAATTTTTAGCTGTATTTATGCCAGCATAAATACAGAATGTCTTTGCACCAATCAAAGCATCTTCTCTGGATTTAAACTATTAATACTACTGATCATCATCCTTTTAACCCTGGCGGATGACCTACACCCTAGGCTGGAAAAGGCAAATAATTTTGCTTTGTTTTCTTCAAGGTTTTCCTGTCCCTGGATAGCTGAACAACTTAAGCTCATAATATTTTTCTACAGCAGTGCCTGAAAAATCAATAGAATAAGAGAACACAATCAAGACCAAGTACAACAACAAAGGGGAAAAAACATCAATCCAACAACAATAACAAATTAGTGATGTCAGTCAAAGACAAGAAAATGAGCATTTAAAGCACTCTGAATATTGTTTTTCTTAGCAAGGTGTGTAAAACAAATCTGTCTGAGTCAAACTGTCCTTCTGAATTCATATATTTGAGTTTTAAACATATCATGTTCCTCCTCTCAAAGCAGTATTACGTTTAAGTAAAGCCATTTATTTCAATGGAGTTAGTCCTGGTTTATGTCGTTGTGGATTGCTGACTAAAGAAAATTGGCCTATATTTACAAATGAAAATGAAATAATATTTTTAATTCATATCTGTCATACAGAGATTGGCTTGCAGTACATTTTCTCGGCTCTCGTCCCAGGAATTAATCTCAGTACCTAGATTTTAAAAAGCTGTTGTAACATCAGTGATTTGATTTCATTAAATTCATGGTGAGGTTGCAACAAAAAATGTGCATTTATAAGATTCAGCTTTAACAATTATGAGATTTAAATAGAGACAAAAGAAACCATAATGCACTTCTAACTGAATTGAAACATAAAACAGGAAGCCTCATTTCCTGAACTCCAGGGCTATACTATATCTTGTTAGCTAAACTCAGCTTATAATAGGGGTCATTTCCCCGAGGATTGTTACATCATAAAGCATTAATGGGAAAAAAAAAATAAAAAAGAAGTAAAAATACACAAACTCTTCTATTTTCATTATAATTTGGGTAATATTTCAAATGTACCTTGTTCAGAAACTCCTACTTCCTCATAATACTGATCCAAATTCTGTCAGGTTCTCTGTAGAAATATTACATCAAGACTTTAACTCCAGAGCAGAAGAGGACTGGAAATGAACATCTCTCATCTCTGGATGCATGAAGAATTTTAAAAGTCATCCCAGGGGACCTTGGCTATGGTTTTGACTTGCTTCCCTTTTTTAAGTGCAGAACCTCAAGTCAGTGGAATCTAATCCTCATATATCCTCAGCCCTGGCCCTGCTCCAGGGCAGAGCTTCTAAGTTCCAGGCAGGCAGCACGTGCTGGGACATCCCCACACACAGGATGCTGTGAGCTTCCCATACTTGTTCCCTTCTGCAAAAAAAATATATTAAAAAAAAAAAAAAAAAAACCCAAAAACAACAACCCTTGCTTGCAATAGACCTAGTCTCTCATTAAAGCACTGTACCAAAACATTTACAGCTTGATCATAGTGTGAAAGGAAAAACATTAAAGGATGGATTTATACCTCTAGAGGTATAAAATTTTCAATATCCCAAAATAGATACATTTGGGATACTTTACTAAATAATAAAAAAGGCCAGTAAATGAAGCTCTGATGACATGGATCTTTTTCCACTGATTACACTGATTTCCTGGCTTTAACAGGACTAGAATCAGTACAGGCACATCCCACTGGGAAACCACCAGAAACTTGCTGAAGGACTTTACTAACAATCAGTATTCTAAATAGATGTTACAGTAATACTTCTCTTCAATCCCTCCATAGATTTTAATCTTTACCAAAGATTAATCCTTACCATGGATTTGGGATTCCATGTAGATGTTTTTATTATAAAGATTACAATTTAAATACATAATTTTATTGTCATTGCTTTGATAATATATGCTGGAATTTACAGTTCTCTTATATTTTAAAAATAATTTACTTTTGAAGCTTGATGTGCTATACCAGACATCACCACAGTCAGTTGCATAGTGAGTTGCAAGTTGTTCAATACACAGGAATTTTTACTTCCAGCTATGAAGTATGTCTTGATTATCCTAAAGCCCTTCTATACAAAAATCCAGTTTCAACAAATATACATGAAGGCAATGTTAAGAGCATTCATACAAAATTTGCATGTAATTTTTGTGGGTACATTTTCAAATATATATACTTTCATTATTTATTCTCAATATAAATAAAAACAAATTGGACTTCTCATTTGCTATTTAGTTGTTGTTCTACAAGTGGGTTTTATTTTAGAAAACATCTGTTTTTTTAATCCAGTGTATGTGTATACAAATACAAAAATTTGTCTCAGCAGAGATGATTTTGATGCCTTTGAAAATGTAACTTTACCAGTGAAAAAATACCCTTCTAAATGAAGTTATACTAGTTAAATATTACATTTTCTTGATGCATGAGGACAAAAATCAACTAATATGAGTTAAGAATATACTTTCCACACTAGCAAAAGCTTTTCCATCTGGTATACTGTTCATCATGAAAAATAAGTTTACACGAATAAATTTTTATATTTATCATCTAACATTTAGTTGTCTATTACTACTCATAGAGGTCTCTGAGATATGTAATTAATTTAATACAGATTTTAAGGTATTTAATAGTTGCTCAAGTTCTCCCTTGAAATCCAAGTATTTATCGAAATAAATGAGTCTCATACAAAATTCTTTTTTTTATTTTTTTGAGAAGAACCTGTAAGTGTAACCCCCTAAATACAGAAAGCAAGCCAACCAATGTAGAGCAATGATCAGCAAATCATCAAACTCTGGAAATTCTCTTATTCTCCTAAAAGCATGAATAAAATGAGAAAAATATTTTTTTCAAAGTGTCTCATCTTTTTCCCATCTGCTTAATAAAGAATGCCCTCTGATTCTGGATTGCTAATATCTTTAAAATGCAATAAAGATACTTCATTATGATGCTTAACAGAGATGAAGTCTGTTGACAGGCCCAAGATACCATTTACATAAGTGTTCAGGCAAATTGAAGGCAACATCTAATCTAACATGCAGAGGATCAACAAGAATTAAACATGTATTTAAAAAGCACTCTAGATATCATACTTCCTCCATGGAAAATATCTCCTAAAAGCTGCAATATATTGCACATTCCAAAATGCAAACATAACACAATTTCTTTTTTTTCCCTTTTAAATTTTTTATAATAGATATATTTGAAAATATAATGCCTTAATAATGAAATTACCTAAATCACAACATTAAAAAAAATCATTAAAATTCCAATATCATACATCAAAAGTGAAAAAGTTGATCTTTTTTTTTAATTTGTGATCTGTCTGGTACCATTTCCTTCTAATTTCACGGAAGTAATTTAAAACATCCACAATGACTTCCAAGCCGCTCAGAACTTCTAATAACCTAGACTGAAACATATTGTTTTCTGGTAACTTCAGATCTTTACTGTTGTTTTTAATCATGATATTTTCTCCTAAAGGTGAAGTATCTGAATCAACTCTCAGAATCAATGTATCTGAAAGGTGAACATTTCCATTGGGCTCTCAAAGACACTTCAGAGGACCAAAATATTCATATATAACTGCTGAAACATGTATCATCACCATTCATCCCAACAACTTTGTTGTATTCAATCAGTGCTTCAAAGGGTCAGACCAGATTGCTCCATAAAGGCTTTAGGCCAATCCTATATCAAACACAACTTTCAACATATCTCAGTTTTTTTGAAGGAGAGGAGACAAGATGAGATGAAGGGTGGGAGAGTATCAAGCATTGATCAGCTTCACTTCAGAGCCACTTACATAATGCCCTATTCTTTTTGTCACTATGGACTGGAAGCTAGTTGGATATAGCTTTTCAGTGTGCATTTTCTAAAGGAGAAATTAATATATTTCATATATCTACCCTGTTTGCAAACAAGGTCAATTCACAAATCCAAAGAGAAATCTGGTCTTTATTTTTTAAACGTATCTCCAAATTAATCAAACCTCTCTACAAGCCAGAATATGTCTCCAGTGCCTCGCTACATTTGTATTCATCTAACTGATTGATGTTATAAAGGAAATCAAGCTCACAGACATTCTCAGACATCTCACTTAGAGATGTTTGCTCTACAGTTCTGACAAGAGAAAAGTACAGTGAAAAGTACATAGAAAAGTACAGTATGCTTGCTGTAGTAAAGTGGCATAAGTGTGTTCCTTGACTGAGGGAGTTTGGGTAGTCTTGGGAGTTTCCTCTGATTTGGACTAAGGGAAGAAATTCTCATACATAGACACTTCACTCCCCCAAAAAATCCACCCTCCTTGGAAAGAGAGAAGGGAGAATAAGATCTCTAGCAGATCTACCTGCAAAAATGTCTATTAAGAAGATGACCTACAATTGTTATTGTCTAGTATCTCAACAGAAATAACAACTAGAAAAGTCATATGTAGAAGATTTTGGTCTTCTCTCTCAAACAAAAGTGATAAAAATGCAGTTATGTCACACAAGGCTCTTTCCCATTCTCACCCCTAAGAAGCAGTTTACATAGCTCACACATTCTTCAGCAACAGAACAGAGATATCGTAGCACTGAAGTAGATTTGTAATTTCACTAGGTTGATGTAGGACAGCACAAGTAGAAAGACTTTCCAAACTTTGAAAAAGTTAAATTTTTGCATATGAACATAATTTCATCCAATCTTAATTTCTATACCAAAATCCCTTTGTTAGGATTCATCTAATATGAATTTTGAGGTCAACAGTGCGTGGAAGTGTTTGTATCTGATATAAAATGACAGTATGTCCTCTTTAGAGACAACAGACATAAGTATTTTAGGGCATAATCCATCTGACCTATTTTAGATATCCATTTCATTGTGAACTGACTTAGACTCTAGAATTACCTCTGTATCTCCACTGACTACAAAGAGAATCTAAACTTTTTTTTTTTTTTTTTT
>WBNO01027428.1:35222-46079 GCA_013400575.1 Peucedramus taeniatus | reverse complement strand
CACACAGTAAAATGTCTGAACACAGCTGCCTGTCTCTCAGTCAGAGAGCTGTAAAACACAATGACCATAAACCCCAAGCTGTTTCTCCAAGAGAAGTTTTGCAAAATCCTGGTTCAGCCCACGAGCTCGGTAAATACTGCCTCTTTCCCTGTTTAGATATCACTGCTTAGAGAAAAAGACAGAGGGGCCAGGCTTAGCCCTCCTTTTACGATGATGAAATCACCTAGGGTGATGATTTCCACTTGGACCCAGGACAGAGATCCAAACACTTTCTATCCCTCAAACATGAAGGTCTCTTCCTCAAATAAACATACTCTTTGGACACTCCTAAGTGTCACTCACTCTTTTTTTCTAGCTCACTTATGCACCTTAATGTAACAGCAACAGAACAACTTGGATCCCACACATAAGACAAGAAAAGGTGCCAACTAGAGGTTGAACACTAAGAGATGAAGACCTGGTGTTCTCCTCAACATCAGGTATGCTATCTGGCCATAGGATAACCAAGACGTGTGTTTTAATTTCTCCATTGGGCTGGAGAAGGTTTAGAAACCATATCTTTCCTTGTTCCAGAGGCTTTCTCTATCCTGAGGAGCTGATAATTGCCCTTGAAAAAGGTATGCAATATAACACAGAAGGTGGCTTTGCCCCATTTTTTGCTTAAAGAAAGACTTTTTTCTTTATAAACATGGTCTGTAAACTAATACAGCTTACTGATGGTTCTTGAATTCAACTTCAAAAAGTGTAGTGGGAAAAGACCTGAGACTAAACCATATCAGAGGAGAACAAAATTTGTACCTTATCTGACTGCAGCAGTCATTGACAGAAGGGTGATCTTACCAATATCTGGTATGCTGGAATATGCTGGAATTTCTGTCACTTTGAGCAGTAAATAAGGCTAGATGTTTTTCAAAAGGAGATCCTAAACCTCAAAGAGAAGATGTAGGCCTGAGGTACAATTTGCTGAGCGAGGTTTTATGCCCTGGGTTGTGTTGTGGGTCAAAGTGCATTATCATAATGGGCTCATCTGGCCTTACAGGATCTATGAGTCAAACACTACAGCGAGCAGAAGTTATCTGTGGATTTTATTTTGATAGAGTATTTAAAGACATAGAAATAAGTGTTAATATTGTAAGGAAAGGTCTACAGTACTCAAATCAGAATCTATCTTTGCAATTTTCAGTCAATCAGCTCACACTGTCTGCCAATGGTACATTATTAATTTTGGTCTTGGAGCTTTGATTGAAATGATTTGACATACTGGCTTTTGTACTGAATTTGCCTTTTTGTAATGATTTCTGTTTTGTGACAAGGCTTTGACCAAACTTTTAAAAAGCATTCAGGACAACTTTACTACTCTAAAATGTAGCATCATTTATTTACTTACCTTTTGCTAGTTTGATTATGTATTTATTGCTAGAATAAAGGAACTGAAGCAGAAATACAAAACCCAAACCAAACCAAAGATAACTGGGATAAGCAACAGATTCCTGACATCAGGTCTGAGATTTTCTAAATGTGCTCTACTAAGATATATGGCAGTGAATGTGTAATTATTCTGTGTTTGACAGAAAAATGTGAGGTGAAGAAAGTTGGCTTTGGAGTCCACACCAGACAAAGAGGCTTAATTTGTATAATTTTTTTAAAATGTTGTTTCCCTTTTGTCCTGTTGGGAAAATGAGAGGATAATAGGCAATTTTGCAATCCACAATGAAATTATAAAAGTTCTTTATCTTCATAGTGGAACTTCAAGTATTGGTAATGAAAACGTGCTGGTATTCAGATCTCCTTTGAAACTTCATATAAATATTAATTCCTAAGTCTTTGCTCCTCTGTTTACACTTGTCTAAGATCAAAGCTAATATACTCGAAGTCAGTATGCTAAGATGGCTTAGATATACCTGGCTTCTCAAAAAAAATCCATTTTCATGTCATCTAGTATTTTCACACATTTCACAACTTTTGTCTGGAAAAACAGAATGAGTGTTCTTTTTCAACACCTAGAAATAAACTATAATAAGACATTTGGTATTTTCAAAATGAGCATGTCCTTGCTTTTCCAGTGACAGTTTTCTGTAACTGAGAACATGTCACGCAGAACTGTTGTTTCGCCTCTTCTGTTTCACCCAAAGCCCCATTCACTCTCTACCTAGCACAGTGAATAACTTGCAACTTAGTTTCAGTAGCTGGTTCCTGATGGATCTGAACAAATGCAGTTCAGTTCTCTGGTGCCCCTTAGTGTTAGGTCTTGGAGCTCAAGGGAAAAAATAAGGCTATAAAATAATATCTGAAAATCAAGAGCTGTATGCAGTGAGGGGAAGAATCTGAATTATACACTGTAGCTGCTTTCTCTAAAAGTTCCTTCAAAATTTTGTTACCATAAATCTGATCTAAATTACAGTATTTATTTTAATAGTTTAATGAACTATATGAATGGGAAGAAGAGTGAAAAACTTTCCTCAAAAATATCGCTACAGAAGCATGTCCCCATATTCATCATTCTTCCTAAATAACTCTAGTTGTGCAAAATACTTCACTTTTAAATTACTTTTTTTTTACTGGTAATGTTTATTACTCGTGTTTCAAAGCTTGGCAAGTGAGAGGAACTCATGGAATCCTGTCTCCCTAGCTGGTGGAATCACCAGATATTTCACAGATGGATCTCCTTAAAGTAATGTGGTTCAGTGTCATCTCTGCCACGCTGTGCTTTAATCAATAAAATCAGAGCTGGTGTTCTTTAATTCTTTGACTCATAATATGTAAGACAACTGATTTATTGAGCACTAAAGACAAAGTCTAACAGGATAAGCATGCACAAATTCCAGATACTTGGAGCTATTGTTTAACCTATATACCATATATTTTCTTTGTGAAAATACTTTAGCTTAACAAGCAGAAATATTTGTTGATGTAACACGTTAATGATAATAAACATTTTTCAGAGTAGAGGGCTTTGCTGCTTCAAAGTAAATATTCTTATATGTTTGCCTAATATCATGCAAGCAGTAATTTCCTGCATAATTCTCTTCCTTTACTTTGTTGATTACAAAATTGTGACATCAAAAGACCAGTATATAGGTCTTTCAGATGATTTTAACAGGTTTGAGAGACATGTCTTGTCTTTGTAATGTATATTCTTTATATAAGAAAAACCTTATTTTGTAATTGCTAAGGAGCATTTCTTTCTGTAAAAGTCAGGTGATTTTTGAGACTAGATTTCATTTTATTTTTGGGTTGGATTGGTTCTACTGATAGGAGCAATTGTTGCAAAAGTTATTAACAGGAATAGTCAGTTAAGCCTTTGCACTGGAGGCTCATCCACCACTTTTAATACCAAGCAAACATTATCAGGCTAGTACCTCTTAGTGATTTTTTTGACTATTTGTCTTCAACAGGAATATCTATACATTCATTGTAGGCAAAATATGTCATTTATGTGGTTTAACATCCTCAGAGTTGTTTAGTTTTTGGTTTATTTCAAGATCTTACAACAAATTTTGGTTATTATATTACCCATTACCTGGGAAGTGGATCAGAGATTTAATTATCTCAATCCATTTGATAAGAACAATATCCATGATGGGATATGTTGTAAGATACAAAGAAGTTAAGAACACTGAAGAATTAATTTTTTTTCTCATCACATTCCTAATGTCTTAGTTTCCTATTCAGTATTTTTCAGAAAGCTCAATTTTTGTGAGAAAGCTTCAGTCATCTGGGCCTGATTGCTCCAAAGCAATGGGAAATTTATGTTAATGTTATCAGAAGCTTCTAATCCTTGATCGAACAGCACTAATGCAGATTTTAAGATTCTTCCATTCTCCTTTGTTCACACTTTCCACATTACCTTCAATTTTGTCTCTTTGGCTTGATTTTTTTTAAGCTTTTCTTACCAAATTAGAGAATTAACTACCACACAGCAAGTTATAAAAGTTTGTCTAACTGGATTTGAAGAGGCTGTGCAGTACAAACTTCGAAGATACTGAGGTCATTGATTGAATTAGCTTGCAGATGTTTTCTTGGTATCCTGTGAGACTTCTTGTTAGAGAATGAGAACATATTTCTGTTTGTTGACATTTTCAGCCATGGAACGATGAATGGATAGCATAGAGAATCTGATAATGTCTCTCCAAAAATTGTAGGTCATCTTTTTTAATGAGAGCTCAGCCATAAGATTACATCCAGTGGGTATATTTGGACATGATCTGAAATGAGCTAAAGCTATTCTTCATTAACTGAAGCCATAAAAAAAGCGAAATATAACTTTTGCACATGGCTGCAGCAGGAAAAAGATAATACAAATGTCTCACACAAATTAGCCTATGCCTGTTAGAGTAAGATCTGATCCAAGGCATGCTAAGATCAGGGGAAGGATTGCAATAGGTTTTTAACCAAGCATGTAGAAAGGAAACAAACAGAAGAATAAAGATTTGCCCCATGTGGGGATGGAAGGAAAAGGATTGAAAGCACCACCAAAAGGTAGATTACAGCTTTTAAAATCTTTTTCCTTGTTCCCCTCTCTTACTAAATGTATACATTTGCTGTCTTCTAATAAATGTAATAGCCTCACAAAGTGATTATGCTTTTACAGACATCAAAAACATCTTTTCTCCCTGGTTACCTTATAGGTATCCTGGCTTTTCCTTGTGTCAAAATTCAACTCATAGGAAAGAGATAATATTTGATTTTTCTTAGAAATACTCTTTTATAATCTTTTTCTTAAATAAGAATATCTGTGCACTGTGTAGAAAGTCTTATGTTTTTAATCAGTCAAATAGTTTTCCTTTGCTCTCTCTTACTCTCATGGAAAGAAAAAAAAGTACTTTTAGGGATAACTTCACTGTTTCATTCACAGTCTGGTTTCCTCTTTAAGCATTACTGTAGAATGTTTTATAACAGCCTGAGTTACAGCACCGGCATTAGGTAGGTTTTATTTTCTGATGTACTGATACAATGTCTCCGATCCAGAACTTAGACTAACTTGAATTTGTTGCCCCATATTCATCCATGTCTGTGGTATGAAGGATGTGGAAAAGAGAAAGAACTAATTTAGAAATAATGTATGCTAGCAACTAAACTTCTCCCTACTTTTCACCAAACATTTTATTCCACATGCCTTGGAAATATGCCATCCTAGAAAACTCTTTTCTGGTTGGCCATATGAAAGTTTGGTAATATCTTTATGTTTCCAGCATAAATGGCTGCAGTGTAAATTTTAAATGCATGACAGTATGGGCATGCAGGAGACATTCCTACATACAGGGGTTTCTTGTTTGACCAGAATAAATATCCCTACTACTAAAACATGTAGTTATCTATAGATTTGATATAGAGCTTAAATATAAGTTGAATAATTATCATTGTAAAACATATATATATATGTCTCTTAAAAATATAAACAATTTCAGCACTTTTCATCTCATTTAACTTTAGCTGTGTAGCCTTAAGCATCCTTAAAAACCTCATCCTTTCACCATGTTATGAATAAGAAAATACAGCTACCTGCAGAACACAGCTCATTCCATCCTTAAATAGGTTTCTAAGACAGGCACTCTTGTATGGCAAGCCATCTTCTGCCACCTCTTTACACTGAATATGGAAGAAATGTCCCTGATTAACTTTACATTGCTGCTTATCTAAGCTGGTTTTGGCTGAGAATAATTTTCTTCAGAGTAGCTGCCACAGGGATATGTTTTGGATTTGTGCAGGACACAGTGGTGATAACACAGGGATGGTTTTGTTATTCCTGCAAAGTGCTTGCCCATCATCAAGGCCTCTCACCCCACTCTTTCAAGGAGGCTGGGGCTTCACAAGGAGCTGGGGGGGGGGGTCACAGCTGACTCCAGCTGACAACAGGGATATCCCAGACTACATGGTGGCTTGCTTAGCATATAAAGCTGGGGGAAGAAGGAAAGCAGGAATGTTCATAGTGATGGTGTTTGTCTTCCCAAGTCACCATTGTGTGTGATGGGGCCTGGCTCTCCTGGGGATGGCTGAACACCTGCCTGCCCACGGAAAGTGGTGAATGAATTCCTTGTTTTGCTTTGCTTGTGTGCGTAGCTTTTGCTTTACCTACTAAATTGTATTTATCTCAGCCCACCATTTTTCTCACTTTTACCCTCCTGATTCTCTCCATCATCCCACAGGAGAGGAGTGAGCTGCGTGTGGCTGAGCTGCTGGGTGGAGTTTGAACATGATACTATTGCACCCAGCTTGTAATATTTAAAAGACAAGACATTTTAAATTAATCAGCAAGATTTCTGGCTCTGTCTTGGTGTCCTGTAAAAGATTCTTCCTGAAGAAAAAACTGCACATGAGTGTTGAAGTACATATTTCACACTTATTTATTTTTTGTTTCTAGTTTTGGTTACTAGTAAAGCAGACATGAATGAACCATACATTGACAGTCATTATATTTGGAGCCAGGTCGTATCCTTTTCCATCAAAATGTAATATCCTGCCTTCTGCCAACTGGCTGCAATGCCATCTGCCAGGAAGAGAGAGATAGGGTGGTTTTTTTCACTCTGCCTTCCAGGGCTATTCCTGTGAAGAAGGCATGTGACTCAAGTTGTAGATGACTCAAGCTCTTATGGTCTTCTTGGAGTCATCCCACAATCAATTTAATGTGTCTGACCTGAAGACAAATGTCTCCTTTTGTCTGCAACATCACCAGCAATTTTCTAAACTTTGGCTTCTGTTCCATATGCCTTGCAAGAGATTCAGAGAATTGAGCACAGGCTGAAAGCAAAGAGCTCCTGATATTTTAGTCTATTTCCACTATTTAGATGGGTATGATTCTGGACATTCTCTTTTTCTCAGCATCTTTATTTATAAAAAAGGGGAGGCTAGAAGAATTAGGTAATGCCTGCAAAGTGCTGTTTTAAATAATAAAAATAATGAATTTATTCTTGATGGGTTACTTACTATATAGGTCAGCATATAATGTTATTTCTTACCTCATGTAGCTCCCAAGGACTGAATATTTGTTATTTTTTCAAAGAGATTGCTCTCCATTTCTGAGTGGCATGCAAACCTCTGTGAATACACAAAGATGTTGTACAAAAGGGATCTCATTCAGATCATTCTCAGTCTTAGAGTAAACAAACAGTATTGCTTTTCTAATTTTCCAGTAAAATACATAACTTGATATTTGGCGGTATATTACATTTTCATTGCATTAGATTGCTGGAAAAGAGCTACTTTATTTGCATGCTTTTATCTTGTGGGGGAAGACAGAAAATAAATGTAATTACACTGGGTGCTTTAGTATCCTAATTAGTTTCACTGGGTCTTAGATTTAACTCTTGCATTCTGTTGAAGTTCGTTTTTCTTCTCTTTTTATCTTGTTCTCGGAGGCAGCCCCTGATGGCTGGCTGTGGCTGTGTGACACTCACTTTTCCCACAGCACCAGAGCAAATACTGCTCCCAGCCTGTTACCTAGCATATTCTGAGTCTTGCTAGGGATAGGCAGAGAGATTCTGCCTCTAAGTACCATCATTATGGGTATAATTTGCTTCAAGCCACAAACAGAGCTGGCTCAGGGTCAGTGGAAGTTCACTGTGTGTTGCTGAGGTGACTGCATGCTCTCAGAATTCACAGACCATCATTTCATAAAAAGTTGGCTAGCTCTGCTGCATAAGGGCTTCATGAAACAATAAGAGAAAACACTTCACAAGGGCAGTGATCTTCAGCTTCCTTCCAGAATTCCTCTAAAAGGATACTGCAGTTTCACTGTCATTACTTTTTTTAAACATTTATTATCCTTTCTTAAAGGCAACAACTCCTTGAAATCCTGAATTACAGTCCAGATCCCTTTTAATAAACATAAATGCAAAAATGAGGGGGGAGTCACCGCTTTACTTTAGATACCTAAATTAACACTGACAGTGAGGGAATTCACTAAAGTAAGATAACTTGTCTCTGAAGTTCTTCCTTTAGTCAGTGTAGAGAGAGAGGCTCCTTTGCAGGGAACAATTTGAATTAGACCCCTTTTCCACATCAACTTGAAGAACATCTGTCTCTCCTCTCTGTCCACTGAGCCCCGGGAGGGAACTGGTTTAATTTGGCTACTAAAGTGAGGGTTATGGCTACTCTCCAGAGTCCCTGATGTGCAGGGCACATAAATTTAAATCATGAGAAGGTGTAGTGAGTGTTTGATAGACATAGAGGATCAGGGAGGGTGAGTGTGTTATAGCAGTAAGTTCACTGTTAAGGGATAACCGGGGGGACCTTGCAATTCATATTGACATTACTGACACTGGGAGAAATTCTTTTGAACAGACACTTGGAGAAATCCTTTTGAAAAGGAAAACTACTGTTTCATTTTTTCCAATTTTGTTTTATTTTTAATTTAAAAAAAATTCTGGCTGACTTATTTATCAATGGCTGTAAAAGCTGCCCTCTTTCCTTTCAGACTGTGCTTTCTGCAGTGGCTAGCTTGAATAAAGAGACAAATTTGGGGATTCAGAACAGCGAAACCTGTGTTGTTCATAAAAGGTGTCAGGCTAGACCAAATTAAACAGTTCTTTGACTTGTTGGTTTTAAGTTTACCCCTAGAGTGAATACACTCTAGTCTTAAAGTATTCTAAAAGCAAAGCTGACATAGTTATGTTAAGAAGTGACACAAAGAATGGACAAGAAAAGTGGAAAATATCTTTTGCTTTATAGACACAGTGATATGGAGAACTCCGTGTCATATGAAGAAATTCCATCCAGAAATGTGAAGTTAGGACTTGAAAATTTCAAAATTTTTTGGTAGCCTTCTGTCAGAAATTTGAAATCTTAATGGTAATTAATCTGATGGGTACCTACCCATCAGATGATGAAGTCACAGATGAATAAATACTGGCATATTTTTAGTATTAGGCATTTCAAAAAGTTATCATAGCAAAAGTTACCAAGATGGGTTTTTTATGATCTTCTGCAGAGTCACAAAACCAATCTATGTACTTTACATAACTTCATTTCAAAGGCTTTGACATATTTCCTAGGCAACTTTTTCCCTCTTTAGGTACTGAAATAGTAGAACCATATCAACTGGTGATTCTTGGGGGAAACTGGAACTATTTTTAGTAGCTAGTTGTATTCCAAAGAAGACTCTTCTCTTGCCAAGAAAAGAGGGAAAGGCTCTTTCAGGGTGCTTCAGAGCATGTAAGTTTAGCTTTCCAGTGCCAAAATTATTTCAATATGAAAATTAAAGTATTTAGTTTCACAGATGCATTTGAGAATGCTGCTCCCAGGTTAATGCACAGAATTGTACATGCCAAACCCTCTTTACCTCAAGGAGAAATTCAAACAAGAACCTTAGGAAAAGTTATTTTTAAGACATTAGCTGTGTCTGTTAATAATTTTTCATTGTGAAGAATGAAGAAATATATACTTATCATAAGCACATACAGACATCTATTCTTGGGAAGAGATGGGAAAGATAATCTGCTTTTGATTATGATCAAATATCACAGCTTGTGCCACCCCACACCAAAAATTACAAAATATTTGAACCATTTGAAAGCAACAATCCCGAATCTAAGGTGTATTTAGGATTTTTTTTCCTTTCCACATGTGTAACCATTCCAAGAAATCTTCACAGCAAAGGATTTAGATTTGTCCATCTTTTGCTCTGAGGGTTTGATGAACGTGTTTCATCTTAAGAAAATATCTCCACAGATGCTATACATATATTGTCCAAATATACTTAATTTTTAGGCAGGGGGAAAAGCAAGGAAATATAAAACCATCATGGTATTCACAGTAGATATTCTCATACAGATTTAAGCATTCTCAGTTGTTCCAAATTTAGTAATTCTTCAGCTCCTAAATTCATTAAAGCTTGTGTACCTAGGAGAAACAGAAGCATTCTGTATGTAGCAAAAATGGTTCTGCCATTATTCTAATGATAAAGCAAGCAAATTTACAGTACTGTTTTAATATATAAATTAAAAAGAAAAATAGGAACAAAGTTCTGTTGATAGACACTTGGGTACTTTATTACTAGGTTTTTTTTTTGTCCCAATCAAGATATGGGAATTTTCCAAGGAGTGTCTCTGCTCTCATTCTAAACATGGAAGAGTTGTACAGGTGAATAATACAGAGACAGTTTGGGCTTTATTAATATTTCAAACATTTGTATTTTCAATTATGTTGTTAATTACAAAACAAGCTCAGCAACATTAATTTTGAAAAGACTGCATAATTCTTGGACGTATTTCTGTACAACTATCTTAGTGAGACATCTGTTCAGATAAATATTTCTCAAAGCTTTCCCTTAAATCTAAGCTGGCAAGGTGGGCAGAGTATGAGCTTTGATATTAATTACAGAGATCTGCATTAGTTTACAAAAAGCTAATTTCTCTGCCTGTATACAGCCTGCATTTCCTGCTATGCTTTGCATTCCTTTAAATAAATTAACTGTATTCCTGGCACTCTATTTTTCTCCTAGAAAATATATGTATTTGGAATGATTAATCAAAAGTAGATGCTGACATCCCCATTATATTACAATGACCTGAACCTCCAGGCAGTCACTGTTGCCATACATCCATTGTAGTTTTATCTGCAGATTTATATCCTCTAGGTATCAGATTCAAGGCTTAAAGTACTGATGGACATTTTTCAGAATGCTTTGTTGCTGAAGAATTGTAGTTTCAAACTTACCTTGAGATGAATGTTTTTCAAATATCATGTAATAAATAGTCATTAAGAGCCCTGAATTTTCAAACGTAGTAACATGTAATAAAAATACTATGTTTTTTTTTTTTTAAATTAAGATCCTAGAATACAGAATTAATACAGTATAAGTGAAAGAGTACTCAAGTGGGAGAACTTATAAGGATGTGAGATGGAAAACTAAATTCTGGG
>WBNO01027428.1:0-35123 GCA_013400575.1 Peucedramus taeniatus | reverse complement strand
TGGTTTTTGGGTTTTTTTGGGTTTTTTTTTTTAAGCTATTTGTTTTATAGAAGTAATACTTTGGTTTACAGTTCCAGTAACTAGCCTGATTAATTCACTACACTGGACCCTACTGACTTTTATTCTTCCTTATTATCACCCCAATTTTACTGGTGATAACTAGAAACCACTAGATCACCAGAGCTGAGTAAATGTATATGGCAAAACAAAGCCAATTATTAATTAAACTGTTGTCTATGAGTTCATGAATCCATTCAGTTACTTTCCAACAAAAACATTCACGGGCAATTTAAGATTAAATAGAAAATACAGAGAAACATTAGTTGGAAGGACTTTCCAATCCAGGAACAGAAGCTACATCCTGTGTCTTGTCTGAATAAACACATTTTGACAATACAAAATTTCTGAATAAGCTATCAAAAGGGAAAGCAGTTATTAAATAAGTATGAACAATGCACATTTCAGGACCCCATGATCAGCTAAAAAAATTCAGACATGAAAAACAAAACAGGCAAATAACATTATTTATGAAGACCTAATTACATATTAGCACTTTGTTATGGATTTTCTATCTATCCTTTCTGTTTCCACTACTTCTGTATAAATTAATCTTTTTCCTCCTTGCTGATGCAAATATATATCTTACATCATTTCCCTCACACTCTCCCCTTCACACCCTGCCTCTTTTCTTTCCAAAGACACAGTGTAACAGCAATGATGCTTGAACAACAAGGTACTTCCATTATGTGCTTATAAAGTTGATTTGCCTGACTTTTTTTGTGACCAGAACCATTGAAATGCTCTCAAAAAATTCTGAGTGGAACACCTTGTAGTACTCTAACTTAAGGTGTATAAATTACTGAACAAAGTCTATATTAGTCAGGAGTAGTTACAGTCACTGTGTTAGCGGCTCCTTTCTTCCCTTAACCAAGAATCACTGTTAAGAGGTTATTTGTTATTGAAAACATCTTCAAAATTATTCACACCCGCTACTTATTCCTTCCAAGAATTTGCTGCTCCCATTACTGTAACAGTTTCTGCTTGGACTGTGAGTACTAACTACACAATGTACGTTTCACTGACAATTCTGTGCTCGGAATATGAAGGCTTGTTCTCTACCCATCCTTTCTATTATATTCATAGTCTCCTAAAGATAATATCCTTTCTCAGGTGCTAGACAGCTGGCACAGGCCCTGTAATTGCACAAAATGCAATTCACAAGATTTACACACCATCCTTTGGCCCATGCATGGCAGGTGTTTTGCCCACATGCAGCACATGCCCAAATCATCAGGGTGCAGATATCACTTTGTACACAATACCTGCTCTCTGTAATGGAGATTTGGTGCCCTGGAGACAGTGCCCTACAAGTGGGAAGATATATGAGGCAGCACACAGGATGATCAGTGATGGGTGCAGAACCTCCATGGCACACAGTTTTTTTTTTTCAGGGTCCTCTAGCCATCATCTATGCCCATCCCAGTTGAGAAATGAGCTGTCATTACCTTGTGAACCTTTGCTGTGTCCAACTGCCCAAACACTTCTCTGGAAATCATCACAACCGATACTGTTTGCTATGCCAGTGAATCCCACAGCACTAGATACCTCAACATACTCTGCACTCCGGAGTGACATAAAAGGGAAAATCTTGGTTAAAATCATCAACCTGTGTATGGCCTTTATTGCATTCTTCATCATAATGTTGCCTACTCATTACCGTTGTGACTTCCGAAATTACTTCAGGACCATCACAGACTCTGCTCGCCTCAGATCTGATAGGCCTTAGAGAAGTGTGCATTCAGCCACCTCACTGAAGAACAGTCAGGCAGGAGAGACTTAGGCAACATGGTCCTTAGTGCTAACTGGGTTGTCAACCCTTGTTCTACCTTATGCTTGAGAATGCTTACAAGCCGTTGTGACAGGAGCCATCATAGCTAGACAAGATCCTTCCATAACCCCACATCTTTGATCTCTGTACTCAGACCACCTCTGCTGAGATATCTGCACATCAAAGTAGATAGCAACTTCTATTTTAAGAAAGGATTTAGCAGAAATCTGAACTATGTGTAAACTTTGCTTTAAAAATCAATTCTTGTGAAGAGGAAAAAGCATGCAAGAAAGCTGTACAGATTTTGGGAAATCAATAAAAAGTAGTGTGAGGGGCAATGTATGGTGTCTTTCCTCTCAGCCAAGGCAGCTGGCCTGGACATGACACCAGCACTGTGGTAGGCACCTGCTTGGTGTCAGTAAAGGTATATCTCTGGCACCCTTCCCAATGAGGTGAAACCCTCCTTGAGGTGTAGAAGTCTCAGTCAGGAACAGAACCGTATATCCCATGAAGGTGCTGCCTTTCTTCCTCTGATCTTTAGTTGATTCCTTGAGCTGTTCCACTCCCTGCCATGATCACCTTCTTAAAGGAGAAGTGGTTTTACCCTTGTGCTTGACACTGGTCGGGCTGCACCTCAAATCCTGTGTTCAGTTTTTGGCCTTTCATGACAAGAAAGACGGGTGCAGGAGCATGTCCAAAAACACCTGAAAGGAGGTTGTAGCAAGGTGAGTGTCAGACTTTTCTTCCAAGTAACAAGTGACAGGACAGGAGGAAATGGCATGAAGTTGTACCAGGCGAGGTTTAAGTAAGATATTAGGAAAGTTTTCTTCATGGAAAGCTTGGCCAGCAATGGAAAGAGGCTGCCAAGGGAAGTGGAAGTCACCATCCCTGGAAATGTGAAAAGCACGTGGATGTGGCCCGAGGGGACATGGTTTAGCGGTGAGCATGGCAGTGCTGCAGTAATGGTTAGACTCAATGACCTTAGAGGTCTTTTCTAACCTTTTCAATTCTAAGACAGTCTAGAAGGATTCTGGTCATTTCATATGGGCTGCAGCTCTTATTGTGAGCTGTTTTCCAGAGCTATTTCTGTCCGATCCAGGCCAGCCTTGAGAGTAACACTGTGGTTGTGCTGACCAAGAGATGGGGTAACACAACAGGTATGAGTGGAGAGGGTGGACACAGAGGTAGGCTGTGGCAGCAACAAAGTTCTCCAGGTGAAGATGAATTCCAGAATGACTTTTTTCTAGAAGTGGAAGAAATGTGCTGCTGTCTAGCTGTGAAGCACGGTGTCATTTTGAAAGATGATGACATCCTCAATCAGGTAGAGTGCTCAGCTGGGTCGTTTGCTTCATGTTTTGCGGTTTATATGAGTCAATGGGAGGTCATTGCTATTCTCACCCTTCTCTAACAGTGCTGCTGCTTTTCTTTTTGAACTGGGCAGACTAGTACAAGACTACATATCCTGGATGAAATCTCAGCACTGACTTATATCAGGGAATTACAGTGTTCTCTATTTTATTTATTGTTTCTTTGCCTATGCAGTGTAACATCTTGATAACTTTTGACCACAGATGCACACTGAGGTTTCTCCTGTGATAATATGGTGCATTTCTCATGCATTTAAGTTTTCACTTCTGTGAATTATTTCAGTATTTTTGTTCACATCCAAAGTTGTATTGCTTTGCATTTGAGTTACATTAAATAGCAATTTAATATTCCGTTCCTAGTAAGAAAATAGATATTTTCTACAGTGTTCGAGATAATTTATTATCAGTGTTTATTGTGTTTTTCCTTGACCCTGGCTGCCCTGCTCAACTTTATCCCTTTTGGCAAACATAAGGAAATCTTGAAGGACAGCATCAATTATGATAAGTGACTCCTACTGTAAAATGTGTTGGTGAAAATAAAGACAAGGATAGTCTAACAATTGATATGGTTGTGCTTCCACACTAAGAGAATTGGCTACTTCATGCAGCTTAGAGTAGCTGAACAAGTACTTATGACTACCTGGAATCTAAGACTGAAGACACAATAACACCAGAGCTGGTGTGTTGATTGACATCTCTGTAGGATATAGAAAACTGATACTCAACTGTTTTCAATTAGTCTACAGTCTCCTAACTGGACTGGTGGCTTTTCTTGTACCTATCACCAGAACCTACATATTCTGGGAGAAGCAAATTAGCTAACACTCAAAATGTTAAAAATACATATATATGAAAATATATAAACCCTGTGTTAAATAGCATGCATCTGACTCAGCTGAGTTCATTTTACAAAGCCTTTTTAATTTCATTTCAGTGACTCTACCCAAAAGTGACATAATGACACATTCTTCCTTTATATTTTTCTGAACATATGGAACAGGGGCTTCCTCTCTGAACTCTTGATTTCTGAGCAATGCTTGAAGAATGGGAATGGACACACAGTTTACAAACCTGAAAGGAAAGAAGAAAGGTCACTTCCATGAAGTGCCTTACCTCTACACAATCTTAGTAAAGGATGGGTTTGAACCATTTCTTTTAAAGTAGTCTCCCACTTTTTAATTTTTTAAGTTTTTTACAAATATTTTCTTTCCTCATTATCTAAGCTCTGCAGATATATATTTAGGATTTTTAAAGTATCTTTTTTAATTTCCTTTTTCAGTCGTGCTCAACTGTATCACAGGAAATGTTTTTTTAAACACTGAAATTCATGACTTTCCGTTGCTCAATTGCCCCAAACAGTCTATAACTTCCTTGCATTTTATCTAACCTGACAGTCTGATTGATTTATCTCTTTTTCTGAACATCTAATTATTTTGAGAATGTACAGCATCTCTACTTGTCAAGTATTAGCTCTCATTTTGGTTTAATTTAACTTCTGGAACTCCTCTAATAATTCTTTCAAGTATGTCTTCAGTCATGTTCAAAAACTTTCTATTTTTGCTCGTTCTTTCTCTGAAATTAAAATTTTACATAGGTGAAAAATCTCTACAGTTTTTACAGATGAATGATTTTTAAAGGGGAAAACATAGTAAAGGAGATTAACTCTTCAGAATTATGACATTTGTGAGAGCTAAAATCCCAAGCAGTGAATCCACATTGGTTTTATGAAGAAAAAAATAGAAATACATATTAAACAAAAAAAAAGCAAAAAGGGAAAGAAATAGACTCAGAAAGTAGCAAATTTTTTTTCATAATAAATTAGGACCTTATGAGTGGTTTAACAAGAAAAAGGGTTACAGCAAAATATAACATGATGGGGGGAAATTAGTTATATTCAGAATCATGTCATGAATGACATTATTTACTTTTGTTAGTTAAGCTTAACTGTTTGAGACATCTGTTCATGAATTTGGTGGATAATACACATTTGTTGAAAAGGACTAGGTGACTATCTTTAGCTTTTGCTAAGAATCATGCTGGACAATTTCTATTGCAATTCCTAAGGGTGTTTTAAAATTTTGAGTTGATACTTAACATGTTTAAGTAAAATTATTCTTGCAAAAGTTCGTGTGTTGGAGTGGCAATTAAACACACTAATTATTACAGTAAAGACTTACCTTAGCTCTTCTTTCACTCTTGTAATCCATAAAAGAGGGAGATATGTGCATATCTTTCTTTTCCCCCAGTCATACGCATAGAAATCAAACCAAAAGCAACATCATGAGAATCAAATTATACCAAATACAAAAATCAAGCTGGTATTATAAATTATTAAAAATTCATTAAAATTTCTGATTTTCTATCAAAACAGCTAGAAACTTTTTGCCTGGATATGTAACAGTTAAATTTGATCAAGGTGATTCCTGAGTTATGATTCATTTGATAAAATCCAGAAAACACCTCGTCCACATTGATATCTGAGCTGGTCATCTTTGGGTTTCTCCATAGTTACTGCAGAGAAATAGGCAATGAGATGGTAAAATATATCCTTTCCTGAAGCAGGTATCTACATTAGCTTCAACAAATCACACTTTGATGGTGTTTATTTCTCCCCATTGATTATAACTTAGTCTTCAGTGATGTGTGCAAATGTTCCACACTGACACTAGAAAAACAGTCAAATGAAACTGAATTTAATTTCAATCTGCCTAGTTAAATTATACCCCCATATAGCCTGTTTTTAGCCAATATTAGCAATAAAAGCAGAACATACATATTGAAGGTTTATTTCTGTAGTTTTTAATACAGAAGATTTCAGGTACAGTCCAAAAAATTTTAACTGTGGAATATGCAACCTCACTCTTTAGAATTATTGTATTACTGAAAGATCAAGTTAAGACTTCAGTGGTGTCAGACACAATGAGCAAAGGGAAAAAAAGACAACTTTAAAAACCAAAAGGTCACCTGAAAATATGTAGCCCATGTAGCTCTGTCTGTAGGATTTGGGAATTTTTTGTGTTTATTTTCTCCTTTGTGCAATTTTAAAGGAAAGTTGTGTCCAAAGATGATAAAAAAAAGCAATAAGCAGGATATTAACTCCACTGCACCACACAATGCTGGTTTTTAAAAAGTGTACATTGCTTTATTTGTGGTTTGGGATTTTTTTCCATTAATGTGAAATATTTTCAGATATGAAAATCTATATAAAAATCAATAAAGTCAATATGAATATCTTTACAAAAAGATACGAAGGCTAATACACTACAGAATCATTTTGAAAATGAAATTAACTTGTGTATGATCGTCTGTTTAATATGACTTTACTTTACAAAACACAAATTCTTAACTCCTACAAGTTTATTTTCTCAATATGCAAGATGTCTTACTTGTAATTCTGCTTGACTGCACTACATTAAATGTACAGGTTTTAATATCTAAAAAATATCAGGATTATAGATAGCCTAACATATTTTTGTCATAATCTTGGGAGTTGTGAATCAAATATTTCTGTGACCAAACTGATTAATCCTGCAGATCCCACATAAGATTTTGTGGTGAGTCAGACCAATTATTTTTTTGGGGTGGAATTTCCAGAATATCTCAGTAGATTATGAGTCCTAGTTTCATTTTCTAATTTAATTTCAGAATCAGTATTTGAATAGTCATGGAACTTTTATGCCATATAGTCTAAAATTCCTGTCTTCAGATGGGGCAGCAATAACTACAGGTTTTCAGCTACCATTTGCTTCTGCAGTTATCTGTCTCCAGTAAATTCCAGATTTCTGGTACTGTGTCTTTAAACAGTATATATTATTCTGCTCAACATATGTAGAAACCGAGCTTGGAAAATATAAGAATAAGACAGTCTGACAAGATATGACAGATACAAAGTAAAATGATACTTAGTCAAAATATTCCATGGTGGGTTTTTTTCCTCAAAACTCTGCTGAAATTTTCAGTCTTATTCCTAATGAATCAACATCAAATAAAATGCCAGAAAAAAATGCATTAAAGTATTGATAAGATGCAAGCTTTTAAAGTTCTTGAAATTCACCCAAAAATTTTTGTATCATATGTTAGAATCTATTTTTTTAAAGTGATCAGGTGCTATCAAGGGTTGTTTTAAAGTCCAGTCAATTAGAAGCATAGGATGCTGTGAGAGAAGCAACAATAAAGCTGCCTAACATTGAACTGTGTTTCTTGTAACAACCACTCCTAAGTCTGGGATCTGAGTAATAGAGAGGGATTTCTTTTTTCTTTGATTATTTAACCATTCATTAAAATGGATTTGATGCAAATTAAACTTTGGAGATATGAAAAAACACATGCAAATGCTTATCTTACTGATAGACTGTCACTTTTCAACTTACAGTATAAATAAGCATGATTTGAGGTGTCTGGAAGGCTGAAAACCCACTTGTCAGTAAAGTACAATCCATTATTCAACCCATGGGCAGGGAAATAATGACTGCATCTTGAACAGTCATCAGTCTCCATAGGACCAGTGCTTCTTTTTACAGGAAGGTACACAACTTTCTCCTGTCCTCACACAACTGCTCAGGCTCTGGTGCCTGTGTACCATGACCCTGCCTGCATTTCAGAGTGGCTAGTATGAATGTTGTGGCTAGCACAAATGTTGTTTTGGGGAAGTGCCCTCAAATTGGAATTCATAGGGGAAAAGAATAAAAAAAAGGAAAAAGAAAAGGGAAAAAACAGATGAGGTGAGACAAAGTTGAATTTCATATTCCAAAACTATTCCCCTGGGAAATGAGAATTCAGAAGGTATTTGCAATGATTCAACACTGACTCTGTTAAGCTAGGCTAACACTCATGTAAGAATGTTCTTCAGTATAAATTGCTTTTGAAAGGAGCCACTAGCCTTGTTTCTTGGGGTGATGGGTCATAGAGGGGATTTTCAAAGACTTGTAACCTGTCTGTGATATCATACCACATGTCATATGACTTTATTTGCACCTACACTGAAAAGAAGATTGCTAAAATATGTAATAGAAACATAGTAGAAGAATAATTATACTAATCAAAACAGGACAATTAATAGCTTCAATAAGAATTTGAGAATAATCACTTTTTCTAATATTAGGATTTGTGAATTTGACTCAGTGGAAAGAGTTATTACCTATCTCTAGTAAGAATCCAAAATGTGGTTTCAAGTCCCAGGAGAAAGAGTTAATTTCCTGAATCCTAAAAGTCTTCTAGGCTTGACATTTTCAACAAGACACCTTTTTGGAGGCTTGAGACTTCCATTTTAATCTTCACCAAGAAAATGTCTCTTAATTCAGGAGTCACTAGCTGCTACTCAGCAGTTGTGATAAGCCTAATGCCCCCCTCAGAAGAAAGCCCATTCCTCATGGGCAGAGTCTTAACCATTTTAGTCCTGATGATTATCCAAGCAGCCTTTAAATAACGACCTTTAAGGAGCTGCTAAGTTTTTTTTTTTTTTTTTTTTTTTTTTTTTTTTTTTTTTTTTTTTTTTTTTTTTTTTTTTTTTTTTTTTTTTTTGACAGCAGACCTCACACAAACTCTGACAATTCATTCTTTTCTTTGGAGCAGCTTGGTCCCATTATTTCTCCAGCTTCAGCACAATGAAAACAACTTACGTGAGCTGTCAAGGCTTATCTTTCGAATAACTCCTAAATACTTCAGCACAGAAAGTAAAACATGGTGAGTAATACTCTAACATCTGTTGCACATTGTCATGCATCCTGCTGTTGCCAACCAGCTAAAATGGCAGCACATTTTACAGCCAGATGTGTCAAGATTTCATCTGCTTCTTCACTGTAATTCTAGGAAATCTAAGCTCCTACATCACATGTACTCTAAAAGATAAGGCTAAGAATCAAAAATTTTCTCTCTGGGGAAGATATGATGTGTACTTTGTCAAGTGCAGAGTGGATGTCCTGCTCTGAGCTTCTCTTATCTAATTGAACATTCAGTTATAGAAGAATTTACTAATAATAAATGAACCAAGAGAATGCCTCAAGATGTTCCTTCTTTGATGGATTATAAAGTAGAAGGAAAAAGAAGAAAAATCAGCCACTATATTTCTTTGGTCTGATGAAATCAGTTTCTTGAAAGGATTTCTACAGCTAATAAGATATGTGATTTTGAACACACCATACTAAACCCTCCAACATTTCATGAAATAAAATGGTTTTCTTAAGAATAAGATCACAGCTGGCTCTGTTGTCTCAGCCTGATTTTTTATGCTGGAGTTCTGCACATATTATCCCTTATCACTCTGGTAGTTTCTAAAAAAGCCAGCTAAGACTTTCTGTCTTAAGTGAAACTTAAAGAATATATTCTATTCTATTCTATTCTATTCTAGACTAGACATTTCTTACTTATGAAAGTTCTTCCAGTACTTGTTTGCCCTATCAGTAATAATGAGACAATTTCTGAGAGTCAGCCTAGCTGCAGTTCAAATAATTTGGTAGAAGAAACTAATAAAAATGTCCTAAAATAAATATGCACAACACCAGGAAGTATACAGAAAACTTCAGGTACCTAAGCTAAGGAGAGCTGCCTAGTGGCACTTAAAAATATTTAAGTGATTAAAGGAGTTAATTCTCCTTGTATAGTAGTACATACTAAATGAATAAATGACTGTCTGCTTAGACCACTTCCATAAATCCTGGGATGTATAAGTCTAAATATTATATTTTAATTTATTGACATGTGCCTAATGAATTTGAATTTCCATACAGGTTTAGAGAAGATACACAAAATGTGTCTTCCAGTCATGAGTTATTTTGTAGACTATTTTATGAGGAAACCTTCAATTTCCTTTTACTATCCCCATCCTTTCTGGTCACCCTCTTTGGAAGTCTAGATAATTCACTTCATTTCAAATGAATAATAGAATTCTTATTTTTTTAATCTTAAAAATATTCTTATTTATTATGATATTTCTTTCTTTTATCTTAATTTTTATTTTATATTTTCTTTAATCTATCCATAGTTTTCTTTACATGGCTAAAACACATTGATTTTTTTAAATTTTATTTTAATATTTTAAAGAAAACCTGCTTTTAGACAGACTATCTTATAATAGGATCCCATCAAATCTTCTAAGCTAGGTCAGGTCAGGATGGATTAATACTTGGAGCAGACACCTCCAAGTAATATCCAGGCCTTTTAGAAAATCTAAGCACAGTACTAGAGGGCAATGTAGGGCTAAAAGTGTTATCTTTTATACACATTAAAAACTGATGACTTGACATTTATAAAATTCTATGACAGAAATTGTATTGATTTTTCATGCCTCACTTTTGTGCATTGCACTTAGAATCTTAAAATTTTAAAACTTGGGCTGTCAAAATATGGTATTTCCTGTTGGGGAAAAGTTCACCACATGTTATCTCTGTCCCTTCAGGGGAAGGATTGCAGGGGGATCTTTGCTTCAAATCCTGGAGCACCTCCTCTCCCTCCTGCCTCACTAACTTGATGTCTGCAGGGCTGCTTCTCACATATTCTTACTCCTCTCTGCTGCTGCAGCTGCGAAGGGTTTTTTTGCCACTTCTCCAATCTGTTTTCTGAGGCGCTATTGCTGACAGGCTTAGCTGTGGCCAGTGGCAGATCCATCCTGGAGCCAGCTGGCATTGGTTTTATCAGCCATAGGGGTAGCTTCTAGAAGCTTCTGCAGAAGCCACCCCTGTAGCCTCCTTCCTATTACCAAAACCTTGCCATTCAATACAAAATCTCTTCTCTAATGTCAAATAAGTAGTAACTGACATTTGAGTACTCTAGGGTTTGCTTTCGTGATAAAATCAAAATTACAGAATTCATCTTAAGCTAGGACAGAAACTAGCTCTTCTGGTTTTTACTGATTACTGTTGATCTTGCTTGCAGCAAGCCTAAACTGATTTGAAACATGGATTATCCCTACTTAAGCTATGAACACAGAGACTGGCCCAAGTTATGACATTTTGGTACAGTTTCAGTGTAAGCTCATCTCTAACTGAGAAGAAATAAAAATGGTTGACCTATTCTAAGATTCTCTGTCATGCAAGATTTTTCCTGTTTTAAATGCTTTATGAGAAGGCATGCCAAAAGCCTCTAAAAGCAGATTCTTCTTCAGAGTACCATTTTCACTTCCTAGACACTGCTATGAAAGTTCTTGTGGGTTTATTTTCATGGAAAGCAGTGTGTGCACTGTGTTGAAATACGGATTCAGTGAGCTAGCTAGTGCCCATTAAAGGGGAATAGGGCATAAAAACAACCAACTTCTCTGAATTGAGTCCAAATGAGACACTTTATTTCAATAATTCAGAACACATCCTGTGCAACTTAAAATTCAATTTATGTAACTACCCTCCCCCAGTACACCATAAGAAGTAGGCTGAAGACTGATTTCCATAGAAGTCAGCTACCAGAACTGTGAGCAGCCTAAGTTTACTCGTTAGAGGCTCACTGTCCCTCTAAAGTCCCATATTTTGATTCTTGATGGCATAGAATTTGAAATTCCTAACCCCTCAAATACTCTCCTACAGTTACATGAACCCACTCTTACACAACATACAGACAAGAATAGACCTTCAAACTTTACTGCTTAATAGACCAGACTGGTATCTCAATTACCACAGAATAGTAACACTGCCTTTTGTGGATCACTGTATATTTAGCTAATTATTTTAAACAATTAAAAAAAAAAGGTCTTACCTCAGAATATTTTGGCTCTTATTGTGTAAAGATGCTGTTTTCAATGAGCCATTCCATAAGAACAGGCACACACATTTCCTAATTAGGGTCTGTTACAGAGCTACTCTACTGTAGGCAGTAGTATGCTGGAATCTTTTCTCTTGAGTTTTAGAAAAGGTCTAACTTACTGTCATGTTCTGACAATGCCAATAGATTCAATATTTGTAGGTGAGATCAGGTAAATTTCGATGGAACTTTTAAATTAGTTGAGTGTAAAATACTTCAAGGCTGCCAAGGGTGTCTACACATAGAAAAAAGCAAAGAAAGGTACCTCAGAGGCAGGTAACTTTGGGATGGAGATGTGTGTTAATATTACAATTAGATTATAATGAACCAAGTTCCTCTGAAGAAAATGATTTTCCCAGAGTTGTTGGCTCAGCAGCCTGACATCTATCTCCCTTCAGTGTCAGGTGCGATGTGGTTCCTTAGCTGCAAAGTACCATGGAGTTCTCCTCCCTGCAGATTGCAATGGAGCCTGGCTGAGGCGTCTCCACACTGCTCCACCCTCTGTTCTGTCCCCCTCAGCAGGTGCTTACTGTTGCCTGGGGAATCACTGTGGACCATGCCAACCACGTTCCATCCAGGGAGTAGAAGCTGTACTTCATCCCATAATTTCCGTGACATTATAACCTGTTCGGATGTGAACAGAACTTTTCCCTAGCCATTTTTCCACAAATGGATCAGGCTTTACTTTTTCTTCTTCTTCTTTATCTAAGACTTGTATCTCAGTCCATAAAGCTTTAACGTTAGTCATTGGCGCTTCTGTTTCAGTGTTTTCTCCCTTTCAGTCATGAGTGGATTTTATGCCAAAGGGAGGTCTTTAGAAGATTGCTGGCAGTGCTATCCAGCCCCATGCCAGCATGACCCGGAATGTCAGGTATTCTGGGACAAAGAGAGAGGAAAGTAGACTACTCCAGGGCAGCTCCATATCCATACCTGGACTGCATCCAGCCCTATTCTGAACAGCATGAATATTTTATATTTTCAGTCCTTACCACATTTTTATGTGACTTTTTAAATAGTACTTATATCTGTGTACCTTTTCATTCTTTCTTAGGCATGCACAGATCATGGGCAGCTGCATAAGTGAAATAAAGGCAGGTCATGAGGACTGTGACACAGTAAATCACTGTTTATCTCTAAAAATGCCTAGAAGCCACATAATTTGACTTCAACATTTTCTGTGCTCTACAGTGAATATACTATCACTAGTCATCTTTTCTGTGCAATGTTTGTAACAATTACTCTGATGAAAAGAATACAAGAGAATTATTACACCTGAATTAACTTTAACCTGTTACTTGCTGAACCAAACTTGCTTGCCTTCTACACCATCCCAAAGAATTGCTGTTTAAATCAATAAGGTAGGGGCAATAATTTCTTCAGACAATATTCTATTAGCTTTCCTGGAATATTATGATTCCTTAGAATTCTTTTTCAAGCAAAAAGAGACAAAATATGTATAAAGCAAACTTATTTAAGTAACTTGTGGTTTATGGGTGAAAGAAATCAAGACTTATTTTTTATAGAAATATAGAATGGTTTGGGTTGGAAGGGACATTAAAGACCATATACTTCCAGACTCCCTGTCATGGGCAGGGACACCTTTCACTAGACCTGGTTGCTCAAAGCCTCATCCAGCCTGGCCTTGAACACCCCCAGGGATGGGGAATCCACAGCTTCTCTGGGCAACCTGTTCCTGTTCCTCACTACCTTCATATAAAGAATTTCTTCCTAATAATTAGTCTAAATCTAATCTCTCTCAGATTAAAGCCATTCTCCTTTGTCCTGTCTCTATGTGCCCTGGCACAAAGCCCCTCACCAGCTCTCTTGTCAGCCCCCATTAGGTACTGGAAGGCTGCTCTCAGGTATTACCAGAACTTTCTCTTCTCCAGGCTGAACAGCCCCATCTCTCTCAACCTGTCCTCATAGGAGAGGTGCTGCAGACCTCTACATGTTTAAGTTTAGATATGATTCCAATTAGTGAGAAGTTCTTTGGGTTATTTTTTTTTTTAAGTTATTTTAAAGCCTTCAGGATGTAATCATTATTAACAAATAAACTGAAATTCCCTTAGTGCTTAGCAGCTGAGTGGTTCAGTTTAGCTGTGATGGGATCTATCTCTCAAGTGAACTTGTCTTTTATCTCTAAACATATGAAAGAAACTGCTAGGAAATGTATTTTAAAACTTAGGAAAGAGCAAAATATTTATTTTCAGGCCATCTAGACCTTGCCCAGAGCATTGTTCCTACAATATTGAGTTGTAAAGTGATTTATTTGGATAACTGCAATGAGCATTTGTTATGTCTCAGCCTCAGATTTAAGGAAGTTTTGCATGCAGAAGGTGTCTTCATGGCCTTCTGTGGCTCATTTCCCTGTCCCTGGCAAGGAGATATAAAAATTCCTTAGCTTAAGACTATTTAGTCCTAGGTTAGACTTGCCTGGAACTGTTGTGCTTTGCTATCCTTTAATTCACACATAAACACACAAAAAGCAAACAAATTTATTTTATTTCCTAAAAAAATTATCTTTATACTTTTAGCTATCAAGAAGCTTAAAGCTGAGCAAGTAAAAGTAGTCATTTCTAGTAAAAGATTTTCTATTACAGAAAACTTAAAAATTAATTCCACCAAATTTTACCCTATATAAATATAAAGCAATTCCCATTGAAAACATACTGTAAATAATTCTTTGGCTCTTACTGATAATTTATCAGCAGGTCTTAAGTGAAGACTTGGGACTTCCAATTGCAGAAAAAAATATTATGGATAATTTTCAGAAGCAGAACTCAAAATTCTCTTTTCACAAGCTTCAATAACAGCAAAATTTCATCCAGCTCTAAAGTAAGAGAGTAATTTTCCACTATTAAGCACATAACTAATATGTTGGGAGGGAACATACTGCTGTTCTTCCAATGAGATATTGATTGAATATAACCAATCTACAGGATCACCATGTCTAAATTAAAGCTCAGAGATTGACTAGTTTCTGAAAGCTCTTTAGGGACTCCAAGTCAATGGCAGTAATGCTAGGCATTAGTGTAGCACAAGCTGTTGAGATACCTTATAGATGTTAATTATGCCTCAGAGTAACCTATAAATAAGCTATGTAACAGTATCTATAAATAAGCTATGTAACATATTCACTATTTAAAAGTCAACAACGTCTACTTTTTCTCAGGTACTGTATTCCTAGAGAGGAGACTGCAAGAGGGGAATGAAAAATTGTCTTGTGAGAAGCTTTTAAGTCCCACAAATCCTGCTTTCTTCAGAGAAATTAGTATTTTCTTTAGGGGTTTTCTACTTCCACATCAGTCTTAAAAAATTAAAAAGAAAAACAAAGTTAAGAAAAGGCAGAGGAAATAAAGTCCTAATGGAAAGAAGAAAAGAAAACAGTATTTCACATAGATATGAAGAAATTTATGTAATTTATGGAAACTTGTTATATTTTGAAGGGTGATGTATTTTGAAGGATGGTAAATATTGTGTCCAGCTGTGGGATCCCCAGCGCAGGAAGGACATTGACTTCTTGGAACAAGTCCAGACGAGGGTCACCAAAACCCTATTGGGGGATGGAGTAAAACTTCTGTGAGGAAAAGCTAGGAGAACTGGCATTGTTCATCCTGGAGAAAAGAAGTCTGTGTTGACCTATTTTTGGCTTTCCAGTACTTTCAGGGAGCCTACAAGAAAGATGGAGAGAGACTATTTACATGTAGTATTCACATGTGGTGAGAGGACAAGGGAAATGGCTTCAACCTGGACTGTAGGTTTAGTTAGAGATTAGGAAGAAATTCTTTACTGTAAGAGAAATGAGACACTGGAACCTGTTGCCTAGAAAAGTTGTGGATTTTGCATCCCTACAAGTATTTAAGGCCAGATTGGATGGGGCTCTGAGTAACCAGGTCTAGTGGAAGATGTCCCTGCCCACATCATCAGGGGTGTTGGAACTAGATGATCTTGAAGATTTCTTCTGACATTCTATGATTTTACAATTCAATATTTCTATAATTCTTTGATAAACATAAATTTTAAAATGAAAAAGTGTAAGCGTGTGTAAAATTTTACATGTTTTCTAGTTAACTCTATTTATGAGGTTCTAGCATTTTTGAGGCTCTAGTACACACTGACCTATCAAATTAGAGTTTTTCTAATTAAAGTTCTGTTGGCTGAGCTTCTTAAAAAGGGAGAGCAGAAGCTGGATTGCCAAAGAAACCTGAATGCGGGGCCAGTCTTTCACCTGCCTATTCACTGGGCTATTCTCTTCTGCATGGTCTTTTTGATTGAAACAAAAAACAAACAAATAAAAAAAAAATAGAAAAAAAAAAACCTACAAATTTATTTCAAGATGAGTGCCTACTTTTATTACATTTTCCTGTGTTGCCCCATGAAATCCTGAGGTGGAAAGCTCTTTATTTATGAACCAGACTGGGTTATAAAACAAGTATTGCCAGTTTCCCCTCACATTAGCATTCATTTCATGATTTTTATTTTTTTCTCTGATAGAAGAACTGCCTACACCCCTGCTCACCATGGCAACTGAAGAATCTAGCAGAAGACTCAGGGTAGGAAAAACATAAGAAAAAAAAATCAACTTGAAAATATCCCCTGATACTAAAATTGATTTTGTTTTCACAGGAACACACTATGAACTTGCAAGAGAAAGAGAGCTGTCTACCTGTATTTCAGATGGATTCACCCAGCATGGGAGGAGTACAACAAATAGTGTGTCTGCTTGCATGTTACACTGGAGTATGGTAAGGGTAGGTGGCACTTATTTCCAAAGCATGTTTTGACTGCTGAGGGAGGATGAGATAGTGACAATGACATGTTAGTGGATGTTTCTATGGAAGAGAAGACACTCGTGTAGTGGATGGAAATCACAGCAATTCTGTTTGAAAAGTTTTCCTTCTGTTCCTGAGTTAGTGCAATGCACATAACTGTTGACTAATATTTATCAGCATGTCTGAACACCCAGAAAGAGTGAAGCAAGGTCTTTCAACCACTGTCAGAATGAAAACAGACACTGATGTTTTCTAACAGCATAGTCAAATGCTATACAAGAGTATCAGCATCAGAGTTTATACCTACTTAAAAAAACCAAAGAATGTGAATTTATGGGAGTAATTTCACAGAGATTGCTAAAACAAGGCATTTCAAAAATTACTTGGACACAAACACAAAATTAACAATAATTAAAATTATATTAAATTATATTGTTATTTTCTAATTAGGAAAACATACTAGAAATGAGAAAGGAATGAACAATATCATAATGTCTCACCTTTTTAAAGGGAAAGGAGCACATATCCAAATTAGTAAATAAAAAGTCAATGAAAAGTTTTTTTGATGTCTGTGAGAGAACAATTTGATTAATATGATTTAGGAAAACAGTTTCACGTACATTAATCTAATTGCAGTAGACAAGCTTATTGGAAGATTTCTTACATAAACCAGATTAAAAAGTGTATTTTTTCTTAATGAAAGGACAATAGGTAAAATAACCCCCCCGTTTGTGATCAGTTGCAAATGATTGAAACTGAATTTAAAAAAAAATGAACAAATATCATTTTCCACCACATATTGAAAGCAAATTGCTCCATATAATAAGAAGAGAGCTCTTAACATAAATGCTTCCGTGTGGAGGCCAAAACTCACAAACTCCCTCTGTGCCCTCCCACTGGAATACCATGCTTCCCTCCAAACACAGCCTTCACACATCCCTCTTGAGGAGGGAAAGTGCTGGCTGCCCAGCTCTATACCAGCACACAAGAGTCACAGATAGGGGATGCAATTAAGTTTAGGGGCTGAGATGCACACCTGTGTCTACAGTGCAGATGAGAGTTGTTAAAAACCTGGTAGTCATGGTTTTCTATTGCACAGAAATTGGAATAGGATTTTATCAGGTTTGACAAGCTGCATGGTAAAGTGCATGTGTGTAGAAAAAATTGGATGATTTTTTTTTTTTAATGTTTTTGGCAACATTCAGCTTACTGTATTCTAATTTCATAAATTAGCTTTCTGTTGCTATCTATTCTTTAATTAGCAGAGCTATCCTCTCTCATTGAATGTGGGTTGCAGGAGAATAAAGCACAGAATCAACAAACTGCAGAAACCAGATCTAATGTTACAGTAAATTGAGCCAGAGTTGAAGAAAATCAAAGTCAAATATGACTAAAACAGAAGAATGGAAGGACGTGTATTGATAAGGAAAGATAATAGTGAAAATAATGAGGTAGCATTGTAAATTAATTATGTGAAATATTGGTAAAAAACACAGTTTTTTTAATGGAATACTTAAGTTAAAACCACTTGGGGAATGAGTGACCTAGAATTTATCTTCAGGCAGTTTTAGAGCAATGTTCTATACCTCCATGCAAATTCTGCTGTAATTAGAAGTCTTGAGAGACAAAGGTACTTGCTAGTCCTAAGATGTACAACCAGCTTGGAATATCAAGATAAAAACATTCAGCTGGCTAGAGTTCGCATTTAAAGCAGTGGGGAAAATGTAGAAATGCTCCAGAAATAGTGCAAGAAAATCAGCTGCAGAAAGGCAATATAAGTTTGCCAAGAGACAAGGGAGAACTGGAAAAAGGCCTCATCAAAATAGTGCAAGAAATATGACAGACATGACAAAAATTGAAAGATAAAAGTTATTTTATTTATGCAAACAGAAGAAGAATAATCTGTAAATGAATCCCTCTCTGCAATTATCTTCATATTCCTGACATTAAAGATAACTAATGTATAGCACAAAAACTAAAGTAATCGTTTGCATCTGTGTTCAAGAAGCAAGGATGTGGACTTGGGGGTTGTGTCAGCATCGCTAATATTGAAATCTCTGAAATGTTCATGAAACATCCTTTCCTGATTTGGCAAGGGTTTGAAACAGATTATTTACTCTTATGTGTATCCTACCTATCTTTTAATTAATGTTTTCATTTTCTTTTAAAGATAACTTAGTCATGGGAAGATGACTGCACATCTCCTCAAATTAGTTTTGTAAATACTAAAGAAGCACTTAAGTGGAAGCACTTCTCTATTTTCCAAAAGTACTGCTGAGTAATGAGTGGTGTCACAAAGGTTTTAAGCACGCATACTTGCCAAGGAAGAACTGAGCTTTTATGTTATGATTTTCCCTATCAGTTACCTAAGAAATATGGCTCTTGTATTCAGTTGCATTGTATTTGTACTATGTCAAAAAGAAACAATTCTATTTCTTATAATTAGATCCTTCTCAGCAGTGTAGCAGTAAGAACTTTGGATAAACTCTCCAGTTCGATGTTCTAGGATGAGTAATGCGAAATATGAACCTTCTATATCCTTAATTTCCATTTATCTGCAAGTACTTTCAACCACTTCAGATTACTATTTTAATTCATTTTTTTTTAAATTTAAATTAAATTTTCTGGATTAAGATTGAATTTGGCATTCAAAATGAGGTGGGGGAAAGCATATAGAAATATAGAGTCAAACTGCCAAAGGAGTAGAATTTTATTTGGAAAAATTTCACGAGGATTTGCCTTTAAAAGAAAGAAAAATATTTGCTGGAAATTTGCATTCCTGCTAACCCTTTTTCATTATGCAAAATGACATCTCCGAACGCCTCGGGCAGGTATTTCTAATAGAAACCAAAAGAAAAAGTGATGAAGAAATTTAAATCTAATAACATACTTTGGTAGAATATTTATAAGTGATCAGCAGTGTATTAAGCTGTAGAGAATACTCATCACAGTCATTCTAGCTTGTTATATTCTCTCATGCAGAACCACCTAACCCAAGGCTAGATGGCTCTGAAATCTGAAAGCAGATTTCTGAGCATCAGACAGTGCAATTATTATCAACAACAGCTGCAGTATGTGAGTGTGCATATGTACTAAATTAAGCAAGGTGTTATCTGCAAGTTTCCTTATTTATAGATACACTTTTCCTCCAGGTGTTAAATAATTTTTTTAATGAATGATACAAAAGAAGACAACTTTAGTACAAATGAACAAAGAGTGCGAGTCAATCCTTTCACAGCATGAATCACAGCAACTACACTGAGAAATAGCACAAAAACAGATGAGAATCTACTCAAAAACATCAATGTTTTCATTCATAACAATGAAATATCTCAAAATCTTCATCCCGAATTCAGTACCTAGACTGCTTAAATCCAACTCTTTGGTAATAATCTTCCTTGTGCCATAGAGAAGTCACATTTCATTAAGACAGATTATTTCAGGGTAGTACCTTTCTTATAGAAGAAAAGCAGAGCAACAGTTTTAGTTTCAAAACCACCAAACCAGCTGTCATTAAAAAAAAAAAAAAATATACCAAAAACAGAAACATGAGTTTGGTCAAAATTTCATGCAGAATTCCTGTATTTAAGAGGAATATTCTAAGCTTTTGGAAAGGATAAGGCAAATTTGAACTGCTGATTGTCTTACTTTTACATTTTTTTGGCATGCCTCATTGTCTTGGTTTGAAAGACAGGTAGCTGCCAGCAAAAAGCTGGAATCTCACTTTGAATAGAGAATGTAAACCCCCTCTCTCAGATTATTATAATTTTGCAATTGGAGGCTCTCAGGCAAAGATTTGGGAGTGGGAATAACAGTTCTTTACTAGGAATATTAGACAAAGCAAAGACAAATACAAATGTAATAGCACTAAGAGACAAGCAAAAACAAAGAAACAACAAAACCTCAGAAAATGCTCTGACAGAATCAGGGATGTGACCTGACACCCTGGGAATCAGGGTGGTGAAAGCAGTCCAGATGAAATCCTCCTTGAGCAGTAAATGCAGTTCTATGAAGTGAGATAGTCCTGTATGAGAGTCCAATGGTGAAGAAAAACGTGTTCAGTCTTCCTCTGGAGAGAAATCCAGTAGAGAAAGAGAAAACAAGCAGGGTCCCCTGGTACTCCAGTCCTTTCGGAGCGGTGTCCTCGGACCAAACTGCCGTTCACTGCTGTTCCCCCCGGAGAAACCTGCTGCCTCCTTTGTTTAAGTCAAGTATCCATAAAGTACCCAGCAATTAGTTACCTAGCAAACCACCAGGAAAAAAATTCCTCAAACACAAAAGAAACAGATCCAACCCCCAACACCCATTCATAGTAATTTCCCATGAATTGAGGTATTTTTAAAAGTTCAAACTTTATTTTGAAGATTTTTAGGTTATTCTTATAGCATAAATTTCCAAAAGTGGATTTGCAGAAGGAATTTTACATTAGTGTGGAGTTGCTATTATAAAACATTTAATTTTGATTTTATTGCTATAAATCCATCCTGTGCTGTGCTGAGTTTTTGTTTGCCAAGAAGCCAAGGACATAACAAACCTATTTTAGCTGGAAAAGTCCAGCAATAGTACACATCAGAAATCTGACAGTACACCAGAAATGACAGAAAAGTGTACCCTCAGCAATCATCTGCCATTGCTGAGAACAGGATTATGCCTCACCTTTGGAACTGCTCAACAAATTTAGTGAATATCCTGTAAAAACTTTGGCCTGGGGTATTTCAAGAAGCTAGAGATGGTACTGACATATGGGCAGCATCTGATGAAGTTATTTCCAGAAAATCTGAAAGGATATTTTGGAATCATGACTACTAGAAAATATGCTTGATACCTTAGAGATCTCTCAGAAAAACAAAAGAGATTTAGTGGAAATATGAATTAACCATTTCTCTGTAGTTCCTGAACATGACTAATTTCCATTTTTTTCCTTTTCTTTCACCTAAACTGTTTTCCAATCATCCTGAAACTGGCAGTTCTAGCAGAATGATTTTCTTAGTTATCGTATTCCTTATCATGAGTGAAGAGGAAGTTGAGCTCTGCATTTAGAGGAAAACACAAACAATTTAAATATTTGAAAATAATTTGGGAGGAGGGGGATCCCTGCATGATAGCTTGCTCTGGGTGAAATACAAAAATTGGAGATAATTAGAATTATGTCTGGTGGAAAAGGAAACTCAAAAAGAAGGGTAACAACCTCTCACAGCCCTGAGAGCAGCAACGTGCTTACCTCTTGCTGCCCAGCCATATCTCTCTGTCCATATCCCAGGACTCCATTTCAGCCAATCCCAGGCCAAAATTCCCCACCCCACTGATTTTCTTGGAGTGCCAGTCTCTGGCTCTGTCCCTGCCAACCCTGACCTGCTCACTGGACTTCTCAGGCTGACCTTGGACTTAACTGACCTTTTAACCTTCTCTGTCCAAGGAACATCTTATTACCCCAACCCTGGACCAGTGTGGGTTAACAAAGCAAGCCTCCCACTGAATCCTCCCTGACAATAACCAGGAAATCTTTACTGAGGAATATCATGAAATATCAAGAAACTAGGTCTACAGCTGGAATACTGTGAGCAAGGCATAATATAGGAGAAAAAGAAAGAAGAAAGAAAGAAAGAAAGAAAGAAAGAAAGAAAGAAAGAAAGAAAGAAAGAAAGAAAGAAAGAAAGAAAGAAAGAAAGAAAGAAAGANAAAGAAAGAAAGAAAGAAAGAAAGAAAGAAAGAAAGAAAGAAAGAAAGAAAGAAAGAAAGAAAGAAATCCATTTTCATCTTTGTTTCCATAGTTTTACTGTACCACTGCTGATACTGATTCAAGCTTGAATAGGTTCAGAGGCATTTCATCCAGAAAGATTTGTTTGTGGTTTGTAATTGCTCTTCATAGAGGACAGTTAAATCACATAACTATTTTACAAGCTAAAAATACGCCTTAAGATCCCAGTCCTATAAAACAAGGATGAGAACTAATCTTGTGGAAAAGGAGACAAGGCTGCAGAAGGAGATTGAGGTTTGGTGCATCTATTTTAGTTTCTTTGACCAATGAAGAACCAGAAGAGGTGTGCTGAACAATATTTATACACAATTGCTTCTATGCACAGCAAAATCTGAGGAGCCTGGGGAGAATGAGGCATAATTCTGCCTCTGTATAGAGCATAGCTGCATCAATGCAATATTTTGTATAAATAGTTCATAATTATTTTTTTCCTAAACCAAAGATCTCATTACTTTTTTCTCTCCAGACAAAGCTGTTTTGCCAGACAATGTGAAATATGAACACGGACTGGGCCAGGAGTAAGTGGCTTTCTTCTGTGAGGTTGTGGTGTCACAGAGCACTAAACCTAGGCAGGAACTTTGCGTGGTCATCATTGAGTCCATCACCTTCTCCAGCTTTTCTTGAGCTGAAGACACAGTCATTTCAGTGTGGGTGGAGGCAACCATATATTTAGCATAATTTGGTGGTCTGTGAAACAAAAGGTTGCTAATTCTTCCTCTTTTAATAAAGGAGATTTATCACAGGATTTTCACATTCTTTGATGGACAGGATTGTATACAGAGACAGATCTTCAATAAGATCCAGCTGTCAGCTGTGACCTTGTAGAAACTTTTGGGCAGCAAATAGCATGCTGAAAAGTGCATTTAGAAGTACTGTGATCCAGGTATTTGGGTATGTCACTCACAGTCTCCTTCTGAACTGACAAACTAAACTAAATTAATCAAAATCTCAATTATTCTCTGGTTTTCTTGGAGCAAAAGTTGGGGGGGTTTTAAAGTTTGAGGCTTTCTCAATAATGATTGATTTTCTCTCTTAAAAAGACACAGTAAGTAAAAGAAATGATCAATAAAACCTTTTCTTGCTGGAGTTGACGCAGCTGATATCACTCTTTGAAGCTCAAACTTGGACAGCAATGTTTCATAATTTCAGCAGAGATTTGGTGCAATAGGTATTGAATTTTAACAGCCTTAGGCAAAACTTCTGGTCTTATTTAAATCTCTGCATAAGGTCTGGGGCTTCTTTGTCTTTTTTAAATTCATCTGCAAATAATTTCATAAATCCTTTATATTTTGAAAGATGGAAGTGAAAATTTTGTATGCCTAGAATTCAAAAAGAATTTTTTAAAAATTGAACAATTTTCAGTGAGTGTGTTTTTAAACTTCAAAAAGAAGAATCAAAGAGCAAATCTCCCAGAGTTATAGACACTTCTGGGATTAACTTTGCATGAAGGCAGAGACCTTCAGGGGGTTATTAACTAAAAAAAAGAAATGTCAGTATATATTGGGTATTACAAGGAAAAGTACACTCTCTTCAGTTGAAAAACAACATGTCCAAAATCAACAATATGAGTTCTTTGCCATGGCATTTTAGGCTTTAAAACATATTGCAGTCTCCTTATATTTCTCATTATTTGGACAATCTAAATTTATAATTCCTTACATGCAGGTAAGATATTCTCTCTATAAATAGTGGCAGATATTCATAGACATGATAATGATGAATACACACACATACACCCACATAAACTCTTAACTACTTTTTAAATTTTTCTGTGTTTTACATAAGGTAAGACACAGGGCAGGTTAAGTGCCAACATGAAGTTTCCACACATACAGCACAGCCTGAGGTACCTTTTTTCTTTGGGTTTTGTTATTCTCTCTATAGGTCTTACATTTTCAGCAAGTGCCATATGGACAAAGCAGTTCGTGGTAAAATTTTGGACAACAATTAACATAAGCACAGCAGGAGATTCCAACTGTTGACCCCTAAAAGGTGGTTAATCAACAACATATGGGTTTATTTATCCCAGCAAGCCCTTTTAATTAACAGTTCTGGAAAGTGAACTTTTTAATGAGCACTTTGTTATAATCTATTGAGAAAATTCTAAATAGTGCAAATGAAACTCCAGCTTGAAAGAAAATGACATTGTTTATAAGGAAAAAGAAAAATCTGTCGACAAGTCAACGTGTGAGAAACTGTAATGCTAACCTCAAGCAATGCTAGATTAACAATGTTTGTGCCTGGAATCAGATCTGAATTTATAAGAAAACCTCTCCAGTGCAGAAAGTTGAATTTAGTATTTAAACTAATCTTTAAAAATAAATAGACATTGTAAATTTTATGTTTAGAGTAAAAATATCAGTAGGATGGGAGCCTCGTTTGACCGCACCCTCTGAATATAACGTAACATTTACTTTCCAGCTGACAGAAGAAGAAATTTGATGATAGGGTAGGTTGAAAGGAAGAGAGGAGAAAAAATAAACAGTCATGCCAAGCTAGAGAAGAGAAGCAAACTCTAACAAGTAGGGACACAGCACAGAATAAGTAAACACAAGAAAAGTAACAAATATTAATAATACCTCTTTATTAATTCAATGCAAATTAGTTAAGGTAAGCCTGAGATAAACCAGAAAGCCTTAAGGTACATAAAAGACATTAAAGGTAAATTACTTAAGGGAAAAGTAAACCAACTTTTCACTTGGTGTAAATTGAGACAACTACTTACAAAAAGCTGATTTATATGTGCCTTAAAAACATAATCAAATTCTTTAGAATAAAGAAATTGAGAGAACAAACCAAACAGTGTTTTCTTTATCTTTGATCAACTAAAAAAGAAAAATGTCTTTGACTGTATTTCATCTGCTTATAAAACCTCCTGCTGAACTTCCTGTAAGTTATGTCCCAATGATAAATGCACTGGGATGTCTTAAGGCATTCAAACACTTCTAATTAAGAAGCCACGCAAACTGAAACAACTACTGAGTCCCTTGGAGTACAGGCATTCTTCACCTCTGAGCACTGGATTCTACCTTTTGTTTAAAGTAACTGCTACACTAGGAGGACTATTTCATATACATTTATTCATCAGCAAAACATGATCTGTCCTAGGAGGCAGAAACAGAAGCATTTTACTCTTTTACAGCATTTTGTGCTAAATTAAAGGCATATTTCCTCTCAGAAAGTTATTTTTTCAATACTAAAAGTATGGGAGTCTCCTTAGCTGAGATCTCTGATTGCCTACAGTAAAATAGAAGAAAGCAGATTTTAAGTATTGTGAACATCAGGCCGATTCCAGGGCAATTGTAGCTATAGCTACAACCTTCTAAAAATGTTTGCCAAAGAATCTGTTAGTCAGCTGAGATTCCACTAAGTGAGGTGTTACATTTGTCTTCAAAACAAAACAGAAAAGATTTTTGCTCCATAATTGGCTTACTTTGCCACATTAGAAATAAGAGAAAATAACCTAAATTGGCAATCATTATCTATCCTGTATTATGTGCTAGCAAGGAATAAGAATGTAACCACACGATGAGGATTCAGATAGAAGAAGTAAAGATGGCATTCTCATAAGGAGCCAGTGAAGGGGACTGTTGTCTCCTTCTCTGTGTAATGCCATACAAAACCTGCTCAGAGCAGCAAGTTTTTATACTGCTAACCCTTGCAACTCTGTAAAACTGTCAGAAGAAATAATCACACACCTAGAAGCACAGAGTAAGTAGTAAATATTAAAAACAGGGACAGGAAGATATCCAGATAGACAGAGATCCTTATTATCTCTATAATTCACATCACTATTCCATGTATTTGAAGTTAATGGGAAGCTTTAGTAAAGACCTTCTACATTAAGAAGAATTTTCAGGATTGGCCACTATTAAATAAATATAAAGACTTTACTTTTAATTAGGAAGTGTTGTTTTCCAAGATGGATGTGTCTGATTGCTCCAATTTTAAAAAAGACCATTGTGCAATGCCCATAAGGAATATGATTAAGCACTGAATACAGTTTACAACCTCTGAGTAAATGTGAATGTGTTCAACTATGCAGATAGTGTGATGAAAGTAGTCTTAAATCTATTTGAAGAAGGAAAAGAAAGAAAATAGAAAGAAAATTTAAGTGCTGCATAAATTACATGAGCTATCAACCTCCTGCACATTGAAGACTAATTCTTATAAAAAAGATAAAAAAGCCATAGATTATTTCAGCATGTTACCCAAAGTGAACAACTAATTTCATAAAACTGAAGACAGTACCTTACATAAAAATACAGAAAAAGTGAAATCCTTTGTGACAATTAATCTAAGTGATTCATGCAGAGCTGTTGATTTCATTTTCAAAAAAAGATCAATGATTAGGCAAATCTTCTGCCATGGATTTTCTCTGTTAGTGGAACTTTTTATTTTTAAAAGATCTTTTGTTCCAATAGATGATATCTCTGGTTTTATTTTTTAAAGGACTAGTGAGTAATAAAAGCACACTTGTTAAGGTAGAAGTATGGTCCATAAGGTATACTACAAGGAGGCCACCATTATCAGGTTTTGTTTTGTTTGTCTGTTTGTTTGTTTCTTTCTTTCTTAACTTATGCATTTTTAAAATTGCATCTAGATTATACTCAGGGATTTCGTTTTGTTTCTTTTTTTCTTTGTTAACATATGCATGTTTAAAATTACCTCTAGATTACATTTAGGGACTACTCTCTCAGTAAAAAGCCACTTGAGCCAGCTTTTCATCTGAGCAAACTACCTGTTTAGTACCTGCTTAGTCCTGCTGTATGACCTAGACAACAGTTTAATTTAGAACCCACATTTTCTCTGCAATAATATTTATGAAAAGAAGAAAGAGCTAAGAGTTATTTTAGGCCTGGACACTGCTTCTGATTTGTATAAAGTGTTTTTTGATTATAAGTGAACCCAGTCAGACATTAGGAAAGCTGATGCAAACAATTTAAAAGATTATTCCAGTTCTAATGCACCAAAACTAAAAATCCAATATGAGCTACTTTCAGTCCAGTTATCTCAAGGAGTTTGCTCTCCAGGCTAAAAATGAAGACCTAGGAAACACAAACTACACATCTCATCCCTACAAGCACTATTGTGCACTAAAGGGCTAGGTTCAATTTTCAGCACTGTTGAAAGAGCCTCAAAGAGTATCACCAATGCATTACCAGTTATCTTTTGTGATGATGCAGCAAGATCCATGTACATGATGTTTAGTATAAGTATAATTTCTCTATTTTATAGAAAGGTAACAATTTCATTCTGAAACAATACTCCTATGGCTCTGGTTTTGAGATCTTTGTTGAGATGAAAGGAGAGATTGCATTTCCTTTAAAATTTTGGAGTTTGGGAGTTAGCCAAGTGAAAATTAGTGAGCTTCTGCTGTAACTAATTGAAGTTAGGTATTGTTTTCATTAGACTCTCATCAACTTCACATTTTGTTTATTTTCAAGTGCAGGTTACAAGTGTTGCAGATGTGTTGGTTAGGTCTCAGGGAGGGAATATCAACTGTCACACCTGGTTCATTTGCTATGTTATGCCTTTTGGGCACTGAGCTGCAGAACATCTTTTCCTTTTCTAGTGCTCAAGAGGGCAGTTGTGGGTGCTTTGTAATTCATCTCACTTTCTCGTGGTTGAAAATCAATCTAGGGCTAAGTGCTCACATAATTTGGATCAAAGTAGGCAAGACTGCATGATTGTAAGCACTTTTTGTTCACGATGAAAATCTTTGTACTAATGTAGTACATTGTTGTATTTGTTCTCATAGTTCATTATATTTGATTTTCTACATCTTTATGTTTTCAGAATCGGACAAACTACATAATTCTTAACAATGAGCTTCCTAATATATTTAAGGAAGGGTTTCAGTATAAAAAAAGGAGAGACAGCTTTCATCTTTCCAAAGATAAAATTATTTTTTATTTGAGAAATCATTGATCTTAAGAGGAAGTTTTCTCTTTCATTCTACTATAAGGTTGATGAATATGTATTTATATAATGATAGGAAGATTTCTCTTGTTATCCATATTTAAAAATTCATTGTCCTTGTCAGGAGAAAATACTTGGGAAGGATTCATTTTATTATTGGGTTATTAATCCTTTTCTAAACATGAGAAAAAGTGAAGAATGTTTCAATAAGGAGTGGACACAGCCGCAAGAATATAAAAAACACTTCTTAGAACTGTTGAGGCTGAGAAGTGGGAGAAAAGGAGATAAAAAGTCTCAGCTCTCTATAGGGAGGAGTGAAAATCTGTACAGGAAAAGAAAGAATCAAGCAGACACTGATGGCTAAATTACTTGTCTCAGGTAAAGACAAATTAATAATTATCTTTAATAATTTGAATTTTAATGAAACTAATGATTCTTAAATCTGCTCAGTAATGTTGAGAATACATGTTTAAAATGTGAATAATCAATTTATGTCACTTTAAGATAATTGCTTTATCATATGTGTGTAATATTTTGATAGAGAAACCTTGGAGAAATTTTAGCTCTTGGAAGTGAATCCTGAAAAAATAGATGTGATATAAAGCCTCAAGCTATTGAATTTTGATGTGGATTCACTGAAATCTGTAGGAAATGCTAGTCAAAACCTCATTAGAATCATTATGATTTTATTCATGTTTGTACATTTTTGTGTCTTGCAAATGTGAATCATCCATGACTTATAACCTGGCTGCACTGCTGAAAACTCTTCATAGCAAAACTGAAAAAAATGTTTCATAGCTCTGATTTCCTTGGTCAGCCACAAAAACATCACCAGTATCTAATGCATATATGAACCATTTCCTGAATTAATGGAGGACTATTCAAAACCAGTTTAATTCTTTGCCTCACCATTCCTACTGGAAGTTTTCTTCAGATTTTTAACATGGTTGGAAACTTGACACTTCAGGCCTGAATCAGTTCCTTAACAATTCATAGTCACTTTTCTCTTATCAATGTCATCCTTCAAAAAATGCTTTCCTCTCCTGGTGCTTGGATCTTGGATTTAAACACAGATATTAACCTTTGTTTTGCTTGAACAAAGAATCCATGTACTTCAGATTCATAGAATATAGGCTCTCCTTTTCCTGGTCATCTGAGTAATATTTTCCAAGGCTATTGCAGATAAACTTTGGTGGGTTTTTAGAGCTGGGTTGGCTGAACTCCTCTATTTTCACTTGAATATTGCAATGGCACTACATCTTCCTCTTTCTAGAGAAATATTGCAACTGGTAAATCTTAAGATTGTGATTTTCATAGCCATATGAAAATGCCTCAATTTCATGCCTCAATTTTACCCTTTGATTTTCCTCCCTCTCCATTAGTCAGCCCAAAATCTTGCTTACACCAGTAGTCATTAACATGATTCCTAACTGAATATTACTGTGGATGATAACAAGGTTATTTAATCTCATTTAGTCATTTTAAGATATTTACATTATCCACATATTGATAATACATCCTACCTTTTCAATGGCAAAAAACCCCAAAAACTAGCAAAACACTGCTAGTCTCTCTGTAATGGACAGAAAGGAAAATATTAAACAGCATTGGTCTCTGTGAAAACTTCTAAATATTATTAATAAATTCTTTCCAAAACAATGTTAATCATAGTCCTTATACTAGTTTTTTGTACACCCTACATTTCTTTGACTCTCCCATTGTCTTCTTTAGTTTAACTAGCAATGTAAGACCTTTATCAAAAGTTGACTTATCTTATCAAAGAAAATATCATATAAGTACAGCAAGATGGATTTGGCAAATATTCAGTTTACTTGTATGTTTTTTCCAGTTTCCAGTTGCTTACCTACTACCACAGCTGATTATTTTTACTTTTTAAAGGAAAAACTTTGAACCATTTACATCCTGGGAGCAAGACTACTAGTGTTCTGTGTTCTGTGCCTTTTTAAACTATCTACCACATGTACTATTTTTCAGCTGTATAGTACTATTTAATAAAAAAAGAATTATTAAAAATTGTTGGTATTGGACCATCTGCTAACAATAACAATAAATTGACAGTTTCTGCTGAGAAACACCCACAGTTACTAGGACTCTGAAGCACTAGTCCTTTTTCTGTGCTTTGGAGAAAAAAATGGTGTACAATTTATTTTTCCTATTCAATAAAAAAATTAACTGTCTCAGGGACTTTTACTAACCACTGCAATTCTCTTTTAACTGCAAAATTTTCACACAAGCTCCCAGTACCACAAGCAGACAGCAGCATCCTCACTGTGAGTGCCAGGGTAGGTCTCGTGTTGAGCAGAGCAGAGAATGAAACCTGGAGTCTCATGAAGCCACACAAGCAATGCACCAAGTGGGACTTGTGAGCACGGGGTGTGGCAGGAAATTATTAACTTGCAATAAGGCAATGTCAAATAAAGGAGTTGTATGCTTCATTTTTATATGTAAACATATTTTACTGTCTCTTCCTTTAAGCAGGAAGGAAGTCCATGGACTGACCTGCTGCTGATTTCAGCAGGGATAGGCTATGTTACCAAAACTTTCAGAGCCTGGATAATACAGACTGTCTGATTAATTCTCAAAGGTATGTTCAAACTGGAATAAAGGCTCCATAATAAAACTCTAAAATATACAAATCTGCTTTGAATATTGCCTGCTATATAATAGCATTTTAAGTTAAGCAGTTCTTCAGACTCAGCACATGGTTAAGTATTTTTCTGAGCACAGGTATGTGAACATAAACCCAGAACCTGTTTTGAGATGAACAAAACCATCATGATGAAATTTGACAGTGTGATTATAGAAAATTGTATTTTGTATGTAAACACAATTTGTCCAAACCCAATATAGATAATTTTACCTCTTTACAGGAATATCACTTAATAAATGTAACTACCAACATTGGGGCTGAAGCAATATTTTTAATGAGTTTAATCTATATTTTACATTTAAATGTATTACTTAGGCTGAAATCCATCTGGGCTTATTAAAGCATAATCCAAAGCTGAAAATATAGCTGGGAAGGCAAAAAATAAGTTAGCCAACTATAATGTGACCAACACAATAACAATGCAGCCAGCTGCAAGCTGAATGTAGTAGAAACTTCTCAGCAATTAAAAATCACTGTGCATGCACAGATTCTCATCAACTATTTATAACTCTTCCCTTATTTATATTAAAGAAAGAAAAAATGTAATCATGTCCAGCAGCATTTTGTTTTAAATAACAAGAGCTGGTTTAAAAGGTAAAATTACAAGAATCCAATCTAGAGAATAAAGAAATTAGTTTTTTAAACAACAGTCCTCTTGTAAGAGGAAAATTTTCAGGGCTGCTTCAAGTAAGCAATGGCATTACAGGAAGGTAAGTCCAGAAGGTGCTGTATGACAGCCAAAGCAATTGTGCCCATGTTTAGTTTAAATATCTGGTAAACAACTTTATGCAAAGGTTTGCTAGCAAACTAACACAAACAAATCCTATGGGTGGACTTGGCAAGTATGGAGCCTGAAAGAAAAGTCTGAGGGTCAAGTCTTGGTGGGTAGAAAGAAATATGAATCACCCAGCCAGATAAAGATCAGATTAATCTTTTCTGAGAAAGTGAGTAGTATAGAAAAATCAGGTGAGATTTTTATTTGAACACTTGTCATCAAGCTGCTTCAGCACCTCCCCCTCATTAAGCAAGATATTCCAAAAATTTCATGCGTGTTTAAGCTGGATATGAAGAGAAACTCTTTTTATTTGTTCTCCTTTACTTTTTACATTGAACAGTCCTTCCTATCAAAGTCCCCTAAAGCAGAAACGCTTCATATATCGTAATCCTTCTGGCCTCTCTCATATTTCTGTCCCAAGCTGAATGGAAGGAATTACTCCAACCCTTCCCATAGAACTTTGTAACAAATGTACATTTACAAAACAAAAGCTACCTTTTCTTTTCAATTGTTGGAATGCTTCAGTTAATTAAAAAGAAAAAGTTAATAGTTTTTAGTTATTCAATAGAAGCTACTTGTTCCCACTTTTAGATTCAACCAAATTTAATTGAAAATAGCCTGAAAAAAGTCATTACATTTTTAAACTGCAAGAGTTTCTATTTTTTCAAAGCTACTGCTAATTTTAAAAGTGTTAATTTATATCTAAAAAGTGAGAAACAGTATAAGAAATTCAAATTTAAAAAACATTGCAAACTCATTCCCTTTTTCTTTGTTAATTTTCAAGTTGATTGAGTTTGGGCCTAAAGAAATTCACTTCGAGTTATATTTTCAATTAAATCCTTAGCATACAACAGCAGCATTTAAATGCTGTATTTCTATGCCTGAAACACAATCTTATTCTTCATAGGTTGAAATGGATGATAACTACTATGGTCAAAAATTTCACCTGGTGATATAACTTCATCCAGCTGCACTACTTCATCTTGTGGAGTACAGACATAAATGTGTTTTTACATGCACATACGTATATGCATATATCTCCATAGAGATTACACAAAACTGGAACCTAGAGGTCTATTATATTAATTTGAGCCATATTAAAGCATCTTGAAATAGCACAGCAGCGACTGTCAGCTAGCCAGACTGCCTAATGTGGAGAATTTCCCTTGTTAGGTATCTTATTAAAGTTCTCAGCAGGGTTTCTGATTTGTCTCCACATCGAATGAATAGCACCAGCCTTTACTCAAGAAAGAGATAACTATAGTCTAACTAGATTATGCCAAATTCCAGAAATGTGCTTTCACAGCTGCCAAAGATTTTTTTTTTCCCATTGTGCATACTTCTAAGGAGTCTATCACTATGGACCCTATTCATAGGAAATATTATCCTGAGTTGCTGCATTACTACACCAGCTGACTTTCACAAGGGTGTTTAATCTGAGAGAATGTTTTCCTTGGTTTTGGAGTATCTATGCAATATTTAGTTATTTGAAAGTAGCTACTACAGGAAGTAAAACAATGAAAGATCATGGAAGCCTTCCCTGCTCCCCTGCTTTTTTTGAAGATCCTCTTGAAGGAGCAGGAAATGCTGCTGCTTTATCAGTATTAACGTAATTCTAGGCATCAGTTACCAACTTTTATTAAAAACTGTCTCAGCAAGAGAAGGAGTCTTTGCATAGCATGAAATCAGATAATAAAGACAGGAAATAAATAGCCGATTTACAAAGTAAATCTACAAGTACAGTTCCCTCTGCCCTATGTTCAGCAAGGAAGCAATCTCTTGATAGATACTGCAAAAGAAGTAGAGTTCAAGAGCTTCAGCCACTAAAAAAAAAGTGGAACCTTTATTTAACTCCCTGCTCTTCCAAACAGGGTTGATGCGAGAGCAAGTGACTGAGAATCTGGGCTGTATAAGAAAACAGCTGCTGTGAAAACTACCTTTCAAGAAAGTGCCTCAGGAAGGCTTTTAAAGTTGCTTCAGGGAGAGTGGGGAGGTGCCAATCCAAAATCAAATGCTGCAGTGTCTATAATCCCACTCATATTTGAGTTTTGAGCAGCTCATTAAGGGCTGCAGCAGACCTGTCTATGTCTGATCAACATCTGGAGACAACAATACTGATGGCAGATGCTTACAAACTGTTTTTGCAAAGAACTAAGTAAGGCTTGTTTTCCTTCACTGATGGTGACTGTTAACTCTTTATAACTCTTCACACAAGACCTTCATGGGTAAACCTTTCAAGGAGATCTGAGCACCATCTGTGTGGGTATCTGTTTTTCTACCAAGCATCTGATTAGTACAAACTAGGCCTGGCTGCAGACATTATTTTTCTCCCTCCTATAAAATTATTGTTAGGATACCTGTTACCTCTCTCTTCCCAGTGCCAGAAACCATGCATTAAGGAATGCCCCAATGCCCAGCTTCAGAGTGAGAGATGCAAAGACTCACCACTTTACTGGTGGTATAAAACAAAAAAAAATTTAAAAAAAATAAATAAAAAAATTAAGTAAATATACAAAACTATTTGAAATTTGCAGAATAAAGATTGAATTCTCTATTTCTTTAGGATCTGCCAGTGCCCTAGTAGTGAGTGAAAAAAACATGTACAAAGGGTTGGTGCAGGCACAATAATCTTAAAAAGAAAATAATCACAACCATATTTTCTGGGAAGTGCAGTATAACCTAACTGCATAAAGAAATTGAAGTGCTATGGGAAGTAAGCTGCTGTTTTGCCTAGAACATAGGAGCTGCAGGAGCTGGTTATTTAACAGCTCAGGATATATATCAGCAGACTTGGAAAATAACAACAGCCTCACTCAAATGCTCCAGGCTCCCAGTACCTTCCAGGAAAGGAGAGCTAAATAAGCCGCTACAAAGAGATCTAGTAAACAGTCTCAGAAATATTTCCCATTTGTTCCTGAAAAACCTTACTTTTAGCCCTCAACATCACATACTTCTCAGAAGCTGCTTGTCTGTACTTTCCGATGGACTACTACTCTGAAGTTTCTTGACCATCTTTAAAGGTACCATTATGTGATTTTTTCACCACATCGAATATTACATCAATGGTGGAACACAAACACATGCACACAAACATCAGGGAAGGTCCATTTGTCATTTATAGTGAATGGTTTTCCTGATTAACTAAAAATACATCTGATACAGAAACAAAGAAAAGTTAAAGGTAAAATATGTTGCATGTCCTACACTCATTTGATACAGTTCAGAGTTGAATGGTGATTTTAAAGAAGGTTAATTGGGAAATTAAATTTTAATAACTCACCTCATGATAACAGTGGAGAAATTGTC
>WBNO01027427.1:18514-36421 GCA_013400575.1 Peucedramus taeniatus | reverse complement strand
AAAAAAACAAAAAAAAAAAACAGTGCATTTTCCTTTATACACCTAGTAACTGTAGATCATATCTTTGGGGTGATAAATTAAGAAAAAATAGAATTCTTTCCTGTCTTTCTAATTAACTTATTTTTGGTCAGAAAATGCTCATCCCAGGAAATGAAAATATTTTGCTGTCACATTTTATCTTAATTTCCATGAAGATAGCATCAAAGTTTCAACTGTATTGTTCCAATATGTATTAAATATAGTATAACTGAGTGATGAACACAAACCAAAAATTTAAGACTTAATCCAAACAAAATCCCCCAGCAAGACAAATTGAGTATTTCCTTCACAGAAAAATAATAAATAAATTTTCTAACTTTCTATCCCAGCCTAAAATGAAAGAGCATCTTAATACCTCACACTGTAGTGCTGAAAGTAAATTTGTATTCCAGTCAGCTTGACCATGGCATTCCTTTTCAAGGCCTATAGATCGTCTAACTAGGACTGCTCTATCAAGAATCTAAGCTTTTACATTTGGAAAAAGGAGAATAAATCAAACTGAGAAAGTACCTGACAATGTTTTTTTATCTCCTTGCAAGTTATAAGTGATAGCATTTCTTCTCATTTGCAGACAGAACAGCTGGAAAAAAACAGTTTTACTTTTTGGTATCAAGAGTCATACACTTTAAATAACTCTGTTTTGGTTACTTTTCCACAAGTTAAAGGTAATCTAACAGACCTGCAGCTGTATAATGTTGGAATTACTAAACAATCCTACATTTTCCCAAACGGTGGCCTTGAAACTAATGAGAATTGGATTATGCCCTAAATCAAGCCAAACATTTACAAACATCTCAGAGGATGCTGCAGCGTGCCATTTTGTAAAATAGGTGGAAAGTCTAACTTCAAGATGGCAATTTGGGAGTTGAAAGTTTGAGTAAAATTAGAAACTTTCAGCTAAATAATTTTACTGGGGTAATTCAGCAGTTAGAATCACTGTTTAAGAGCTTTAAGGAACACTTTTGACTTTGTAATATCCTTTTATTTTATGTGATTAAAAAGGGAGTCTTTAATTTGTGGCATCTCAGGAGTATTGTATTTACCTACTTAAGGTCAAATAGATAATTTTGTGTAGGAGTCAGGGTGAAAAGGAAAGGATTTGTGGGGTTTTTTTCCTTTCTTTTCCCTAATCTTCCTACTGCAAGAACTATTCTTGATTCAATAATGACATTTGGTGGTAATCCCAGAGGAGTAATAATTTTGTCTGAAGACTAAACTGAGTGAGTAGTGATCTCCCTTGCTGTCAATGACCTATAAATGACATTTTGTACCTAATTAATTAGATGTCTTTCTTTTCAAAGAAATGGCGAATAATGCATAATTAGAAAAGGCACCAATGTTGGAGCTGTTGGCTCATTAATCTAATGGAGCTAGCCTGTGGCACTTAAAGACCATTTCTATTGCTAGTGATGTTTGTGCTACTTTATGAGCAATTAGCACTTTATATAAGATTGATTCTCTTGATAGTTTTCATTTTTTGCACACTCAAAATATTTAGATTAGTTTAGGCTTAGTACAACCTATAACCTCGAACATTCATAAACATTCAGATATTAATGATTTACAACATGGGTAAAGTTGTCTGGAATCTAACACTGACTTTTCTCTTCTTTAGGCTAAATAAAGAATGGGGAAAAAAGCTCTTCAAAGAACTATAGACTTCATAAACAATAAATTTAAACAAATCATACATTCTAGGAAATCACAATTTCTGTGATGTACTTTTGATGGTTTTTTTTTAGTATGAGGAGTGATAACCTCAATATTGTGTACACAAGTCTTTCTGTGTAAGACTAAAAAGGGTACTGTGGTTTTTTATCTTTCTTTTAAGTTGCTTAATATTAATAAATTTTCTATTTTATTAATCTTTTAAAAATATATCTAAAGATTTAAGAAACATTGGATTTTTATAAAGGAGATTCTTTTTCAGGCTTTTTGGAGCCAATCCATTCTCAACGCAACTATTCCAGAAGTTTACATTTCACTTTCCACCTACAACTTGCCAGATTGGTCTATAATCCCTGCTAATTACTTCTCTAGAGAGTCTGACTACTTCAGCTTTGCTAGGATTTGTTCCTGTAGAATGCCTAGTTGTTTCTTAGTATAACCATGTCTCACAGAAAATAATCAAAGAAAGCTGAAACATATACTATCGTGCCATGCAACATGCTTAAAAACACATCCAGCAACAGCCTGGGAAAATTAGACACCACTGATAGTTTCATATTCTAACTTATGCTAAACCATTTATCACATGCCTGGGCTGTTCAACATACACATATGGATACGAGCATGAATATATTTTTGTGTGGACATCTTACACATGTTATAGCCAAACAAGTGTATATTTTCACATAAAAAGGGTTAGCCAAATATTCATTTTAAATAAAACTTAAAATTTCTATTTTGTCTTTCATCTTTTTTGTGCAGTAATACTTCACCACAAATGCAAAGTCTACTAAGAGGCTTTACATACAAGTACTCACTGAATCAGAACGTATTGTGGAAATCTTGTGGTTTATGAATTTGTTTTTAAATCTTAATGGTATCCCCTAAAATTCCCCCAGGCTACATAACAACCATATAACTGTATAAAATCACATATTTTTTAAGGCTGGAAAAGACCTTTAACATGAGCAAGTCCAGCTGTTAACTCCTAACACTGCTAAGTCCATCACTGAATGATGTCCCTAAGTGCCACATCTACATGTCATTTTAATACCTAATACATTTTAATACCAGTGAGGACTCGATNACATCTACATGTCATTTTAATACCTAGGCAGTGAGGACTCGACTTCCCTAGACAGACTATTCCAAAGCTAGGCAAACTTTTTTGTGAATAATAATTTTTTCCTAATATTCAATCTAAATCTCCCTTGGAGCAACCTGAGGTCATTTCCTTGTCCTGCCGCTTGTTACCTGGGAGAGGAGGCCAACCCCCACCTGCCTACACCCTCCTTTCAGGGAGTTGTAGAGAATTCTAAGGTCTCCCCTGAGCCTCCTTCCTTCCAGAGTTAAGAAGCCCAGCCCCCTCAGATGTTGCCCATAAGGCTTGTGCTCCAGACCCTTCACTAACTTTGTTGCTTTTCTCTGGACAAATTCTATCACCTCAATGTTCTTGTAGTGAGGGGCCCACATCTGAACACAGGATTCGAGGTGCTGCCATACCAGTGTGGATTACAAGGGAGTTATTACTACCCTAGTCCTGCTGGCCGCACTATTTCTGATACAACATACAACTATAATCTTACACTTCTATAATTTTTAGCCATTGAACTTATTCTCGCTGTTTGAGTCCATATTCCCTTATTTTACTACATATAATAAATATTTACTGTACCTATACTGGGAAAATTGCTGGCAAACCAATTTGTCAGTACGGCTAGGCAGTTAAAAGCATCCTTGCCAATGTTTTGATCTGGGTCAAGTATCAGTCTCCCAGAGAGGTTTAATCCAGAGCACAATTTTCAAACCAGCTCTCAAGTATACTGTATTGGAATCTTAGATATTTTAACATGGTGAATACAGCCAAACCATATCAATTAACTGTAGAACTAGGAAATGGATCCCTGCCATGCTTCTGTTTACTAGTACAGTTTTAGCTCTTTATTTTTGTATGATAATAATTTCTTCTGGGCTATACATAATAGTCATAAAAGTAGAGAGATGTTAACCTTTGTGTTCCACCAAGACTGTAGCTTATAAATCAATAACCCAGACTCTTCCCACTTGAGCTAGCAGAGATTCTAAGACCAATGTGTGGTAGTCTTTCCTCCATGTTATCTTAGCCATCTCTCATTGGTTCATTTATGGTAATTTGCTGGCTCTCAATTCATCTCCTTTCTCCTTCTGAGAAATTTAGTCCTCTTCTGCATCTATACTCATGGCCATGCAAAATCTCCACACCATTTTTCTTGGTCCAGTCTCTGTTAATTGGAACATCCCCACAGACATTCTTATTTCTGTTTTCCCTTTTTCTCTGCTTCTTTCATTCACCAGTTCCTGTCCTTGTTTCCCACTATTTAATGTACTGGGCATTTGTGGCTAGGTTTTGGTAGAAGGGGTGTACTACAGGGGCATGCTTTGTGAGAGGGTGCCAGAAACTTCCCCCATGTCTGACAGAGCCAATGCCAGCCAGATCCAAGACAGATCTGCTGCTTTCAGAGGCCAAGACAATCAGAGGTGATAGTAATGCCTCTGTGATAACATATTTAAGAAGATAAACAAGTTGTTTTGCAGATGTAATTGCACTCAGAGAAGACAGAAGCTAGAATGTGAGAAAAGAAGAACTATGCAGACACCAAAATTAGTGCAGAAGGAGGGGGAGGAGGTGCTCCAGGGGCTGGAGCTGAGATTTGCCTGTAGCTCGTGGTGCAGACCATGGTGAGTCAGGCTGTGTCCCTGCAGCCCATGGAGGTCTGCTGGGGTGCAGAGATCCCCTTGCAGCACACAGAGGGACCCACACCAGAAGAGGTGGATGCCCAAAAGACGACTGTGACATGATGGGAAGCCCGTGCTGGAGCAGGGTTCTGGGAGGGATCAGCTGACTCATGGAGAGAGGAGCCCATGCTAGAGCTGGTTCCCTGGTAGGACTTTTGAACCGGTGGGGACCCACAATGGGGCAACTTGTTCCTGAAGGACTGCATCCTGTGGAAAGGCAGCCATGTTGGAGTTGAACATGCAGAACTGTAACCTGTAGAAAGAACTCACACTGAGGAATTTCATTGAGAACTATCTCCCATGGGATGGATCCCATGATGGAGCAGGGGAAGGACTCCTCTTCCTGCGCAGTGGCAGAAATGAACTGACCATTCTCATATCTCCCTGCATGACTGTAAGTGAGAATGCAGAGCCCTGGAAAGGAGGGTTGGGCAGAAGGTGTTTACAAGATTTATTTTATTTCTCATTATCCTGCTCTGATTTTCATTGGTAGTAAATCCAGTTACTATCCCCAAGTTGAGTCTGTTTTGTCTGTAGTAGTAGCTGGTGAGTGAGCTCTCCCTACACTTGACTCATGAGCTTTTCATAATATATTCTCTCCCGTGTCCAGTTGTGGAGGGGATTGATAGGGTGGCTTTAGTGGGTACCTCCATCCAGCCAGTGTCAACCTACCACAGATCTGACTTTGCTCCTTCATACAGTTTATTTCCAATGCTTTTAGTCTATTAAATAGTAACTAAATGACTAATCATTAAGTTTCTCTCTACTGCTTGCTCAAAGTTTTTCTGAGAGCATTGACAAAACTAGAAGAAAATAAAAAAATCCATGCCCATCTTTGTCTTCTTGCACTTCAGTATTTAATATCTCCCATTCCCTCTTTCCTTTTCCTAATTTTCCCCACATTCTCCCTTTTTTCTCCCCCCACCTTTTTTTTCCCTTTTTTGTTCTTCTCCTTCCCTTTCCCCTTCTCTTTTTCCCTACCTTACTCTGCTCACAAGAAAAAAGATCTGGTTTCTGTCTAAAAGTGGTTTCCCAGTCTGATTTGAATGCCCACTAACATGAAACAGTGCTCAGTAGTTACAGGCTACTTATTTTAATGCAACAGTGATATAAATTGGTATGTAAAATGCATAAGCAGTAAACTGCCAGCAGTATTTGTTTCCTTCAGGCTGCAATAACTCCTGTTAGAATTGTCTTTTGTCCCAAATCTCTCTTCGGTCTTTGAGTTGCTCTGGAGCATCAGTCTCTTGTGGATGTAAATAAATGATGACTCATTAACAGACTGATACAAACAAGCATATTTTACAAAGGAACAGAACTAAAGACTTTGCTCCTTGCTCCTGACATGTATATATGGCAGTAATGATATTGAAATAGGCCAAGGTATTTTTGGAGTGAACAGATCTTTATGCCATAGTACATTTTGTGTTCCTACTGCAAATTTCTGAAATGTACATTTGCCAGTGTCTTGAGTGACATCTCCTGGATAAAGTTAACATGGCCATTCCCAGCAGTTTGCTAGTGAACTCTGACAAAAGATTTGTAGATTCCATTCCTGCAATTCTGGTTTTGGAAAAGGCAGATTTATGCAGCGATTTTATTTCCTTTTCAAGTAAAGCTGAATCAAGACACAAAGATTTTCTTCCTCTCACAATAGTGCTGGCTGAGTTGACTCAAAGCACTTGTCTGGTGGCATAGTAACAACCACAAAATAGTGTAACAATTTGTCTTTATAAGTACATCTTTTGACTACATGTCTCATGAGAACTATGTAACCTTACCCTTCAATGGCACTGGGGTAAATCAGAAACACACAGAGCAGAGCCTGACAAAACCTGTCCAAGGAAAAATCAGACCAACCCCCTATGATATTCATGTAATCGGGAAGAAAGAGATGACTTCTCCCCATGCCTTGGTCTCCTGAACTCTGGCTATGCATTTCTGAATTATGCAGTGCACAGTAAAACTAGTGCAGCATGGTTTACAGCTAGAAACTGGATTAAATAAACATGCTGCCAGGAATAATGTATATTCCAGCAACCAGGTTAGCTAAACTAAAACAAACTTTGATATTTCACTACTGTGCACCAAGGACATGCACATAAGGTGAGAATTGGTAGGACAGCTCTTCAATTTCATGTCCTCGCAGAAGGCAAAAGTAGGTTTAAAAAAAATGCATCATTAATCTCTCAACTCATCTCTTAGATTTCAATTTTTTTTTTTTATTGATCATGAACCTGAAGATAAATTATTTCAAGAAAAATATGATTGATTGCTTTGTTTAACTGTTTCTGTTATTTTCACAGAGCTGTTGCATACTGCTACAGGAGGACTGGAAGATCTCCAGATGTCCCTTCCAGCCTCAAGAATTCTGTGGTTCTGTAAAAAAAACCAGGCAAACCTGAGATATGAAGAAGATATATATATAGTTATATTAGCAAGTAGGTGGAACTGAAGGAAGAAGAAAATATTAGTGCAATGACCCTTAAATTATTAAGATAATTCTGTAATAAAATCTTTCTTCCGCTCCCCCAAAGGAGACCACCGTGATTATTCATTGTCACTGGGCTATCACAGAGGAAAACTGGTTCTAGTCTATGTTTTGAACCCTTACTTCACCTTACTCAGGGTAAACGCTCTCATAGAATAAACTGACCAAAGAGGAGTTAGAAACTAAATCTTTGTTCATTACAAGACTTCAGAATATGCATAGACACAATATTCAAATGAATCATATATTTAGGTAACTCAGTATAATTGTCAATATTCCTAAAACATCTAATCATTTTGTTGAATAGTTTCTAAGACAAATAGTTATTCCTTCTGTAACTAGGCAGACAGAATTACATGTACTGAATTAAAGAATTTTACATTCAATGAAAAATTGCCATTGTGTTTCAACTGATGTAAGTGGAAAAGCCCAGTTTCCTTCTATGTTGTGTCTGCTTCATTCAGGTTACTATGCAGCAACAGGATCAAGCCTGGGCATGGATTTTGATGTGGAAATGAATCCTCTTTCATTTAAATGTGGCTCATTTCTTATAAAGTTTTTCAGATTGTTGCATAGAAGATTAATTAGTGAGATGAATTATTATTTAAAGTGACTCTTATTAGCTAAAGTCAGCATTTTAAAACAAGTCTGAGTCACCACTGCCTTCTATAATTTTTACTTTTGTTGTTGTCATGCCAGTCTGAGAGCACAATATAGACACTTTAAATTGTTTCAGATGCAGACAGCATAAATTGCCTTAAAAAACATTGCTGGGCAAGTGTAGTGTCAAAGCTTACTATATGATAGCTTAGTACAGTACAGTATTTATTTCTGAAAGCATATCAGAAGAAAATAATAGACAGAAGTCAGAAACTAATTCATGTACAGATAAAATAATTAATAGGAGATTTAGAGGTAAATTTGCAATTTCAATTATAATGATTAAACAAAGTGCATAACTTTAGGTTTCTAACTGAGGTTAACATCTTCATAACTGATGGTCCATCTACATCTCTCCATCTTCTGCACTGAGAACAAAGAGAAAACTATGCCTCTCATTTCTAGGTCCTCTAAATCAATCCTAAGTCGTTCACATTTGGCTAAAAGAGGGAAAATATTAGATTGTGTGAGTATATCCATTCCCACTCTGTTTCCCCCTGTTTCCAGTCTTAAAGTGTAATTTAAAGTTTCATTAATATGATTCAAGATTTTACTTAAATAACAGTGTGTTTAAGCCATACCAGGTTGGCTGAAAATTATAAAAAGACTCAAAAATTCAGGTACCCAGGTTTAAACAGAAAGCAAAAGATTTGGAGCCTAATAGCTTTGACTGAGTTAGAAATTTGCAATCATGATCCTGGCAAATCCACTTGGCAAAATCCATGAAGAACTATGCCGCTGTACTGGCCTTGTTAGGACAGGGTTAGCTTTCTCCACACATGTCATATGGTTCTGTGTTTTGGATCTGAGACCAAAACAGTCCTGATAACATACCAATGTTCTAGTGTTTTGCTGACCACTGCATAGCATCAAGGCCTTTTCTGTTTCTCACTCTGTGCCCCAGGGGTTGCACAATCTGTTGGGAGGAGTCACAACCTGGCAGGTGACCTAAACTGACCAAAGAGATGTTCCACACTGTACAGTGTCATGCTCAGCAATAAAAGGGAAAAGAAGGGGTTTCAGGGTTAATCATCTTTTGTTAGGGGAAGATGGGCATCAGTCTACTGATGGGCATCAGTAGATGGGATGGGCATCAGTCTACTTGTGGGAGTTGGTGAATGATTGTTTTTGCATTACTTCTGTTTATTTCTCTTTTCTTCCACTTACCATTCACTTATTTATTTTTTTCTCTTTCTTGACTTTCCAGTTCCTTTCTTTTACTATTCCCTTGTTCCAGGAGGCATGAGGAGAAAGTGTGCAACAGGCTGTGTGGTGCTTGACTGCCCATTGGGATTAACCCAAAGCAGCCAGCAAGTTTGAAGGCTACACTGGCTTAAAAATCAGAGTTTTTTTTTTAAAGGTACAGTTTTGTGTAATTATTTTTTCCTAGCTTCAGAATTGATAAAAAGGTTTGGGTTGGCTTTTTTGTTTTGTGTTGTTTATTTGCTGCTGTTTTAGAAAATTAAGTCAGATTGACAACTGGAACAATAATCGTTTTTCAATTCACAGGAACCAAGCATCAGATGGTCATGGGAATCTTTATAAATTATACCATGTATCAACAGATACAGAACAAAACTATAAGATCTGACAATGCTGCAGCACCAAGTGCTGTCAGAATTATCAGTAAGAATACAAATTCTCTTTTTATCTGAACAAAGACGTGGTCAGGGGTCTGGGCAAGAATACAGTTTTAATTCATGCTGCCAAATGCACATTCCCTCTGTGTTGTGGGATCCTCTTGAAAGCCTCACTCCACAGCAATTACTACTGAAACACAGAGTAGGACTTTCACCTACCTACTGTAAAGTATTCAAGATATTTGCTGTCTTCAAAGAGCACTGCAGGCTTTCAGCAAATGATCATCCCCAGCATGTTTTGTCCAATTTCTATTACTAGCTCTTGAACAATTAAACAGATGTTGCAAGACAAGGACTCCAGTGAAGGCTGAGAACTCACTCATACTGCTTCTTTCAGCATGTCATGGTTTAATCCTAGCTGCCAACAAAGCACCATGCAGCCACACACTGAATCACCCCTGGTGGGATGGGGAGAGATTCAGAAGAGTAAAAGTGAGAAAACTCATGGGTTGAAATCAAGATAATTCAATAAGTAAAGAAAAAGCCACTAGTGTAAGCAAAGAAAAACAAGGAATTCATTCATCACTTCCCATGGGCTGGCAGGTGTTCAGCTGTCTCCAGGAAGGCAGGATTCCATCACATGTAACAGTGACTTGGGAAGACAAACACCATCAATCTGAGCACCCCCACTTCCTCCTTCCTTCTTCCCCCACTTTAAATGCTGAGCATGACACCATATAGTCTGAAATATCCTTTTGATGGCATCTTCCACGGCTTACAGAATACTTCAAAAATTCCCACAGTCACCTGAAAAACTTACTGTGCAAACTTAGATGATGCCACACCTTGGATTATGTGATAAAAGATAATAGTGAATTCTCTAATATTGATATCCTTTGGACCTCAGCTAAAATAAGTATGTGATTCTACAACTTCTTAGGTGAAGGCTATAGGTGTGGGCCCATAAACATTTTTCAGATATTTTGTTACAAGGAAATAGTTGAATTTTGTTGCATCAATTTTTTGTTCTCAAAATTCAATATTTTCTTAAAAATTTTGAATATTTTGGAAACAGTAGCTCTTTTTGATTTTAAAAATATAGGAGGTTCTTATGCCCTGTGATTCAAGTATTTCTACAGACTTTGTGAGAAGTCTGTAGAAGAGCTCAGTTCAGTTACTTAAATGACTATGTGAGAAATATTTCAGCCAGGTTTAAGGTGCCAGCTAAGGTCAGTGTGGGTCTCTCATAGGTTCAACACAATATTTACCTCTTTAAAATGAAGTTCCTGGATGTGAGATGCCTCAGATAATTCAAAATAAGGTGTTTAAGGTAATGTGTAGCCACCTGGCCTGCCCTAAAACCATCCATATATGCTCCATATCACTAGAGCAGACAGAAGAACCCCAGGGTTTAGGAAACAAATAAACATGCATTTTTAAGCAAATGTCTTCTTTTCATAATTACCAATAATTTTCTAGTAGTACTTAAAAACTCTCAGATTTGAAAAAAATATTAATTATAGACGATTAGATAATTTATATCTAGCAGATATGTTTTGCATCTGTGTAATTTTAGGACCTTTCTTCCTTTTTTGTTTTTTCTCTTCCTTTTTTTCAGCAGACATGATTAGTATTAAACTTTAAAATATTGTAATGTCTATAAATAGTGCTAGAACCTTAAATTTCAAAACTTCTCAAGATTATGGCCACTCAGAATTTCTCTTTCTTTCTGTCAGACACTTATATAGGTGCCATAGAAAGCACTGCACTATCTTCATCTAATTATTTAACAATATGTTTATGAGGTAGTAAAAGAACAACTTTTCTAATTGAGAAATCAGCATATAAAGAGAAATTTACATATAGATTAATTAATGCTACTAATAAAATTATAAAATCAGAGTAATCATTAATTTTAGGTTTCCTTCATTGCGTATATGAAAAAGTGGATTTTTGAGGGAATAAATTCAAAATTCAGGTGTTTATACAGCCACCCCAGTCATGAAATTAAATATAAGAAACAAGGGAAAAGTTCTGAGAGGACTCTGATTTGCAAAATATACTTGTAATAAAGGCTTATTCAATTTTTTTCCTTCAGATTTGCTGATGAGAAAGAATTCATAGTGCAAACTTTACAGGATTCAGGACAGCCATGAAAATAAATTACTACAGGGAATCTTTTGTTGATTCATTACAGTGATTTACTATAGTCTTTTCATTTTTGAGCAACAGAACAAGAACAGTACAGAACTTTGCAAAACTTCATCAAAGAAGCATCTCAATATTTTCAGGAAAGAAAAAATAATCAGTTGTAAGACAGTAATCTCTCTGAAGTACAAATTTAGAATCACAGGATAAAATCACCACAGGCAGATAAAGTGTTGGAACTGTAGTATTTTTACAGCACTTATCCAAAACATCATGATTTATTAAAGGCTTCTTTCACTTTCTTTCACATCCCCTGTGAAATATTTAATTGGGCAACTCGCTGGAATCTCACGTGAGAATTTGAACCTATGCTTCTATGTAATTGTACAAACTTATATGTAATAATTAAATGTTTACCGTATTTTTATTCTTGTCAAAGAATACAAAGAATTTGTTCTATGTCAAAGATTGTTTCAAAAGCAATTTTTTTCAATTAATTATATAATCTTAAGACTCAACCTTTGACTAAGAAATACAACATCTATTGATTTAGCGGATTCTAAAAGATTGCGTTTTATTCATAAGATGATATTTTATTTGGAGTCACTGCAATTTATCTACTGACTTATCAATTCGTCCCTACCTTCCCTGGAATGAAATTATTTTTGGTTTCTTTATTAAATAACTTCAAGATTTCCAGCTTTGTTTGTTGTGACTGTGAAAGATATTTATTTGAAAAGGTGTGGAATTATCAATAAGAATATAAAAAAGGCAGTTCTTTGATAGTATCTATATATTTGCTCATTTTAGCCCATCAAGATAAAGTTGTGAACATAAAGGGAGTCTTTCCAGCTTGCATTTATCAAATCTCACTAAACAACAAGGAGAACAACAACAAATATGTACAAAAAACTGCATAGACAAAACTAAAACAATAAAAAAGCTAACAGAGATAACATTTCTTTTCTGAAAGTTTTTTACGGTCAAGCTATGAACATAAAAGTGTTTGGAAAATTGTACATGCCACATGTTCGGAGTAGGGAAGTTCTGGGTCCACTTTGCCTTTTTTCATATCATAAAGACAAAAAAAAAAAAAAAAAAAAACACCAAAAAACAAATAACAAAAAAAGTAACACCTTCCTCCCAAACACATGAAGATTTACATCACTTTAAATAAGTTTTTGACATTTAGGTTAATTAAACATTTAAAATTACAAGGAGACTTCTAAATATCAGCATTAAAACATTAGTTTCTTAAGCTGTACTTGAATCCTATGTTTGAGATCGAGCAGAATGAATCCTATCTCTGAGCAACCTTTTTATATCTCCAGATTTCTTTTGTACAAACTATACACAGTCCTGACTGCATTGTGAATATTTTCGGAACTCCATTTTTATAATTATCTAATAATAAATGATAAAAATGAAATATTTAATAAATATATTTCAACAGTTCAGGTGAAAACAACCAGAATGTGGCTGGTAGACAATGGCAGGCAATCTGGTTTTCCAGTCCAGTTCATCTAAGTAGAACTCTCAGTTTGGTTCATGGTTTTGTCCTAGGGAGAGCTAGGTATGATTTTGGTCTTCCTTTTGTTCTTTTGCTTTTTTCTGGAAAGCAGTTCCAAAAAACTGGTTGCTTTTGGAACTTCTTTAATATGATTACAACATTGACAGTCGAAGAACACAGCAAGCTGGAAGAGGAAGGAAAGGGAAAAGGATATGCCAATGAACTTTTCTGTCCAGTCAAAGCCTTTGCACTTGTCAGTTCCATCACAGAGCTGTAGATTGCAGCTCTGTTGCTATTTTCTCATGCTTGGCCAAGGGCACAAGCTGGCAGATGAGAGTGACCCCTGCATGCCCTGAGTGATAGGTCACAGTCCCACAGGGTCTGAGCACAACAGGCAGTGCCAGGCTCTGGCAGAATCTCTAGCACAGCACACATAGCTCAGGGCTGTCCTGAACTCCTGGTGTCACAGGAGGGAAAGCCCTGGGTGGGGTGAAGCTTGTCAGGGACACTAAAATGCACTGATGTCTCCAGGGCCCTGACGCCCCTATATGAAACAGAAGGCATTTTCTATCTGGAAACAATGAGTAGCTTGCCACTGATTCCCAAGGGGAAGGTGGGCATTTTATGCTTCTCTAGTACTTACTAGAGATTGATGTGTCCTCATTTTTTCAACAGCATTAGTTCCTCAAACCTAAGCTTGTTGGATCAATTGCTCTCTGAATGACTGGAATGGAAGGATTGTAAGTCACAGCTTTTATTTATGTCCTTTGGTATGGATTTGTCTCATATCTAACTGACATAGACTCTGCTTAGCTTGCAGGTTTCTGAAAAATCCATTCCTTAGGCACTTGGCTCTTCTTTATACCTTGTTGGGAGCCAAAACATTTATTGGCTGCTGAATTTTCCAGGAAGTAAGCTGGCAGCAGATGAGGTGTTGCTTCTCTAGTTAATGGAACTATGCCTAAGCACCTTTAAAAAAACTGGCTTTATATATGCTGCTTCTCATCCATAAAACAAAGAAAAAAGAAAAAAAATCCTGAATTTATAAGCTATAAGAGTAAGCACATTTTAAGTTTGGAAGGTCTTCAGATATTTTGACACAGAAGCCACAAAGAGATGTTTGATAAGAAGAAACTATAGACGAGTTAAAGATCAGAAACAGCTTTTTAATTGCCAGCCAAGCTGAATACTGAACAACATACAGGTACTTTGAATTGTTGCCAGCCACTCATTCAATCAATAAAGTGAAAAACTTTTGGGCAAATCCAAATACTGAATTTATATGAAGAAATAATGATTTGCCTATAGACATTTTGCAAATGGAAAAGATTAATTAAGGGAGGCATTTATTTCAAATTATTTGCTCAGGTATTGTTGCTCAGCATTCACTGGTGTTTGCATATGTAACTGAGATACTTCAATAAAGGCCAGGGAAAAATATATATTATTTATCTTTTAAATTTAGGTTTTGTGGTTTGTGGGGGTTTTTTTTGGGTTTTTTTTCTTGTTTTATTGTTAAAGCCAGTGCAGATAGGAAAAAAACCCATTGTATAAAATAGCTGGCCTAGGTTACTTGCTAGATAAAAGAAGGCAAAAAACTGGCATATTTTAAAGACTAAACAAAAAACCTAAGCAAATTGATTAAAAGAAAATTAAAACATCTACATAGCTGATGTATATTTTCTATACGGAAGGGTCTGATTTGTATCTGTGAGGATATTTTTTAAGAGTAAGTTTTAAGAAGACTATACTTTGAAATCCAGTGAGTTCCAAAAAGTTCTTGTGACTATAGCAAGGTGCAATCATGCAAAAGGGCACCTTTGGAGCATAGAAAATGAGAGAGAAATATGAGATAGACTCACCAGGGCTCTGAACCTTGACAGGGGAACAAGCAACTTGTACTCAGCAGAAAGTCTTGGAGGGCCAGTGCATTTATTATGGGTTTCCTGCTTAACTGACAGGAAGTTGTAGCAATCAGTGGCATGAGAAGAAGGACACAAAGACAGGAACAAGACATTACCATGGGGAGTGGCAGGCAGAAGCATGCAAACAGAGCTTGAAGATGGTCATGTCATCATAGTGACAGTGGTATTGTGCTTGGAAAAATGGTAGCTTTTCCTTGCTGATTCAGGAATCTTCAAGGGATAGCAGCACCCTCGGCCAAAATAGACTCCCTGGGACTTTTCTACCTGAGGCTGCAGGGAGTGTCAGAAAACACCTTTAAGTGAAAGTTAATGTCAATATCTTCTATGATGCACTTATGGGTGTGGAGTGAGAAGTAGTTATTAGAAAAAGTAAAATAGAGAAACCAAACTAAATTAAACTGAAGTATGTGTTGAGGTGTAATGTGTTGCCACAATGTAATGTGCTACTGAACCGCAAGAACAGCTCCATGCAGAGAACTAGATGTGGACTGAACTTGTCCAAGGCCTCCAGCACACACCAGCATCAGCAGTGAAGGTTATGCCTCCTCCTGGTGCACCTCCAAGACAGCAGTGGCTTCTCTAGGCAAAGATTATAAGATTATATGTGAACATTTGCTAACCAGAAGATCTCTTGAGGGACTACCAAACACCTGCCAAGAAGACACTTGTGCCTCCATATGACCCCCTGTTCCTGAGTAAACAGCTGTGTTTTGTGTCCCAGCTGTGCCCACAGAAGCTGTGGAAAACCCTGGGCAAACTGATCTAGCTCTGAAAAAAGCTTTGAGGAAGGAGTTGGACCAGCTAAAGTCTAGTGGTTTGTTCCAACCAAAATTCTTCAGCGGTGCTTTCAGCAATCTGAATTGAGCTTTTACTGACAGATTATAACTTTCCAAGTGTGTAGGAGACAATTCTTTAGTTTTCAGCATTCAGTACTGCTTAGAAACTTTTAAGTGCTGGGATCCCAGTGATCTCTGATGTGTTATTCTTAAAATAACTGATTATTTTGGTTCTTTGAAGGTGAAACATGGATGAGGAAGCAAAACGCATTATTGTTATTTACACACATATATCCTTTTATTCACATTCCAGAATTCATGTGTAGACTCTGCTCTCCAGTTTCTTCATCTCTAAAGCCAGGACACAGATATTAGATATTGTGAAGAGCTTTTATATTGGGCTTTTGCACAAAAGATATATTTAATTTTCACAATATGCAAGTATGCATGAGAACTGAAAAATATTGGTGACTTTATTCCCTGGTTAGAGAGAAATTATACCAATCTATTCACTGATGAAGTCAGCTGGAGACCTTTGCTAGCTAATGAAATGCCAGTGTTGACGTTGTAATAAAAGATGCACTTCTGGGTTTATGTTATTTTTTTTGTTCACCTAGGAATGCTAATGGAAACTGAAGATTCCATAGGCCAGAATTTTTCTGTAACTAAATAAAAATAGCATGTCAAGTGAACTGCAAAAGATTTAAGTAAGTTATGAGAAGCTGTTTATTAGAAGACTATTTTATGCTAATCAATAAGGTAATTTAATTAAACCATAAACTTTCTAATAATAGACAGAAGGAACTAGAAATTTACTCAAAAAAATAAAAGCTTCATCAATGAATGCAGTACCTGATATTGAACTCAGAGAAAAGGTATATTAAAGTGTCTAGTTAGGGTTTAAAAAATATGGTAGAATTCCATTTCTATTATATGTGTCCTAACCACAACTTTCACTTTTCTGGGAAAAAAAGATCACTTTTATTGTGACTTTACATTCATCCATTTAATCAAAAATTGTTAATTTTTAAATAGAAAGAGGTTTATGAATTAGCATCAGTATCATGGTTCATATTAATTTTTTTTTATTTCTTGTGCAGTGCTAGTTAAATATTTTCTTTCACACTTTCCTATTTTCACTTTTGTAAACATTTATAATTACTTATTTTGTAAAATTGTGAGATGGAGGACTTTAGATATAATCATATTTTATTCCATTAAACCAAGAAAATGAAAACAAAACTGAAACATTTTCTTTAAGAAAAGATTCCCATGTTTGCCTGATTTGTTCACAATACATAATTTGATCAATTACATTTCATTTTAGGAGCTCAGCCTGAAGGACGCAAAATAAATCTAGTTTGCAATCATGTTACAATTATGTCCTAGGCATGACTCAGAAAAAGCAGTATTTTTAGTGGTGTGTAATATCTTAGAAAACAAGCCATCTTTTTTCATTGATAATTAGTAAGTGTGGAACTGCAATCTTTGGGGTCTGCAAGTCAGATAGAAGCTTATCAAGAATAATGACATATTCCTAAGTTCACACATATTTGGTTTTCACTGTGTCATCTCCAATTTATTGCAAGATGTTGTATATGTTTGAATAGTATTCAAAGGCAACTAGTATGATTAGAGACAATCAGAATTGTTTATCTCTGAACTGAAGACCAACAACTTTGAAATCTTGCAAATCACTCGATAATAACATGAAAACCTATTCTCTATTCTTCTACATCATTCCTTGCACTCTGTGCATCTAGAGGAGCTTAGAAGGCAAAGAACAAAGACAGAAGAATGGGGGAAGGTTGTGAAGAATGGACAGGCTGAAACTCCTCTGGAAAAACCCTAAACACATAAGGTTTAAAGAAACACAACTGTAGCTCTGTTAAACTTGTTAAGAAATTAAACTGATTTTTTAAAATTAAAATGCATTTCAATTAAAATACACAAAGTTTCTATATCACTATAAGATGAAATAAACCATCACTGTCACTAAAGATATATCCCTTCTTCCCTCAGTTGCTTGGCTCTAGTTTCTACCACTTTCTAAATGCCAAGTACATGAAGTTCCTATAGCTGCATGATGAACTGGTCTGGTTAAAAATATTTTTGTCTCCAGGGATCACTTCTCTCAGCAGCAGCTAAAATTCAGGAAATGAAAGGTGCATATCCATAATCATTTCAACAAATCTAAATTGAGACTGCTGTGATCTCAGCTGCCTTTTCCATCCCCAGCTGTGCACTCTCCTGCCTTGCACTGGCACTATGTCTTGTGTAATCATGTATTGAAATGTTATGGGAGCTGAACGAATGAAAATTCACTGAGTAAAAG
>WBNO01027427.1:0-18491 GCA_013400575.1 Peucedramus taeniatus | reverse complement strand
AAAAAAAAAAGAGAGAGACAAAGAAGAAAAGAAAGCACTTATTAGCTGGATCAAGTCCCTGAAACAGTTTATGGTGCGGGTACCCAAGCCCTCAGACAGTAGAAGTTAGGGAAAAGGGATAAATATTAGGAAAAAATTAGGACCCTGACAGGCCAGAGAGTTCAGAGATTACCTTGCTGAAGCAGCATATGGAGACATTATTTTTAGATCTGTGGCTAAAAAAAAAAGCAGAGTTCAGATAAATATAAATACATAGATAAGTATAAATAAGTAGGTAAGTAGATAAGTATAAATACATAGGTATTTTTCATTTTGTTCTGTTACAGTTCTGCACAAAACTGAAAAATGGAGGTGAGATACTGGGCATCAGTTCATACAGGGATATCAGCTGGAATATCAACCATTTTGAGAGGGTGGCATAAGGCTCTGTGTTGAATCAGAGCATCATGATGCTCCTTTGGCTTACACTAGAAGCAAAATTCCCACTAACAAGGATTTGGGTTATCAATTCAGTTTTGATGTTGTTATTTTTAAACTAGGACCCCTATAAAATCCTAAACACCTTTAGTCTTCATTTCATCCAACTCCAAAAAGGAAGTGATTTTGAACTCTCTTCTCTTCCCTTGCAAGATTAAATACTCCTGGCAAAACAACACACCGGCCATTTGTGTTTTCTTAGACTAATGCCAGTATTTCCCAGCTTCAGGCATGAGAAGAGAGAGAAAAATCCCTGCTCACTTTTAGTTTTGGATCACCTCTGCACTGTAATGGACCTGCCAGGCTGTTTACAGCAGCTTTGGGGCTAGTTTGCACTTGGTGTGGGAACAGCATCACAAAAACCTGGCCCTCCATCTTCTAAAAAACTAAAGCTCTGCAATCAAGTTTTTCAGTTGCAGCAGTGGCATCAAGACAACAGAGCAAAAAGAAAATTAAGTTTAGAAAAAAGACAGACACGGAAATATCGCCTGTGTTCTTCAGTGAATTTCTACTGCTCATTATCTGTTTAATTATCAATTCCTTTCTGCTCACTTCAGTGAAATATCATCTGCCTAGTGTGGTAGGAGACATGAACATCCCAAAATGATGTTAAATAGGCAAGCTAAACTGTAATACTGCATTAAATATTTCCTATTTAGGCAAGAATATGGCTGCATTTGATCTCACTGAAATCCCCAAACTCTCACTTCATAGAGGTTTACCCAGGCTCTAAATCAACAAAGCTGAGGACACGTTGCTTTCTAACAATCTGTTCCTTCAAGTTAAAAACAGCTGAACATGATCTTGCTAGCTCCCAGTGTGGTGCTGTGGCTGAGAGGGCTAATGTGGCTGCATAATCGGGGGAATACTCAGCTGGAGTGGGGAGGTTATATTACTGACATAACAGCATAAATGTTTATGTTTACTCTGAGACTCGAGGTGCAAGCTGTAGTAGACACACTCTCTAGAGAGTGCAGCTATTCTCCATGACTACAATGTTTAAGAGAATGGTAAGAAAACGAATTGTTTACCACAGCGGAAAGAAAAACATCTCACACAGATTTAGATGCCAAGCAATAAGATGCTAGGAATTGAAAATACTGATGACTGCAATGTTTTTGTTAGTCTCATGTCACATGTACAAGCTTTTCCTACAGCAGATTGAATAATGGATGAGGAACAAAAAAATTGTGTACAGTGAGAAATGTATATTTCTGTTTTGTATCTGAACTTACTGCTCTTTTTAGCCTTCTCTGAAAAAAGTTATTATATACAACTAGTTAGCTTAGAAATACTTAGTAATACAAAAGAAGAACACAGAAGTTACACAGAAAGAAGAAAGAGACAAACCACTACTATATTTAGACACAAATGTGTGTGAAGGAATACAGAACATGCAGAGTTTTCATGCTTATTTCTAGCTTCTCTTCATGTTCCTTTAGCCCAATGGAAAGAAGCAGTATCTTCTTCTGAGTGTGGTAACAATGCCAAACTTTGACATCAGCTTTTCATCAATCATCTCTATTTAGAGACAGAAACAAACAAAAATACCAACCAAACAAACCACCAAAGCCACAGTGAGGGAACCACTTGCTGCAGGCAATTCAGCAGGGTAATGAATGATGATGGAAATACCCAGAAATTCCAACCTTGTTTTCCCAGGTTAATACTTACCCTGTAGACCATGCTGGCTCTGTGAGATCACAAGTGCATTTTGTCTTTGAAGCATGTTATCCATTACCTTTGAAGGGGCTTCTTTTAATAAAATACAAATCAAACACATCTAAAATAAATCAAACGCATCAAGGCTTTGAACCAAATCCCAAGTGGTCCTGATAACATACTCTGCATTTAAAAATGTGCTGATAACATAATTTGCATTTACAAATTCTGCTAGTGTCAATGGGAGTTAAGAATAGCCGGATCTAACTCAGGATTTCCATCCAAAGACAAAAACTGAAAAACACCAACGAAGCCCCCCAAAAAACTACTCATGGGGCACAAAGGTGAAAGTTGGAAATAAACTGTGAGATTATTCTGCCCCTTATATTGAAAACAGCAGTTGGCCACAGGCATAGTCTGAGTGCCTCATCTTTTAACTGTAAAGGGGTGAAATTTAGACCCTCAGGCTTCCTATTCTTGAAAGTCAAAGTTGTTAATGATGTGTCTGCCTACCAATGGCACAAAGAATGCAACTGCTGAGACCCTTTCTTTGAAGCAAAGTACAATTCAAAAACTTTCATTTTGTCATTGAAAATCCCTGCTAAAGCTCTGACATATTTTCTGGCCTCACATACAGCACTATAATGTAATTCTAGTGGGAGCACCAGAAATTCAAAATCTACTAAACCTGATAAAAGACTTAACATACCCATGACTTCCGTAATCAAAAAACAATTTCAGCACACGCCACACCCAAAATATGTAATTACCTGCTGCTTTGTCAATCAGGAAAGATATAATTAGTCTATTCAGTAATTTTAAAACTGGACATCTCCACACTCTTCCACAGATACTGAAAGATCCCATGGAGCTCTGCTGAAATTTTCAATACCTTTAGCTTGAACTATTATAAGCACAGATGATTGTCAAATTGAAGACTTTGTTTACAGCTACTGCACTGAACATCTTTTTAGAAAAAAGAACATTTCTGAAGAAAGATTGCAAATTAGATGATAGCAAGGTTCTGAATGTGCAGTTCAATGTCAAGATGTTACATCAGCCAAAGCAATTTGAGCTGGTATTCATTTTTTTTCAAAACATGCCATTTATATCTAGTAAACAAGGTTTTTGGCTCAGTGAAAAACTTGTTTCAATAGAAAATATCATATTGAATCATCCGATGATTTAGACATTCAGCTTATATTTTAAAAGGTTTTAAAAGATGAAGAATACATTTGCACTGAGAGGTAACAGTAAGAGATGTGAAACCAACAATTTTATGTCCCACATTTGGCCAATTTAAAAATGAAAATAATAGCCTCATTAACTGTCAGTCTTCAGATGCATGAAATTCATGTTAAAGACCTGTATCTACTGTGTGAGTTATAAGGAATACAAGCCACAGGAATAACAATTCTGCCTAATTTAAAATCTTTGTGTCAAAAGAAGAAATGAAAGATTGGACATGACAGAGGTGAATGAAGCTGTCGTTCTTTTAATTTTATTTAACTCACCGTAAAAATCTTTCTATTATTTCTCTAGTTTTTTCTTATCCAACACCACCACCTTGTGACAGCATAGATTTTAGTATTTGGGTTTCCACACACACTCTCAACAAAACCTTTCTTCAGTAACTGAGGTAGACAAAATGCTGAAAATTTTAAGTATTAAGGATGCAAATAAACATGATACAGGTGAATCTGTGATCCCTAGATCTTCAGTCAATAGTCTTTGGAAAAGTTTTCTGATGCAAAGATGTCTTTTAATATGAAGATACAAGAATAGACCTATGTACACTAAAAGCAATATGTTTATATATTTATATTTACATATTTAACTGGTATTTAGTGCTGTAAAAAATGCTTGATCTCTAGTTTATTCTTTAAATGAATGATTGTTTTTGCTTTGGTGATGGCTCATAAGACTATGTATGAGCCACAGGTGCCCTGTGGAAGGTAAGATCTCTGTAGCATTTCTCACTGGCAAGCTAATAGTAGCATCTCGCCAAAGTAGCACCATTCTGGACCTCCACTCTGAGGTACCACATTCTGTAAATCCCCTGTTCAGGGGGCCCAAGACTGTGTTTTCAGTCTATTAGCCAAGGGCCAAAATCTTTTACTGGCTTTTGCATGTTCTCTCTCTCTCCAGCCTAATGAATATTTACCCAGACAATGCACGGTGGAACTGATTGAGGAGGGTGGACTGAAATTACAGCATTGCAGAACATGCCCTTAGTGCATTCCCATTGGAAATGGTGAGGCAAAGAATGAAATTGAGTCTTGGTTTCCCATATCCTAAATGGATTACTTAATCACTGAGCAATCAAAGAGGAACAGGGCTGAGGCCTGTGCTGGCTTAAATCCAGTAGACATTCTGTGAAAGTATCTATGAAATGAGACAAGGAAGCGAAGATTATTTGTGGATATGTCAGGTACAGAAAAAGAACTTAAAAGTCTCTGAGTGCTTCCCAGACAAAGGCATTTCTGCACATGCTTGTTAGAACCTTATTCAGAAAATACAGATGAAAAAAGGGTGTTAGGAGTAAAGTAGCTGTCTGGATTGAATTTTGGACTCCAAATTTGGAATCTAAAATGTCAGCCAGGAAAGGAAAAGGCCACCAAATAACTTTATGAGTTTTCATTGGTTTTTATATACATTAGAAGTATTAGAAGAAAATTAATTTCAGGAAAAGCTTTCAATGCTGAAATGATGAACTTAGTTTCTTCTAATTCTGGGAATTTCATAAATCTCTCACTTTCCCTCTCTTCATTTTATCATCCTTTTATTAAAAACATAGTTTAATGCAGTTTATTATGATTTTTATATTTTCGACTTTCAAGTGAAGGTATGCCAGAGAATTTAATTAAAAGAAACCATAATCATGCCCAAAACAATGCAAAATAATACTTTCCATGTTTAGCCATTCTTAATAAATAGATCTTATAAACTGTGTGGCTCAAGATAACTTACTTTGGGTCAGGACCTCTGGAGAACTTGCCAAACGTGTCACAACTGTCCTTATTTAACAACTTCATTAGACCACTCAGGAGGCAATAACCACTATTTTACTAGTATTTGCAGATTGTACTTATTCAAAGGACCTTTCAATACCAAGGACATAAATAGAAAAAAATTCAAGCTAGAAAAATTGAGTAAATGGATATACAAACCAAAATGAGATTTTGAAAGAAAAAAAACAGTAAGCCGCCACATCTAAAGAAAAATAAATGTCTGAAACTCTTCCTTTGCAATCAACAGGGGGCTAAAACATGAAAGTTAAACAGATCAGGGAGTGTTGTTAGGAAAAAATTTGAAATCAACTTATAACACAAGATGACATACAGCAAATGTAGTGTGATTTATAATAGTATACAAAAGAAGCATTGAGTCACAGAAGGCAGAAACGACAGTGTCTCTCTGATATTTCATTTGAGAGACCACCTCTGAGTCTGAGATAACAAATTTTGTATGAAAAAATGCTAGAGTAAAAAATTGAATAAGCAATAAATCTGTGACTCATTTTTCATGAAACCTTACAATGAAAAGAAATCTGTGTTGTATTAATAAACAGCCCTTGTACTCCTTGGCTCTAAGCATTGGTTCTTAGAGCCAAGTGGCACCGTCTGCTCACAACCATGGCACTCAGACCGGCTATTGTCTCCCAGATGATCTTTGACACTGTTCACGGAAAAGCAGTAGCCATAGGCTGCTCCCAGGAGACCCTGTGGGTGTGATTTTCTGCTCAATGATATGGACACATTGCAGACATTGGCACTTGCCTGCAGGGAAGGAGAATGGGCCCTGGCATCCTGTAAAATAGACTTAGTGTTATGTGACCAAAGTCTTCTGCCCTTTCTCATCTACCATTAAAGACATACCCTTAGCTAAATGCACACTGTTAAGTGCATTGGTCCCAGGGAATGACGCTTAGTCCTAGGGCAAGTGATGAGGAATAGCTTGCAATGACACTCTTCAAGGCTTTCTGTAGCTTAGAAAGTGATATTTTTCTTTCATAGACTATTAGATGCTATTTACTATTTATGAACTCTACAGCACTGGGTCTTCTGGCCTCATCCACCATTCCTGCGACAGTAAAACATTATTATTTTTGGTGAATTTTTTAGTCTCTTTTATTATTGTTTTTGCCCTCCAGCTTAATGTGTACAAAACACTGCAAAACCAGTTCTGCATCCACCAAAGTATTTTTTATGTGGTATGAGTCTCTTGCATGAGTTGCACACCTGTGGTGTGATTTAGAGAGCAGTAAGTGTGCCAAACCTGCTGGAACAGCTTTGGAGCATTCTGTAATGTGTGGATCAAATCATATTTTTATGTCTTCTAGTTTGCATTGCATTTTGTGGCTATTCCCTTGACTCAGAGCCTGACCTATGCATTATTTAGGAATACTCTAGTTTTGTGATTCCTACAGAGACCACAGGAGTGAAATAAAATGTTTATGGCTTAGGTAATCACAAGAGCAGGTCCCAATCTAGTAGAAGAGAGCTAGATTACTCAGCAACTTATCAATACCTACTTTGAAAATACCATCTTTAGTAAGAATAAAATCATACCTACTAGTAGAACACTACATAAAAAAGTTTTTGAAGAAGCAAATAGTGGTTCTACCGCAAGAAATCCAGTAAGAATGCCTGTGCATCTCTATAAATAGAGTCAGGTGACATAGAAGTTTTACCCACAAATTCTGGGCTATACAACCTGTGCACGACCTAGGAGCACAGCAGAGATTCTCCTCAGTTATTAAAAGGAGTTCACCTCTTCAAAGAGTCCAGGTGCAAAAAAACAGGTGTATTATCTGGAATGGTAAAAGAAGGTGAGACTCAGAGTAATAGTCTCACATTTTTAAATAAAAATATAGGTCAAATGTCTCTATTCAGTCAAAAAAACCCAAACATCAAACCAAAACGTAAAAGCCCCTTGCTGAAGAATTCCAACAGCAAACTGAATAAGTAACCTGAAATTTGAATTTTTTTTTTGAAGCCCCTTAATATTATGACTGCAAGTTATAGTCTTTTTACTTTTATAAAAAAATTATTACAGTTCATTCTATTAAAGTGAGCAGCCTGTTTAACAATTTTTTCCATAAAAACTGCCTACTAATTAAAAAAATCAAGATATATCTGAAATTAAACCTATTGTTTTAATAAAAATGCTACTTAAAAGTCCATGTAAATATGTTTTTTACATTTCTCTATCCCTTTCAGGGCATACACATACAAATATGAATATGTATCTATATATAAATGTTATTTCAGAAAATTAGATTTATTAGTCTACTAATGCCAAGAGATGTTATTAAAATGTAGGTTTTCAAAATAATCCATTAAACTCCCCTTAGATTTTCAATCATCTCAACTGAATAAAAAGTTAATTACCAAATTGTCAATGGAAACAAACAACCCCCTCCTTCAAATTGTGAGTTATTCTTTTCTTTAAAGTTGTTTAGAAAAGAAAATAACCTAAAATTAATACGCCTTGATGTGCAGATTGCTTCCAGATCTTTAACACTAGAATTAAGTAAATTAATCAAACTCAAACTTCATTTTCTCAGTCTGTCATGGGTCAAATCAAAATTAGACATATTATTGTATAAATGTGCTAACAGTAAACAGGGTTGTGCAGAAACATTACACTTGTGAAAGTTGTTGGTTTTTTTTAAACAGCCAAATAATAAATGTGAGATAGAAGCTGAAAATTTCTTTTGGCTACAGCAATTTCTGTGTTTTAAGCTTTGAAAATCAAAGTATTTCTTTCTAGAGAGACTCATGCTTTCTTTATCTGTAGTATAATTTAAATGCTAACTAAAATTATTTTGTTTCTGTGTTGTCAGGTACTGTGTTAATTCACTTGCATCATGTTGATATTTAATATATCAATATTTAACTAGCGAGAGTCACAAACTTTTCTATTTCAATATAAACAATATGTAAGTATAATATTTTATTTCAAGATTTGCACACATTATAAATATTTTAATTACACATGATAAAGAAAGAGGTTATAAAATTTATTATGAAAGACCCAAAATAATTTGTTTTGAAAGGTGTTTAAAAGAACCACGTGTAGTGTCAGACAGATAGGAAAACCCTGCTACATTATTGAAAAAGAAATTCACCCTTTCAGTGAAGGAATTTTTCCTCATATCCAATGTAAACCTCCCCTGGCACAATTTGAGGCCATTTCCTCTTGTCCTATATCTTGTTACCAGAGAAGATACCAACCTCCACTTTGTTACAATCCCCTTTGAAGAAGTTGTAGAAAGCAATAAGATTCTCAATGAGCCCCTGTCCCTCTCTTAATTAATTACCAGCTAAGAGGTAATATCTGGCATATCCCATACTTAGAGTTGGAATATATAGCATATTCCATAGTTAGTAACATTCCATAGCTAGTTGGTTAACGGTCACTGGGTGTTGGGATCTCTAGCTAGGGTGGGATAAATAACGTTCTGGGGAGGTTGTTTGCTTTGTTAAGTATAAGAAGCAGCCAGGTAAGATGCTCTGCCTTTGTCACATACATTTTTCTCTTGGGCAGGAACCTTTATCATCCTTTAACCTCCTATTCTCAGCCTTTACTGTCCTCTAGTGTGTGGCTGACTGCACTTTAGAAATGAACCAGAGACGATTATGCAATATTTTAAACACAGACTCCAAAACTGAGGCTATCTATTTTAAATGCTAAAAAGCATTCAACTTTTTTCTGAGCTCCTCTGTGCCAGGATGCTCTCCATGGTAACAGGAAATTGTGGTCCAATTAAAGGATACCTTAATAGGGTAGTAGTAACAGTGTAATGCCTTAATAGTGTAGTATGGTGAAAGTTATCAATACAAAACTGAATAGAGTGCTTTTTGTCTTAGTTTGAGCTATCTCTGGACAACCACTGAATATTAAGTGATTTGCAACAACAGACATGAAGCAGACCACTTTTACTTAAGAATGAGTCAGGCTCACCCAGATTTTTTTGACTCTTCATTCAGGCTTCAGAAATTGCTCTGATTTCAGCATCAAGTTTGCCAGTAAACCCAAACTGTAGTGCTTGGTAGGCTGCTAGAGTGCAAGCTAGAAAGCACCAAACTTTTATGAATTGCATGAGCCAGCTCAGTGGGAAAATGTTTTAATTGAAGAAAATGCTGACTTCACACGGGATGTATTTAGAGGTTTAACACGCTTATTAACAAAATGACTCCTCAATTAACATTGTCTCTACTAATTAACAAAAACACCAACAGACTAGTAATGAGACACCCACCCTTACAAGCAGCCGAGAATTGTAAGACAAAAAAATGTGAGTTGCTGCCAGGGTGAAGAGGAGTCATGGGAATGCAGCTGCAAATCCTCACAGAACAGCTATGAAGGCAATGAAAAATCACTGCTAAAGTAAAGGGATAAAAGAAAGAGAGATGCTTTTTCCTTGCCATAAAAGAGAAAGATACAGAAATAAAAGAAAAATAAATCAGAAGATAGAAGGAAACATTAAGAGAAATGGAAGACAGAAAATCAACACAGTCTTAGGACAATTATATTACTTTTAATTGATTCAAATTATTTCATTCATTATGTTTCAATTTGAAGAAAAATGAAAGGTGGGGAAGAGATGCCAAGCAGTTAGTAGTAGGGAGAAAAAATAAATCATTTTCATCATATGGACAGAAGAAAAATAATTTCTTAGTAATACTGACTGTTGGCATTCATAAGGGAGGAAGAATGATCATGGCTTCAGATGTATCAACATTGCTTATTGCCATGAAAATGGGTAAGATACTGTCATTTCAAGATATCAATTTGGATCAAATGTATGACAAATTTGGAATAGGAGAATATCTTTTTTAAATTCAAATAACTTTATCCTTGCATTTTAACTTTAAAAATAATTAAACAAAGTTATTTTGAAAGTGTATAAAGTTTAAGGAATGGCCAATAACAACTGAGAAATTTTCTTTCCTCTTTTAACAAAATTTCACATCAATTAAATGTAAAAAATTACATGTACTAAGGCAATTTTGATGTAAGATCCAATTGTTTGCATCATCTTTGCTTTTGTCAAAGGTGTGCAAAAGGTATTTTTTTCATCCAAAAAGCTGAAAACCACTGGAGAAGAAAGAAATAGGGTTAGATACAAAATAAGTTTGAGGCGTATGACCTCTATGCATGTTCAACATCCCTATGTAAAGCACAGGGAAAAATACAAGTCTCAGATTTCAATTTTCAGACTGGTATACTGAGTGCCAATTGTCTAGGCTGCCCATTAAAAAGTGATGAGTATATGCTGCTTTCTAAGTTTTTCCTTATTTCAGTCCTTAAGGTCCCTCTGCATTGAGCAATGTTTAGTTTCAGGACATTATATGTAGTAATTTCAAAGTCAGAGGAGAGACTGACGCCTTGCCTTGGTCTCGGGAAGGGGGAGCGAATCTAGATGCTGGTTAGCTCCAACCCCCGCCTCCCCTTGGCAAACTGTCAAGTATGGCCGCTCCCTGCCTGTGCCACCAGCGGGCAAGGGTAACGGTTCTGCCAGGCTCGACAGGGTCCAGACCAGCCGATATAGCCAGTCCGTGGACTCGCACCGGAGATAGGTATAAAGGAAAGGAGGGAGGGCTCTCTTACATGGTTTTCCAAGCTGTTTTATTCCCCACGCCGGGAGCCGGGCCGCGCCCACCCGCGGGCATTGCCAGGCAACCTGCCGTGAGGGGAAGCCCCATGAGTGATTTGTAACAGTTACAACCAGCGGGGAAACCTCAGGAAGCAGCGGGAGCAGTCCGGGAAGGGCAGGATGGTCCGGGGTTGTAGCAGGAAGAGCTGCGCTATGGTCTGGTGTCGGGGCAGTGGTGGGAGGTTGCTGCTGCTTTCTGCTGCTTGCTCAGCTCGCTGCCGCCTCGCCGGGACCACGGAGGAGTTGGACAAGTGGGCTCCAGCTGTCTGAGATGGCATCGGGCTGGAGCGGAGGCGCGCACTGTCTAGAGAAGCATCAGGAGCCCGGCAGGAGTGGTGGGTTCCGTGAGGGGCTTGGCGCAGCTTGTCGGGACCGTGATGGAGCGGGGTGGATCGGCTCCAGCATCGCCGCAGCAATGGAGCTGGCAGACACGGCAGGCTCGGGCTCGTGCCGGCTCTGGCAGCGTGGCACAATTTGCCAACACAGCAGGGGAGACAGCAGCACCGGCGCTGACTTGGAGCGGGGCCGGCCTGGGCTGGGAAGTGCTGTAACGCCAGGTCAGCAGCGCACCACCACTGGTCAGAGCCGGGGGGGGAGTCTGCAGCTTGAACGGACACGTGGGAAAGCCGAGGACAAAGAGGAGTGAACTCCTTTTAAAATCCAGGCTGCTCGGCCCATGGGGGGCTCCATCCGCCCGCGAGGCGGCTCGGCAGCGAATCGGGGCTAGCTGGGAGGAGGATTTTGGGGAGTGAAACCAGTAATTGAGAGGAAATATCATAACTGGCAGCGAATGTTCTATAAAATGGGTGTGACCTGGCAAAGACAGACAGAAGCTGGAACTGGGTTTCAGTTATGAACATGGAAAAACCAAAAAAGCTTTTGGGAGTGACCATTATGAGGGACTGAACAGGGGGGAACAAGGGAACAAACCATTGTAACATTTTGAATACACTTCTGACCAGTTTAAACCTTCTAACCCCACTGCCACAAGAGACTACAGCATATTTCTTTCCAAATTCAGAGACAATGGTAATCAAGCTGGTTTCTTTTCTTCCTTCCTATTTATGATAGGCTAAGTTAGCAATTTCAACACATATAGAGAAAAAGAGACATAGCTTCAATTTTTTCTTCAAGAGATTCAAACTTAGATCCAAGAACTCTCAGATTGCACTGCTATACAGGGAAGATAAAAACTGACATTCTCATTCCTTTTTGTACAAGTCCTCTTCATCTGTAATTAAAATGAATTAGCCCACGGAGATAAAAAGACTGAAAATCACTTCTCCCTAAGTGTTTATTTATAAACTAGGAGATATTCAAGATTACTCACCTAGTGTGTCATTTGAGATGACTCATGTAACTCATCAAGACTGCAGCTGCCACTTCAAACAGAAGCGGATTTCTTGTAGGTCCTGTGCCATATTTCCAATTGTGTATAGTTGACTCAAATATGCATTTCAAACAGCATCTGACAACAGCAATTAACAGGCAGTAGTTTCTAGCTGCAACTAAGCCATTGTACCAAATACATCTCAAAAATTCTGTTGATCTACCTGAGATCCGCAGCTTGTAATTATCTTTCTGGGAACAAGGGTGGGATTCATCATAGCCAAATGTAAATATCTAAAAATTAAGCCTTATCTAAGACAGCCTTCTGGATTCCCTACACATCCAGTTGTGCTCTATGGTAGCCAGGAACCACTGCTTTCTGGAATGGCTTGTCTCCATGAACTGTAAACAGAGTAAGACTTCTGTGACATTAAAACAAGAAAAAACTAAATTAAGTGAATCTCAGTCATTCCTTTAAAGAGCTAGAATTAGATTTGCATTTCTACCATTTCCGATAGAACCAGGAGTTACAAGTTTTTATCCTGGAGCAGGAGATCTTAATCCTCATGTCTTAAACACATAGTGAGGTATGGAGCAAATGGAAGAGGGAGTCTGCAGCTCCTGCAGTTGAGGGTCTGTGCAGGAAATAATAAAATATTCACAAGGCTAAAAAGAAAACCAGCAACAAGTCTATAAAAAGAACTTGGTTGCAATGAAGTTCCTGTGAGGGAAGGATGAGTTCATTATACAACAGCAAACTGTTTTTTTAGAACCAGAGCTTCTTGAATTTAATTTTGAAATAGTATTTCTTTTCCCAATTATTCTCTGAGATGTTGTGATTTTTTCATACTAATGCAAGATGAATCTTGCTTTATGCAAAGAACCCCAAAAATGTATACTGTTAACTGAAAATTATTACTCTGTTTCAAAGTAAGACAGATTCTCTCTGGTTGCCTACAGCATATTATTATCACAGGGCTTATAGCTTTCTTCTATAGTTAAATGGTCTTCTCCAATAATAGCAAAAAGAATTTGACATGAACAGCTGCAAGATTCAGTTTGGGAATACCAGTAGATAGTTTCTGATATATATTTCTGCCGCTTTAACCTTTCACAAAACAAGTTTGCATTTGAGTGCACATCAAGGCAGTCCTTGGAGTACACAGATGGTTCTGTAAACCGTATGGCACCAAAACCTCTTCACCGTACTTAGCTGACATGGAAAATTCTAGGCATTGTTGAAAAAATGAAAAGCATTGTGGGTAAAATGCCTGTTACTAATGTTCCATTGAGAACATTTTATTTGTATCTGAGGACCATGCTTAACAACAATTAGAACAAGTTGCAGTATCTCATTAGATCAGTTTGTTCATGGTTAAATGCCAATTAAAGTATTTCAGCTGGTGTTGCCTTGCACTGAACAGGGGAAACTGACCTGGCATTCTCAATGGAATAAGCAGGGTTCAGCATTTGGGAGGCATTGATTTTTCTCATGCATTCAGTGTGATTTTCACTGTACACCACGATTATGATGTGCCAGGGATTTGAGGTCAAATTTCTAATTTGAGGTCAGACTTTCAAATTCAAAGTTGAAAACATTAATGAAATATCAAAATCTGATTTGGTTTGCTTATAGAGGAACAAAAATCATTTCATTTGTATCCATGTCAGCAATTTCCGACAATGATGGCATATATTCAGATGCTAAATTCATCAGAATATAAACCACATACCAAATGACAGATAGAGTATCTTATTTTTAATTATGCCTTCTACAAAACATTGCTCCTACATTCTAACTTCACTGCATGAAGAATTATCTTCAAGAGGAATGGGCATCTGAAATAGTGAAGTTTGCTGCTGTACAATATGCTTTTAGGTTTTTCATATAAATCAGAATTATTCAAGCTCAGAATAATTACTGTTTTGATAATCAATTTAGATAATTATTCTGTGCTAATTTGCCTAGTAGTTATGCTCTAGGCACCTTCTCTAGGAGTCAGTGATTAAGTTATCCTCAGATGAGCCTCAATGTAAATGATTCCTTTATTTTAGAAACAGAAAAGCAACAAATAATTTACTTCATATACATGATACTTATTTTTCAGGATTGCCAGTACTCATGCATTTTTAACAATCCTGTTCTACTGCCTGTGACTATTTCAAAATTTATCTATTTAGAGTTAACTGTAATGGAGTAGAATGAGGAAGCTCTTGGTGGGAGATAGGTGGAAAATAATTAGTTTTGCTTACATAAAAAAAAAATAGTTTAATGACTTTCATGGAAAAAAAACCTACTTGCCCTAAGCTGACAAAGAACATATTTGAAATATGGTATAGTCCTTTAATTGCCCTAGATATGTATCAGTATATTCATTTATATACTAAAAAATCATTAAGCTTTAAAAGAAGCAGAGTTCCCACTTAATTAGGATCTTGTGAGTTATCACCTCAGTTTTCTGCAGGTTTCATCTGTGCTAGACCTGCTCTATCACAGGGTAGCAGAAGCTCAGTGAGACTCTCCCTGAAATTATTCTCATCTTCAGTAATTCCCAGCACTATAAAAAGATAATTTGCATCTGGGGCACATGCAATCCCATTTCTAGTATCTTCTCTTTCTTCCCTTCTTGATGTCTCTTGTGATTGCTTACTTCTTCTCCAAGTTAGCATTCCTGTCATAGAATTCCAACAAACCCTTATGGCTGTAAAAGCAGCATATGCTAAATCTTAGCCATAATTGCAGTTCTTCTTATGCATGTTATGCCTTTGGTTTTTACTCGCTGGTATCTGCCTGGTAGATTGAGGTAGGAATTACAAGCTAAGCAGGTAAGACCAAAAAGCTGGACTTGAGAATGAGGGGATGAGACGAGTAAATGAAGCAAGGCAGAGCCAGTAGAGGTGAAAAGCATGGGATGGATTAAAGAGGCAGGAGGGTCACTGTGAGTCATCCAAAATCAGTGGCAATAGAAGGCAGAGTGGAGGGAGATCACAGTCTCTGGGGCAGAAGAGTGTGAATTCTTCTGATGAACACCGTGCTCCATGTAACACCTACACATCTAGAAAGACTGCTCAAACTCTATTTCTGGAAGATGCTTTAAAGGGAAAAATGTATGAAGCATGAAGTATTTCCATTTACTGAGAATATTTAATGAAAAAAGAAAAAAAGATTATACATTTGCCTGTAAGGGACAACTTGTATGTACATGCCTCCCTGAAGGTGCTAATTTCTTGGAGTTCTGTCCATACCTAAGTTTCCAGGCTATAGAATGATATAAAAGTCTAGCTTGACTGTATTAAGGTCTGTGAAAACTGTGTCTGTCTCTGTGTGTGACTCCACTGCTGAATTTTAATCCAAGGGTGCTGAATTTTAGCATTTCTGTGCATAAAAAAGAAATGTACTGAAATTACCCAGTACTGCTGAACAAGTCATCATCAGATAATATTTGTTCATTTTTTTCCCATACTTTGGGAAAAAAAAAATCCCTAAGTAAATTTTCAGAAATTTACTCAGAAATTTTCAAGTTCAGGTAAAACTGCCTTCACTGAATGACACCTGTAAAATCTCGTTGGGCAGTGGTCATTTAAAAATGAGACAGCAATAATATAAATGTAGACTTCTGGGAATGAGTTCAAATATTATTTTTATTGGGTTTGTAGATTTTGGTTTTTTTTTCATTTTTCTTGTTGTTGTTGTTGTTGTTGTTGTTTGGGTTTTTTTCCCCCAGGTAAACTGTTCTCTGGAACAGAGAACTTTTTGGACAGATGCTTTGTTGCATACCTCTACTGACTAGGGCTTAATGAGAGGGACAAAATAAGCAGGAACTGTTACTTAGAAGAGTGTTTTACAAAAACAACCCTCACACGCAATATGGAGTACACCTCTAACAACATTGATTTAACCTAAATATATGGGATGTAGCAAAGAAGAAAAGTAATGGAAAATAGCAAATTGACTTTCTCTGAAGTTTAAATTAATGATACAGAGAATCAGTACTTCATGATGACACAAACTGCACAGCCTTCACAAACACAAAACTCCCCACATTATCTCCTCTGATCTCATCCTTCCTGGGTAGGAGCTGGCAGTAACTTAAATGCAGTAGACCTTCCACTTATGTAATATTAATGTGTCTGGTTTAGCACAGCATGCTTAAAGCTAACAAAATGCCCAAGCTGCTCTCTTGGGCCAGAGTAGAGTGGTCAGCAACTTAAAGAATGTATCATTGAAAGGGAAGGGACATTGTCTCCTTTTTTACAGTATTCTTCCTATGACATTTTATTACTCCAGTGTTTCACCCTCAGTAACAGTAAGCTGTGGGTAAAGAAACCTGCTGCAAGTCTTGTAAAATCCAAGTATTTGTTTTGATGCCTATGCTCCATCCATCTTTATGACAGAGAATGAGTCTGTAATGATTCTCAACAACTGACAAAATACTAGGTATTAACAAAATCTTCCCATTTTCCATGCTTAAAATAAATTACTTTCATGCTTCTTTGGGTCTGTTTTACTACTTTGGACCCATTACTCAGGACACCTATGGCATCTCAGACTCATTAATCTCATAAATGCATCTGGGAGGGTAATTTCAGTCTTTTGATGCAGTTTTATTTGAGTATTTCCAAAGAACCACTTAAAAGTATGGATCCATCAATGTGATCAAAAGTAGATTTTTTCACATATCTTAATTTCTAAAAGCATGTATAATTTTATCAAAATAATATTAAAAAACCAATTAAATGCAAAGCAAATGATAGAATAAACTTAACTATCTTACTTGTTTTCTTTGTCCTGTTGAGCAGTAACCTGGCCAAACATTTATGTACCAGCTATTATGTAGATTTTTGACATGAGAATGTTTTTGTTGTGCAGCCAGTATGAAAGATGTTTTATTAGTTTGAATAGTTAACAAACATGTTTTCATTCTTTTCTCTCCAAAACATTTGCCCTCTTACCAATTTGTTTTAATACTAATTTCAAACACTATAAATAGTGATGAATCCTGTCTGCTTAAAATATATTTATTTCAACTCACAAGCCAAGTGTTTTAGTTCAAAATATAAATAATTTATCTCATATAGCAGGTATAATGTTGAAATTTATTTATCTCTTTAAATCTCCCTTCTGTTTTGATTTTTGGAGAAAGCTGCCATTTTAATATTTGCCAGTTTATTGGTAGAACTAGCCCAGTAGAGTTAAAAGGCTGTTAAAAGTAACTTTTTTTTTTTTTTTGGTCATAGTATCACATATATTTTCCATGGAGGGCAGATGATAGTACAAGAAGATTCTGGATTTTCCCAAAATATCAGTTAATTTATTTCGTAGATCTCTATGCTCATATTGACTATCTCTCAGTCTCTCATATTAATTAATTCTGTACACATCAGTCTCATATCAATTAAACTCATGCTCATGTACCTTTGGAGCATTTGTCCCAAAGACCAATAGCAGGGACCAAAAGTCCTGTAGCCTGTGGAGAAATTCTGAATAGCCAGCTTTGCATTTTAACAAAATCTGATTGGGAGTGCTGAGCTGATTTTTTAATGATGAATTTTTCACATTGGTATTCTTATCCTTAATATCCTAGTTGGACTCTTAGGGAATCTTCTGCCTTCAATCTCATCTTGCAAAAGAAGCATACGATGCAGGTTCAGGGCATCTGATTGCATAAGATACTACCAAAATTAAAAAAAAAAAAAAATCTATGGATTAAGCATACCTGTTTCAAAGCAGAGGAAAAACATTGCACCAACAGAAATAAAAAAAACCATTTCTGATTTCTTTTGAATGCTTGTAGAGAATGAGCAAAACCAAAAGATTTTGTCTTCTGCCATAGATTACAGAGTTTACACTATAATTTCCTTGCAAACCAGTGAGTTTTCAAAGACAAAAGAATTTAAAAAAAACCAAAACAATAAAACTTTGTATTGTGCTACAAATATTGAACAGTCAAACATAGAATGGAAGCAAATACACAATTAAATGGAAGTAAAATAATGCACATCAAATGTCTGATGTGTTTTTCAGTCTTAAAGAGCAAGAGTAAAAACGACGCTTTATCTCAGATGTTTGAAGCTGAGAAAGGTACCTAGTTGCTAACTCTATGTGTACTTCTGTCTGTGCATCTCTTTGGCATCAGATGCCAAATTAAGCCCACAGACCAAAGAGTTATTACATCATTAGAAGCAGAAGTTTTATTTGGTCAAAGGGCTTTAGAAAACAACTTTAAAAATAACATCCGCACCCAAATTAATGATAACAGCAACATTATCTGGTCGTGAGCATTGTCTCTCAGCTTTTTCAAAGGGATGAAGAGAGAAAATTTAGCCAAAGATCTGTTGGAGCAAGCAAATAAATAAA
>WBNO01027425.1:50748-65220 GCA_013400575.1 Peucedramus taeniatus | reverse complement strand
TTTTTTTCTTCTCTCTGAAAACATCTCCCAAAGACAAGATTCAAAACTCAGAGGTCAGGGTCAGGCTTTCTGAGATGTCACTTCAGCCAAGGATTTCTACCATAATCAGATTTCAACACTGGTATTTATCAGGTTAAAATCTCTATCAAAAAAGCACTTCCAATATTTAGAAGGTGGAAGAGAGAGAGCAAAGCCATTCCCTACATGGCCAGAAAGGTGATACCAGGTGCACCAAAGCAGATTTTATGATTGAATAAAGGGCTTTTTTCTCTAGGTCTTAGCTCATATTGTAGCCTTTCAATCAAAATGGAGAGATGGCTCAAATTGCCTTTAAAAATTTGGACATGTCATAATACAAACGTGCTATGTCAGGGCTATCCAAAATGAAATTTATTGCTAGACAGTCTTCTTTGAATCTCAATGATTGCTGGGAGAGGCTTGAAACACAAAAACACAAAGTTTTTTTTAATTTTTTAATTTTTTTTACCACATTAAGTATAAATAATAAATAAAAAAAAGAATCCCAGTCTTGTCTAGAATTAGGGACTGTAGAAAACTGGGGTTGTTTGTGTCAGCCACCATATGCAAACCAGGCAATTTGTGAATAATTTCCATGCAAGAAATAATTTTCTTGGATGAACATACACAGCTTAAAAGATGCTTTATTCCAAAGCCCAGCAAAGTTCTCAGAAGATTTCTCTCTGCAATATTGATCAAACCTATCCCCTCCTGATCTCAGCCACCTCTTGTGCCTTGACCTCCCGTAGAATCATGCAATCACTCAGGTAGGAGAACTGCATCCAAATTGTTAAGTTTGCATTTTTGTTTTGGTATACCCAAGAAGCAAATGTCTGAGAGCTGTTACTCCATTTTTCACCTTCTACATTGAGGAACTTTCATGGATTTACCGAGAACACCAGGAGGATCTTGACAAACAAAAAAGCTTTGTAATCCATTCCTTTTATTCACCATCTCTGATCCTGCCTGTTGTGATTACTCCTCTGCATATCAGTTCTTGTTGTAACTCGACTTTTAAGGGAAAATCTATTAACAAACCATCCATAAATCTCAGTGTTGATAAGGCACATCCTTCAGGGTTTTTTCACTCTCTTCCATTGACTGATAAGGATTTTTTAGTGTTAATTGATTATTTTCTCATCTCAGTGTATCCAATTTAATACTTGCTGAAGTAAATGTTGTTTGCTGTGACTCTGAGAACATTGGCCTTTACAGGTCCCTTCAGTAAAGGACAAGGAAAAAAATCATCATTGCAGAAACTGGTGTCCTTCCCTTAGGATGTTCTGGGTGCTCAAACCAGCTTAGTTTTGGCTGGGTCCAGAATTACTGAATGAAACTCAGACTGAATTTATGGGGGATAAATATCCAGCAACTCTGGAATAAAAGTGTTGGTTGTGACTCTGCTGCACTCCACCAGATTTACCAAATCTTGCTCTAGGTCTATGTGTCTGTTTTTCACCTTCTGATTTAGGGATGTGGAGGCCCACCCACAGCTTCAAATTACTTTGGGGTTTAGAGAAATGGCAGATGCATAAATCTAATTAAATCAAATCAATTTTTGTTGAAGTGACTGGTACTGCACACACATACTAATTACTGCCTTCCAACGTAAGACTAATTAAGAAAGCTCTTAGAATTCCCTAATAGTAACCTGACATCTGAATTGTCTTGATTTTTAACAAAAGACAGTTACTTCGTAGTTTTTTGTGTCTCTCCTTCAGTTGTCCTTCCCCATCTCTTTTAGGAGGAATAAGCAAAGAAGGAACAGAAAAAACTACGGAGTTCTCCCAAGATACAACTCAGGTCTCTTCTCCCAGGTAAAAAATGATAGAACCAGAGGAAATGGCCTCAAGTTTCCACCAGGGAAAGTTTAGACTGGATATTGGGGGAAATTTCTTCACTGTAAGTGTGGTCAGACTTTGGAGCAGGCTGTGCAGGAGGGAATCACCATCCCTGGAAGTGTTAAAAAAACCTGTGGATGCGGAGGATTTTCCTACATGAACAACAGCAGACCCCTCTGGGAGGCTGCTGAGAAATATGTCCATGATTTTCCCCATTACCCCTCTTGGAATAAACACCCAAGCCCTAATGCCTGGGTCTGACTTACCACAGTGCCAAGGAAATCACATTGATGGGTTTTTCTTTTTGCAAAATTGCAGGAAGGAAAGGTCCTCAGCTTTTTGGATATGTAAGGTCAAACACAACACTGATTTTGTCATTGAGGACACCAGGCCCACCCACAGTAACTTAAACCATGATGGCACTGACAGATCAGAGCTAGGTTCAGTTTGAAATCTTCTCTGAGTCCCTTAGGGTATCCCTTTCCTCAGAATTTTTTTAATTTGCGTCTTCACTTTTAAAACCCTCAGAATCATTTAGGTTGGAAAAGATCCACCAGATGATCAAATCCAAGCTGTGCCTGACTGCCACCTCATCACCTGCCCAGAGCACAAAGTGCCACGTCCAGTCCTTCCTTGGACACCTCCAGGGGTGGGGACTCCACCACTTCCCTGGGAACCCCCTTCCAATGCTTGCCAACCCCTTCTGTGAAGAAATTCCTGCTGAAAGAAGGGCAATGGGGATAAATGTGTGATTCAATATCCACACCAATGGCATATACTTTTTATTCTTCTCTCACATCTCAAATTTTCATGATTAGCTTGTTCACATGAAGGTGTCCCCTAACTTAATGACACATTAATGATGTCACTTCATGTAGAGATGATAGCTATTAATTTTTAGCAGGTTTAAAACAGCCTTACACTTTTTCTGTAACAGTAGCTGGGGAGCAGCTGAGTTCAATACGTGCTTAATATCCTGCATCAACCCTTTAAATCCTTATCAATAGTTGGATCAATTCTTATTAGCAAACTTTGTAGGGCAGGTCTCGCTGGCAATGGAGTTCAATCAGAAGATTAGCATCTAAAATTCACAGAGAGCTCTTGGTTTACTCAGTAAATTGAACAATCCATCACGTTGCTGAACTCAGGCCCAGTGGGCATTAGAAAGACCCCGTGGCAATTTGCACAGAGTTCAGTGACACAGATCTACATTGTCTCTAAATAAATGAAGGTTCAGCTTGCAATTAAATATTTCAGAGGCTTGCCTGTGATCACCCTCCTCTTTGTTGTTCATTTGGCCCTGTTGTTTCTAAGCCTTTTATCCTTTATTGTGGTCCAAGGTCTCCACGTTGTTTCCAGTGTCACCCAGGGGTTTTTGTTTCCTGTTCTACACTTAAACACTTGAAATGGGGTGATTAAATTCTGTTTTGTTCAAGGGACAGATAAGAAGTGGTTCAGGTTGGAAGGGAAATTCAAGACCATCTAATTTGAGTTCCCCTGCCATGGGCAGGGACACCTTCCACCATCCCAGGATGCTCCCAGCCCCAATGTCCAACCTGGCCTTGGGCACTTCCAGGGATCCAGGGGCAGCCACAGCTTCTCTGGGCAGCCTGTTCCAGGGCTTTACCATCCTCACAGGAAAGAATTCCTTCCTAATAGCTCATCTAAATCTACCTCTATGTGTTTGAAGTCATTCACCCTGGTCCTGTCACTCCACACCTGTGCAAAAATTGCCTGTGGGATATTGAAGATTCCACTGCTCAATGTTTTTCACATATATTTATCTCCAGTTAAAAGTATAAGATGGAGAAGGGCACTTTAAAGGGGTTTTTTCTAATCTCCTTTCCATTCCCACCTTTCAATGGTCTTTTACTGCTTAACTAAAGGCCCCAGTGCTGCTCTGTTTCTCTCTTTGGAGAACTGCACATTTCTTTCTGAAATTGCCTTACCAGGTAATAATAAGAGAATGGCATCACTTTAGGAGCACCTCAATGGACAAATGTTACTCATATTCAAAACAATGCAAGAATTTTAATAAATCAGGTTTTTGATATTTGAGCACCAAGATTATTAATGGGTATTTTGAGACCATGTGAGATTGTGCTCTGGGATAAATACATGGATACAGCTTGAGAAGTTCCTGCCTCTGGTAGGAAATGGTCACCAGCTCCTAGGACACCTTATGAACAGAAACATGACCAAGACCAGAGGAGATTCAGCAGGAAAAATGGATTAATGAAGGAGAAGCATTTGATCTCATCGGTGTTCTCAGAAGTAGCCACATTTTACAGACCATAAAGCAACACCAAATGTCAAAAAGCTTCTCAACAGTGACTCACCTGCTCTTTTTCCTGCATCCTACACAGCTGCCATGTGTTTAAGGTTAGTGGGAGCTGCCCTTTGGGGAATTATTCTACTAGAGCTCTAAATACATTCTTCTGAAGTGTTCAGTCAAAGAGAATCATAGGAAGGGAAAAATCAAAAAACTGTTAGCAAGCAAATGATAAAGATCTAGACTTGTCCTCCACGAGCAGCCTCTCAGATGTCACAGCTTCCACATCCACCAGGACTTACTGCCCAGGCAGCTCTCAGCATGGGCCCAGGATCTGAGAGCATTCAGCTCTTTTCAAGGATATCAAACAGCTCTGGAAACAGGGAACAAGGAAGGGAATAGCAGCTTTCTTTCTCTTTCTTATCTCCCAGATCTGTTGGTAACCTCTTAAATAAGCTACAAGTGCAAGAGTTCCTTTGAGAACTCCAGGGTTCTCCTTGGGCCTCAGGATGGGTTCCCCAGGATTTGGGAATCCAAATTTTAAGCTCCTCCTGAATCCCCAGAGATGCCAGTGCTGCAAAGTACAATATTCAAAAACTTTTGACAGTCAGTGTCACTAGACTGGATTCGGGTGTGGGGACAAGTCCATGGTTAAAAGACACACGTGCAAAGCTGTTTTCATGTGGCTGAATATTGATCAGCTGCAGGAGACGAGAAAATTACAAAATGACCTAAGAGAAAATGACAAAAGAAAAGTCCAGGCACTTCTGGAGGCCAAGTGGGACACATTTTTTGGGAAAACACTCTGACTCTCTGTTCTTTTCACTGTTGCTGCATCTCCCAGCTTCAGCAGAGCATCCTTTCCCTGCCAGCTCCAATCAGCTTTGTGTTCTGAGTCACTGTGCTCCTCTCCTGCTCTAATTGCACTTTCCCCTAGGGAATTTGTCCAAAGCTTATTGCAAAGAGAGGTGTCAGTGCTGAGGTACAAGGCATTCTGTGCTAAACATGGCTTGAACAAAGAATCAAAGGCAAATGTTCCATTTGGAAACTTAACCCTTCCCTGGCATTCAAGAGAGAAAGAAAAGAAACAAATGACTCCATAATGATAAGCAGAGTTCTTTAAACTTTCTTCACATTACTTTTTGGAGACCTCTAAGTGAAGGACATTGGCTAAACAGGACTCAAATCTATCAGGAGGGTCAGAAGAATGGAAAGCTTTTACAGAGGACTTCTCACCATGTTCTGAAATAAAACTTTGAGTTTTGTGTTCCATTTTGGACAGTCATACAAAGACTGATCCTAATCCATGATTAGATCAACTATCTCTAGGTGAAAGTATGTCCCAAAAATCACCTTGCTCAGGGCCCACTGTTTGTTTTATGGATAATTTATTCCTGTTGCTGCTGCCAGCCAGAAAATCTACTTGTTCCAAGAGATCTCTGTCCTGTGAGCAGAACTCAGTGTTCCTTTTCCCTGTTCGAGACTGATACGTATTCCATGACTTTCCAAGGAAACAAAGGTGACATGAAAGGGAAATCAGTTTGTTTAGCCTCTCCCGTGCCACCTCCAACAATTCTTCTGCCCTCAGCTATTTAAAATAGATGGAGTTTCATATGAGATTGGCTTAAAAATGTTTTAAGATGATTCTAATAGTTCAGAGTTTGGAATAGAAGCTGACTTGAGGCTTCACTCAGGTCCATCACACCAAATTACTGCTGGGAAAACTGAGCAAATGAAACATTGAAAAGACAACTCTGAATTCAAAAAAAGGCAGGAAAACTGTCTTGGGTTAGCAGCACCTCAAGCAATATAAATGCATGGAGTCTTAGATGCACCAAGGAAACCATTCTTTAGTCTGGATTCCCTCAGTTATATTGGATTATTGACAGGAGAAGGAAGAAGAGAAGAACAACTGACAGAGCAAGCAACTCTTATCTCTAGCACTGTTCATATCTCCCAGACAGTGGAACTATTTCTTTGTCCCATATTATTGTCTCCAAATTTTTTTTCTACTGTTTTACAGAATACATACAGAATTTGTAATATAAACAGCTACCAATATGATCACTGTAATAATATCACTGTTGTAATTAACAAAACCCTGTTTATTTTCATTTATTTCTGATGAATTTTCAGAAGTTTGGGTTTCGGTACTCTGACAAAGACCAGAATAAATAAAAGCATGACACTTATTTCAACATGAGCTCCCTCATATAAAAACACAGTGATTTACTCAATAATCAGGTTTTTAATGATTGAAATGGATCATTCATAGTTTAATATTTTGAAACATTCTGAGCAATGTTCCTGGAGTATTTTGGAAATAAAAGCCAACAATTCTCTGGAGTGAAGTCATGGTGAGTTGCAGTTGATGGCTCCACAGGGAAGGAGCTCCAAAACAGACCCATGAAATAATTTGGAAGTAGTTCATAGAAAGCAAAGGGTTAATTTTTTTTTTTTTTTTTTTTTTTTTGCCAGCAGAAAAATAATTTGCCTGCAAGTAGGAGTGTAAGAGCAGATTTCCTTGATTCCCAGCCTACATTTTTACCCATCTGAACAAGCCAATCCTACCTGTGGTCATGGTTTAACCCCAGCTGGCAGCTCAGCCCCACTTCAGCCTCTCCCCAAAAGCCCTTCAGAGGAATAGGGGAGAGAAGTGGAAGGGTTAAAAATGAAAAAACTCATTTGTTGAAATGAAGACTGTTAAATAAGTGAAGGAGAAGTCACACACACAACAAAACAAATCAAGGAATTAATTCATGGCTTCCCTTGGGCAGGCAGGTGTTCAGCCCTCCCCAGGAAATCAGGGATCCATCAGGAATGATGGTTATTTGGGAATAAAAATTGGATTGAATGGAGAAAATTCCAAAAGCCCTCATTTCCTTCTTCTCCAACTTTTCTACTCAGTACAATGCCATATGGGCTGGGATTCTACAGATGACCCTGAGTATTCAAGACAAGCAGGTGGGATATAAGGAAGACCAAAATCCTCCTTGAATGGAACATACAGACCAGAAAAAGTATTACAGGACTTTTCAACTAAGCTGTTACCACCAGTTTTACCCAGTATGGATCTAGACCTCTTATCCCAGAAAAAAAAAACCTGGTTATTCTCAACTGAAATATTCACAAGTTGCAGACTTACAAAAGCAAAGGCTTCATATTTTTTAGCAATATTAAGTGTTGTTTGAATTTCTCCTATCAAACAAATAAAAAGCCTCAGAGTAGAAAATTATGTCTAAGAAAAATTCACATTACCTTGTGGAAGTGGCAGTCATCAAGTAATCTGCCAGTTTTTGCTCCTGATTCAGACTCAATCCAAAATTTCTTTGTTGCTTTCTATTCTTCTGTGATCATTTGTTTGGTTCATTTAAGCTTGGGCAAAATTAAGCCTTTTCCTTTCTTCTGTCTGCCTTTGTAGAGCCCAGAAAACAAACTCAAATCATGTTCATTGTGTTCTTCTGGAGACTGAAATTCTAAAAGAAGAAGATACTGAGAAATAAATGTTCTGCTTGAGGAATAACCCTGGTCAAATGCATCCCTTTTCCAAAGAAAACTGATTGTGAGTTGATTGAACCAGATGATTTTGAGTTGATTAAACCAGGTGATGTTGATGTTTTCACACCTTTTTCAAGCACTTGGGGGCTGTGGGGAGGTTATTTGCAGAACAGTCTAATTCAGGGTTTTAAGAGGAAGCTTGAAATTGCTGCAGAGGAGCCCCCAGTCCTGCCTGCCCTGCAAATCACACACCTGAGGGAAATCCACCCCATCCCTGGCAGTGTCCAAGGCCAGGCTGAACAGGACTTGGGACAGTGGAATGTGTCCCTACCCATGGAAGGGGGAGGAACTGGATGATCTGTAAGGTCCCTCCCCCCCCAAACCACTCTAGGATTTTAGGAGAAGGGTTTGGTGCACAAAAGAAATTTATTACACATCAAGCACACACTGGGAGCTGCTCTCCTGGGCTTTTTGAAAAGGGTTACAGGTATTAGGTGAAGTAATATTTGCATCCCACTGTTTCCTGTAAATTCACAGGTTGCATGGAATCCCCCCATAAGGTGGGAGTGTGTCCCATCCTTTTCTTCATGCACAGCTCCAGTGGACAGCAGTTGGTCCCAGGGAAAGGAATTCAGAGAGAAACCTCACCCACATGACCTGAGAGGTGCAGAGGATTCCTGTTCTTTTGGGAGGAGGAAAGGAAGTTTAGCAATTGCCAGTTGCATCCAATCCAAGTGGGAATGGCTGTTTTCCCACGGAGGTTTTGGTGTGGGTGTCCTTGATCTTTGAAAAGCTGAGGCAAGCTGCATCCAGCTCATTTCAGAGCTGGGAAAGGATAAGTTCAGGCCCAACATGTGACAAAACAGCTGCATTAATGTTGGACTGTGCTTTGGTTGCTGTGTCTCCATGGAGATCCAGCTCCCCACCTCTCCTACCTGCACAAGGTTTTCCAAGTATCATGATTTAAGAAGATTTAATGATCAAAACATTTCATTTGAATTTTAGGCACAGAGAGAACTGGATTTTGTGAGCACTGACCTTGTGAGCTTTTCAGTGTGTGGGCTGCAGGATTTAGCATCCTTACCATCCATCTCAGCTCCTCCTAATCCTCCCAGAGTGCACTCTCCTCATTTGTACCCAGCTGTGGGCAGGAAGCACAGCTGCAGAATGGGAAATACACCACAGGGCTGACTCTGCTCCAAACCACAAAATTTACTCCCTGAGAAAATTTATTAGTGATATTTCAATATTACACAAATTTTGGAGAGTGGTGGCAGCTCTGAGCTGTGGCCATGCCTGGTGTTTGTGATTCCCTGGGATGGTGAGAGGGTCAGGACTGGGTCAGGTCCCTGCTCATGACCCCGTGGCATGAGGGTATCCAGCTGTGGACACACCAGTTCAGAGGTGAAACCCCTTAAAATGCCCCCTTAAACTGGGGGGCATTCATTTCACCCTTAAGGTGAAACACCTAAAAATGCCCCAATCGGTTTTTGTAAAGATGCTGAGAAACATCTCAAAACAACCCAAACATTTATGGATTGACAGGCACCTTCCAGCTCGTCCTTCAGTGTCACCAACACATGGTACTTTCCTAGGTGGGCTGAAGTGGCAGGAGCAGGAGCTGCATTCCCTTTAAAGGCACAACCCCAGCTGCTCTCCAGACATTGAAGTGAGGCAGTAAACCTTGTCTGATTAAAGTCTACTTCGTGTTTGGCTAAATCATAACGTCCAGGAGCGTTCCTTATCTTGCTTTTATAAACAGCACGGGTGGTAAATACAGCACAGGCTCTGGCAGTTTGTTTAACAGCCCTCAGGTGCAATTACTCAGGGGAGTGGCGAGGCTCTGGGTCTGTTATTTTTGTTCTGCTCACAGTCATTTCTTCCTGCTGTGCATATCTTAACTTTTGCAAAAAAAGATCTTTGCACTGTGTCTTCTACCTGTGGAGACAGACAAACACTATCCCTGGAAGTGTCCAAGAACAGGGTTTGGAGCAACCTGGGATAGTGGAAGGTGTCCCTGCCCATGACAGGAGTTGGAATGAGATGATCTTTACCATCTTTTCCAAGTCAAACCATTCGGTGACTCATTTAGTGATTCTATGGTCATCAGAAATATATGTGTCATGTTGGAGGAGCAAAACAATTAATTTTTAGTAACTTTCCTTATCCTCTTCCTATTAAACTACACTTTCTGTCCTATTTCTGAAGTGTTACTCTGCAGGAGAAATGGTATCTTAGCATGGCAAGATCAAATAGTAAGTTTTAAGTTCTTCTTCTTGGGTTTCTGCCTCCTTCTATTTTAGCTGATATCATTTCTGTGCTACTGTAAATGAAATTAAGATAAACCAGTCTGGGACTTCGTTTCCAAAGTCCTTGACCTTGCATTTAACTGGCATTTAAGTGCTGCTTTCAGTCTTGGGCAGGGGACAAGAACCATATCACAGAATGGCTGGGGTTGGAAGGGTCCCTACAGATTATTTTGTTCCAGCCTTCAGGGATTGGTACTTAATTCCCAGTCCCCGTTCAAAATATGTTGAAGAAAGTTTTTCCCAAGGCTATTGATAATGTAGAAAAGGTGATGAATGGTTGAACCAAACAAAGGACTGCAGTGGAAATGTAATTTCCTGAAGCACCATAAGATACCCATGCAGAGAGTCCTTGTCCTTGAAAGTACAAGTGGTTGCCACTAAGAGAGTTCAGTGCTCTGAATTTCCTTATCTGAAGAGTTTCTTTACTCATCTTAGACAGAAGAAGAATCTTTAATCCTATGACTCATCCAGTTTTGCCAATTAAAAAAAAGTAAATAAGTAAAACCTGTGGTACTGATTTAAGTATCCAGAGATAAAAGGAGGGGAAAAAAGAATTTCTCTTGCCTTAAGAGCACCAGCTTGGAGCATAATCTGGTGTCTCAGGGTTCAGCATCAGCACCCACCTTGCAGAGTAATTCAGGTAATCACTGAGTTACAGAATGGTTTGGGTTGGAAGAGACTTTAAAAGTCCATCCAGTGCCACCTTTGCCATGGGCAGGGACACCTTCCACCATCCCAGGATGCTCCCAGCCCTGTCCAGCCTGGCCTTGGACACTTCCAGGGATGCAGGGGCAGCCACAGCTTCTCTGGGCACCCTGTGCCAGGGCCTGCCCACCCTCACAGGGAAGAATTCCTTCCCAATATCCCATCCAAATTTACCCTCCATCATATCAAGGCCATTCCCCCTTGTCACTACCTGTGCTTGGAACAAGTCCCTCTCCCTCTTCCTTGTAGGCTCCTTTCTCATGGATTTTCGTCCTCCAAAGCAACACAACTTTTTTAACTTTCCACACTCTCCTATGAGTCTTTTCAGGAACTCAGTGTTTTGATGGATATAAATTTTCTTCCCAGTTCCAGTTGGTGCCCACATGTTTCTCAGCCTTTACTGCTTGGAACAGTTTATCCTTCCTGGAATTTACCTGCTGATGTTCAGCCTGTCTCCACCTGCCTTCCTTTGCTACAATAAACAACTCATATCTTGCCATATTTTTTTTTTCCTTTAAAGCTCTCCCTGATCACATTTATAAGCTATTTATTGTAGCCAGGAAAAAAAAAGGTTTAATTTTTTTTTCTTGTCTTTTGCATTCTCTGTCACTCTTCCTGCTGTAAACTGGGAAGCATGAAGATGAAAATACGTTGAGCTTTATTCAATTTTAGCAGCTAAAACTTTTTTTTTTAAACAATCACCAAATATTAAAAATATGCTCCCTCAGCAAAAAGCTGGCATAGTTTTAGGGACTGGCTGCGACTTTAAAGAGCTACAGAAAGCAAACAACAAAAATGTATCTCCTTCTCTCTTCTTATTCACATTAATAAAATATGATTTTTATATTTTTTGCCCAAGTTAAACGAGGTTCATTCAACTAAAATATGCTGAGTATTCAATTTCCAGGCCTTGGGAGCAGTAGAGACAGATAATCACATGTCTTAGTCCAAAGTCAACTGAAGTCTTTAAGGAAAAAAAATACTCAGTTCTGTCCAAATTGCAAACTTTTTTAAATTTGGTCTTTTTCCCAATAAAGTTGAGTCCTCATTTCTTGCACAGGTTGCATTTTCCCAATAAAAATATTAAAGATTATCATACACAAGACTTTATTTTTTTNTTTTTTTTTTTTTTTTTTTTTTGTGCAACAAAGCCAATTTTACTGGACCACCAAAACAATGCTGTGCTGATAATATTTGTTTTTAGTGAAAGGCAGCTTGTACTGCTCACACCACATGTGAATGATTTAGCCAAGTGTGACAAAAATATAATTATTAAAATCTTTACTGTGTTTCCAAACCTAAATGTGCCTTTCTTGCATTCTTTCACAATTCATAGATCTATTGTTAAACATATTCAGATCAGTTTGTCTGCTGGGAAATCTGTATTATAGTGACTTTTACTGCCTTTCTTTATAATTATTATTTATATTGGCTTCCAAGCCATTGTCTTCTCTTTCCTTCTTGATATTTTTACCATTTTCTTTTTGTGTTAATTACTTTTTTCCTCCCATGTTTCCCATAACATGTTGCATCTGTGGTAAATACTGAAAATTCTGTGCCTAAAGGTAAAAAGAGAAGTTCAAATTAGCTGACATTAAACAAAAGTAAGGGCTCCCTTGTAGTCCTTGTGGCAAAGACAATAAAATAAGGAAATTACTTGGTATAAATAAGGCTAAATAAAATTATGGCTTAGCCTAATCCTCTAAAAGAGCGATGAAGAAGGGAAGGGAAAGAAAGGACCAAGGAAATTCAAAAGGGAAAAAGAAATTAAATTATATGAAATCCCAATATCAAGCCTTGAGTGGAATTGATGCTTGAGACAACTGTGAAAACAGTGAGGAAAAGCAAAAAAATATACATAAATAGAGAAACAGCAGAAGATATTCAGGAGGATGCTGAGTCCTGTTCTAGTGTGGTTTGGATCTTATTCATACAGAGTTTTATAGATATATTTTTGCAAACCTTCTGTTTTCTCCACCATAAGAAAAACCTTAATAATAGTGAAACTATTTAAGTAGGGAAAATATTTATGAACTGAGTAAGAGAAAAGGATTGTGAGAGCAATGACACAGTGACCTGAGCCACAAATGCTTTTAAATAAAAACAAGAAAAGGACATAAAACTCCCCAAAACTAAGCCTCCAGAAAAGCCCAGCAAACAGAATCAGCAATCAAGAAATTGAGATTTTCCATGGTTTGTACCCTGATGTGTGGGAGGATAATTCTGTCCTTAGGATCTCTTTATGCCAACAGGTACCACCTCATCCTCTTGGAGGGGAAAGAAAATCAGAGAATTTAATAATAATCTTGTTTTTAAAGACTCATATTTTTCAGTTTTTCAGATAAATTTTTGGATATGATCACATATTATAACAAATATACTCCAACTTCTAAAAGCACTTTCTGGTGCTTTGATTACTTTCTGGAACTTGAACAACTCATCTGGTTCTGTCTTTCTGGCTTCAGAGTGGAAAATAAGTGAAAACAAAATCTCTTGATATAAATGCTACAAAATTATGGGATCTGTAATGGTGTTTCCAAGGCAGCAGTAACAGAAATAATTTTCAGAAATTGTTGACAGGTTTCAATTTTATCTTTTTTTAATCACTTAATAAAACTAATTTGAAAAAAATAATTTTGAGAACAGTCTAACAATGGACTAACTCCACATTTAAGCCTTTTAAACTGACCATCCCTCCTATTCATCTGTTTACATCTCATTCCACAGATGAGAAATCTTTATTGCAATAAATTCATTACCTGGTTCTTCTACTAATTTCTTTTTTCTGTCCATTCATTGCTTAATGATATGACTTTAATGTAGGTTGCAAAAATTCTGATGCCTCCTAAATGATCCTTTCTGGGCAAAACTGGAGATGCTCTGATGTCAGACACGTACCTGCTGTTAATTACATTGCAGCCTTGGACACAGTGCAGAAAAAACATTTTAAAAAATTAGAAAGAATACAGATTCCATGTGAGCCAGGCAGCTTGAAGGCAGGAAATAATAATCAGATTACTCCCACCTGACTGAAATGAGCCCTCCCAGAACAGATATTTGAGTGGTTACTCATAATTGGTTTACATGTCAAAAAAAAATATTCTGTCTTTTGGGAATCTTTAGGACATCTTAACTCATCCCAAATATCTCAGGAACAATGTGTAAGAATTGACATGCAAAGCTACATACCCTTCAGTTTCGTTGTGTAGAAGGTGGGATAAGCACTGGGGTTCTGAATGTTTATCTGAGGATTAAATGATATTTTTGTGGAGTCTGTAGTTTCTACAGACTAAACCAGACTCTAAACCAGACTGATTTTCTACCCCATGAGCAGCCAGTCTTAGCTTTTCTTGTGGTGTTGTAATTTATTTCTACACACCCTGGGATGCAATAATTAAGATTTATCTAGAGCTAGTCTTTGCTAAATGGTTCTTCTTTCTTCTGCATGACAACAGCAAAAGCAGATTTTCTGGACTCTCCCAAAAGATAAGTTTATAAAAGTGACCGAGAGTTTTGTCCCTTCTGGGATGTGGGGCTGTAAACACTGAGATTTTGACAATACATGTACAGGACTGTAGCAATCAGGAAAAACATTCTCATCACCTCTTCCAGGGGTTCAGACCTGAGATATTGATGCCTGTCTTGGTTTGAAAAAGACAGGTGTCTGCTGAGGAAGGCAGGGGCCTCCCTTGAAATGGAAAATGTAAACCCCCTCCCTCCCAATTATTATAATTTTGAAATTAAGGGGCTCTCAAGCAAAGAGATGGGAATAGGAATAACAGCTCTTTAGTAGGAAAATTAGAAATACAAATGCAATAGTACAAAAAAC
>WBNO01027425.1:14413-49478 GCA_013400575.1 Peucedramus taeniatus | reverse complement strand
TTTTATATTCATATCAATATAACAGTATAAATGAACATATATTCTTATCAAGTTTACCAGACGTTAAAAACACAAATGAAGCAATTAAATTTCCTTATCTAAAATACAAATTTTAATAGGGCCATTTGAAATGCCTTAAGGTATTTAAAGCATCCAGAAGAGCTGACAGCTGGAGCCAGCTGGAATGCTCAGGGATATCTATAATGGCATTGCATGTCTATAGAGGACAACCCTAGACCAGGTTTCTCCAAGCCCTGCCCAGCCTGGCCTTGGACACTTCCAGGGATGGATCAGCCACAGCTTCTCTGGGCAAATCAGAATAATTGGCTTTTCACAAGCAAAATTAAGTTGTAATTTTACAACTAAGATATATTTTCTTATTTCTTATTTCTGCAGCACTACAATGCAGAAATAATTTTGTTAGTATCATTTTGCTCCTGCAGGCTTCATAGAAAGAAACCAGGGAAAAGAAATAAAAAAGAAAAAAGGGGGGAACATGTGAGGGAAAAAAACAGCAGTTTTCAGACAAGCAACATCCTTCCTATTCAGTGAATGCCTCATGCCCAGATCCTCTCTCAGGAAGTTTACAAATGTTCCCTGCTCTGCAGAAATGACCTTTACATGCCATCACAAAGGAGTTACTGCAAAGAATATGTGACACCAAATACATCCCCCAAAAGCAAATGCCACCTCCTCATGTAAATGTCAGCAGGCAAATCTTTGGGCAGGAATGCTGATGGGCAAAGTGGAGCCTTGGAGCACCAGCACAAGACAAGCTCCAGGAGTTCAAGCCATGTATATTTATTTTTTCAAAGACTCCAAGTATTTCTTTTGTCTTGTTTGGATTTTTCCGGGAGTCTCAATGATTGACAATCTCTAATTAGCAAAGGAAACTTTGAAAATAACAAGCTCTGCAGGAAAGACAAAGTTAACATTCATATTTCAGGGTAAATTAAATAATCTGAAATGACTTTATACCTTTATCCCTGTCATATATATATTGAAAATTTATTTTTCTTCGGTTTATTTAGACTAAGTCTCTCTCTCTAAATTATTAAATATGCCAAGCATGGAGTAGAGTTTGCTTCAGAATAAATGTGACTTCTGTAAAAATCAGCTCTGAAAGTTTTTTTTATTTTCTACAGCAGCTTTTTTCCCCCTTATTACAAGGAATTAGGATATTTCAATATATTCTCAGCACGTTCCTCTGAAAAGAGAAAAGAATGGAGAAAAAGAATTTTTATGACTCCTCAAAACTGATATCAAATGTTATCATCCTTTGCACACACTTTTTATTCCTTCCTCATGGACTCTAATTACTGCACTGTCTGTAACAAGTTGAAAGGAAGATTCTGTCCCTGGAGCCCAGCTGACCCACATTGTCAAATCTCCTTTTTCAGAGAGCTACCACAGTTTAAATCAGCTGAAAATCTGCTCCCATAAATTGTTATCTGCAACAAGATCTCAGATACATTGCCAGTCCTTCATCTTTAATTAACTTTCTCTGTGACAGCATTAATGTGGAAGCATCAGAATAAAGAAAGGATGAGGCACTTTCTTCTTGAAATCCTTTTAAGAGGTTTCTCCAAGTGCTGTTGAGATGGACACTCTGGATCTGTGTATTTCATAGAAGGAACTATTCCATGTGTGGGATGACAAACGTTCAAAACTAACAGGATAAAAAAAGTCGTAGTGTCTGAAAGGATTCCCTTAGAGAAAGGAAAACTGAACCTAAAGTGAAAATTTCAAAGCAGTAGGGAAGATTAGTTCTGCCTTTCATGATCTTATTATTGGCTTCAGCAGAATAAAAGAAAATCTCAAGGCAAAAGGAAAATTGACTTTGCCAACACACACAATCCATTCAGACATCTCTTGGTGCTTTCATGTTGTCCCATTTCTCAGCTGGAGAATCATCAACTGTGTCAGTAATTTTTCCTAATTATTGTGAGAAGACAAGAAGGACATTTCTGGCACAAGAATAAATAGATTTAAACTGGCCACCAGTAAATTTAGGCTATGCTTAGTTAGGTTTTTTTAAGCAGGACAGATTCCAGGTCAAGCTTTTATCAGGTTGAAGACACCAGCCAGGCTGGTTAATTTTGAGACAGAGTTTGATTAACTAATAAATGCAATTGTTTCAGTAGCAGAAGTCTGGAAGTGGAATGAGATTACCTCAAAAATCAGTGGGGAGAAATATAAAATATGTCTTACACAGGATAGTGTGAATTGCGTGTTCATTTCTCCTGTGTAATTTCACATGGAGCAAAGAATGCTTCAGCTGGACATTAAAATTGTGGACAGCTAAAAGCTGGGATGTGAGAGCAGTGCATATTCAATAGAAATTCCACTGGATATTCAATAGAAATTCCAAAGGAACATTCCCCTGACCCCTTTGCTCTCATCAGGTATTTGGTCCATCACAACTGCAGAGCGTGTTTAGGGATTTTGCATAAGTCTGCTTGATGTTTGCTGCTTTGTTCCCAATTCCAACATTCCTTTTCGAGCTCTAGAGNAAAAAAAAAAAAAAAAAAAAAAAAAAAAAAAAAAAAAACAACCAAACAAACACAGAATCAGAAGGGGAAAATACCCCAAACATCCAACCAACCTATTCCTCAAGAAACAGAAACCAAACAAGTATACTTTTCCTGGAAGGAGCAGATCAGCCCAGCTCCTTTGGAGACCTACAGCCATTTTATCCAAGGCTGGACAGTCTTTTTCTGGCTGTATTTAACTGCAGGAAATAATTTTATCTGATTATAGTGAAAGTCATTTAACACTGACTTTCCTTGTTAGAGAACACCTAGTAGCGAATAAGACAAATAAGAAAAAAGATCAAATAGCAGCAGTATCCATAAGTGGGAATCCCTCAAAATCTGCATGGTAGATAGCCTGAAATCCTGAAAAAAATAAATAGAATCAAGATGTTTTGTACATTTAAACTGAATTTTCTGATCCTTTTATCCAAAATAATGAAGGAGTGGCCAAATTCCATGTGCCATGCAAGGATCTCTCCCTCCATGCTCAGTCCTATGTCCATTCCTCCCTTGGCAGACTTAACTGGGCTGTCAGTCAGTGTTGTCATGACCAGTAGAGCAGAAAAATGTGGACAGGACTGGAGTACTGACTCCAAGAGCTGAAATTAAGCAGAAGAACAGAGCCAAGATGTTGGTCAGCCAAGAAGCCAACATGAAACTACTCATGGGAAAGGTGCATAGGGCTGTGAGGGCTGAAAATCCAACTGGAGTAGTATCAGAGATTAAAAGTCAGTTATTTTGGTGTCATTTGATTTAATACTCTTTATTAAGAAAGGGAACTGCCATGTTCCCTTGGGGCATGACAAGGAATTTGGGGAATTTACAGATTCCTATTGTGTATCTGAGAAAGTACAGGGAGAAAACATTTGGGCTTTCTCTCTGAGGTAAGAAGGGCACAAGGGAGGAGTGATGGTTTGGGTTGTTCCTACACCACAGTCCCAAGGCATGACCATGCTCCTGTAAACATCTCCACTGCAATACTGAAGGAGTTTTCTCTACCACCAGTCTATGTCATGACTCAGGGTCAAGAGTTTTCATTAAAACTTGACAAACACTGTCAGAAGTCCTGACTGCTACAGAACTTTTCTCCTGAATTTATACACTTGGTGTGCATATATTGATATACTATGGATATGATAGATCATATATATATATATAGAGAGAGAGAGAGAGATGATATAGATATATATTACATAGAGATATATATAAATATAGATAGATGTAAATATTTCCCTTGGAAATATATAGACTCACTGCAAGATCAATTTTTAATTGCACCACCAAAATGAGCTTTAGTCTTGCTTTCCAAAAGAACTGAGCATTTAAAATTATTAAGCTATTTAAGCTATGAAAACTATTAAACCAGGAAACCAAAGAGTGTAGAAAGACCTTTGTGGTTCCAGACTATTCAGGGAGTGAGGTTTACTGGATACCAACTAAAATTGCCCCCAATGCCATATGCTCCCCACATCTTCCCACACCTGATGTGTGCTCAGAATCCATCCACAGGCCACTTTGATCAGGGGACACTTGTCTGGCTGAAAGTCAGAAGGATTTTCATTCTTCAGTGACTAAGCAGCTTTTGAAAATACAACCTAGTGCTCCTCAGGCCTCTGGATCTCTTGGGAATAAGACATGACAATTAAATCTCTCTCATCATGGTTGCAAAAAGATGAGTAACAGGCGAGTGTGGATTTGTCAAGCACAAATCATCTTAATGAAGTCCGATCTTTCTTATGCATTTTGTGAAAAAAGAAAGAAAAACAAACTGAGGAGATGTGCTGTGGCATTGGTAGGGCTTCTAACACTATTCTTTATGAGAGTTTAATGAGAAATTAAGGCAAAGTGGCCTTGGTGGAATGATTACACACTGGAGATCATTCCTCTCTAGTCCATTCTCAAGGAGTTGTAATGTCAGAACTCAAAGGGATGAGGCTTAGAGCAACCTGGGATAGTGGAAGATGCCCCTGCCCATGGCAGGGATTTCAAACAGGATGATCTTTAAGGTCCTTTCTAACCCAACCCATTCTGTGATCCTGTGAAATTGGGAATCACTTGAATTGTAAGCCCAGAAATAAGAAACTATGAAAATAAATCCTTGATAATTCACAGATCAAGAAAATACCATCCTATTTTCATGTGCCTGTTTAATGCACTAAAGCAGAATTTGATTTTAATAGTACTCATCTAACTTCTGCTTTCTTTGAAAAATTCAGTACTTTCAGCTTTCCCATAGTTTGCCAATCCTCTGTATTGCTTTTCCCCTAATTGCATTTGGAACATAACATCATAACATCAATATGATTCATGCAGCCAGACTTCAAACTCTCATCTTCAAATGCCTAAATCTGAACTGGTCAGAATGGATTCCCTTCAGCAACAGTGGAGATAAATCAACACTTCCAGAGGAGAATTCATCCCCATGTGTTACAGCAACAAAATGGTCACCAAAGGAATCAATTTCTGGAGGCAACTTCTTCAATTTTATCTCTATTTTCTATAAACAGAACCTTCCTGAGCTTAGAACAACTTAGACTTGCATCCTTAACATTTAAAAATGGGCTATGAATCACCATTTGAGTTGCATAAACCTCTCTCTTCTGGTTTATTGACGTGTGAGACTGTGCACAAGTTACAAATATTTTGTAATCATCTAATAGTGGTGTTTTAAATGTTACATCTCACGAGGGCAATTCCTCCTTAGAAGAAATTTTGTCCTTTTTCTTTCCCCTTAAGCATTCAACAAGCAGGAGGTTCTCAGGCAACAGAGGAGACAAGAAACACCTTCCAGACACAGTCCATATAAATGATGTTCTTAATGTTCTATCATTACAAGTCACCAGCTTCCCCCAGGTGCAATTTATGGTCGTTTCCACACCTGTTTAGTCCTGCTGATTTGTACTTCTTCCTTTATAGAGCTGTTTAACAGAGCCTGTATTTCTAATTTCCTCTTTTATTTGTCCTCGTAAATATTATTTCCACCCTGAGAGCCACGAACCTTTATCTCTTACTGCAGCACATGAGGTAAGGTGGTAGTTACCCTGCTCACATCAGGGATGTTAGTCAGCTTTCAGGTGTCAGCCTGATTCTGAGTGAATTTTCAATTTTTTGTTTAAGGAGAATGGAAAAATATTTAAGGGAAAAGTCTTGTTTGCAGTCCACTGTAAAGGAAAATGATCAAACACACCATGGTTGAAATATTACCAAAATCTCCCCTCAGTCCTTGAGCTTGGATAGGGAGAGCTTTGCATTCAGTACTTATTTTAGAGAAATAATCCTTATTTTTGACCCAAAAAAGGTTTTTATTTTAGAGGAAATAAATGGGAACTGAGGAACATAAGAGGGAGAAAGAGCATGTCTTAGTTATGTCCAACCAAGCACCAACCTTTGCGTGGCCTTTTAAAGATATTGAAGATTTGCCAGAGACTTTCAAAGAATCAAAGGAGATCAGATTTATCTCCTTTTCTAATACTCCCAAGTCAACTAAACTTCCCAGTACTCCAGGAAAGGTTTTCTGGGTTGCTTTGCTTTATATTCTCTAGAATAATTATGAAGTAAGGAGTTCAAAATTTAGCCAAAGAGCAGCACTGGCTACCTTTTCCAGTTGAATTGTACGTTTAAACCCTGAAATGTCTTTCTAATATGGCACATTAGGTAATGCCCAGCTTCTTTGTTTTAATTAAATTAGGATTTCCAAGTGCTGAGTTTTACCTTGTGTTCTTCATTCCATTTTGATGGAAACACCATAAGAAGAAACAATGGGATGGTTAAACCTGGCTCAAAGCCAACAAAGCCAAATGAGGCAGGCAGAGAAGAGTGCCACAAAGTTTTTTTTTTTGTTTTTTTTTTTTTTGTGATATAAATATGTGTATTTAAGAGCAGGGTAGGAATTTTGACATTGTTTTGTGGAGCTGGCTGTGCACATTATCCAGAGCAGGTTAACCTCTTCCCCAAGAAGTGCATCATGTGGAAATGAGGAATTGTGGGACGTAGACAAAATATAGATATTTGTCATACAGACATCCAGATCTGAACTGTTTCCCTTCAGTCAGTGGAAACAAAAAAGCCCTTTCAGAGGGTCATTCCACCAGAGTATCTCAATCATAGCCCAAATAACTCCTTTTCTCTCCAGTGATTTTTCCAAGGGTCTGCACTATGACTAACTCAGCTGCAGACAGCTAAAGCCCAGTGAAATTATGGTTACTTGGTAGAAATGATTTTTCTATTCCATTTGTTTTCCCAAATGAGCAATTCTCTCATTCTCTAGACTAACCCAAAATATAGATGTGACTATGGATTTACAGGAACTCAACAGGCAACAGCATCTTATAAACCCACTGAGTAAGTAATATCCAAGTGGCAGCAGGAGAATTCAGCCTGGGAGCACATTTGGATTTAAATCAGGTCTGTAGAACGTCAGGCTGTTCTGGAGAAAATTTAGAAATGACCATTTGGTGAACTCCCACAGCTCACACTGGAAGTGCCTCAGGATGCAGCCTAGAAAGCCTTGAGCCATATCTGCACTGAGGAATGAATTCACTGCAGGGAGATTTCCCTGCTCCCAGCCCAAATGGAAACTGCAGCTCATGTCCATACTGTTTAAGTCTAACCATCTCTAAATGACAGTGCTGCATCCACCTGACAGCAGTTCAGCCACAGCTTCTCTGGGCTCTGCAGAGTTCATCTGTGGCCCTGGGAAATAATTACCATTTTAAAAAGCATTGGGATAATTGTCCAACTAAAAGTGTCTGATATAATGTGAAGGCCGTGTCACAGCCCACAAGGGAAATGTTTTTATAGCATGAATCTAAGGAAATTAAATGCATGTCTAGAAGTCAGATGGGGGTGTGTGATCATTGTAATGACCACGGTGGTGCCTGTGGTTTAGCAGAAATAGATCTGATCCATCAATTTTCACTGGGAAGTTTTGCTACGATGAAATAACAGGAGCAAGAAGGTCTCCTGCAGTGGGAACAGCTGAAGTGGGTTCCTTTGGCTTTTCATACCAAAAGCCACGTAGAAATGTGTCTCTTTAGTGCAGGTGGAAAGACAGGAACCTCCTCAGCAAAGCCGATAATTCTTATTTATGACAATTTTTTTAAAAGTGTCCATTTATTGTTGGGGGGTTAAGGCCCTGGCACAGGGTGTCCAGAGCAGCTGTGGCTGCCCCTGGATCCCTGGAAGTGTCCAAGGCCAGGCTGGATGGGACTTGGAGCAGCCTGGGACAGTGGAAGGTGTCCCTGCCCATGGCAGGGGGTTGAAATTTGATGTTTTTTAAGGTCCCTCCCAACCCAAACTATTCTTTGATTCTTTGATCATAATTTGCATATGAATCAGTTCCATGTGCATTTATCACCTGGAATCATTGGCAAGGACTCCTCCTCTCTGCTTTTCAGGGAAGGACACTTCCTGCCATCTCCCTCTAACTCCATTCAAAGAAATAATTGACTTGAAAAGTGACACCCTAGAATAAAAAAAAAAAACAAAATACCTCTCTTTGATGATCAGTGACATGAGGGAATGGCTTGAAGCAGTTCCAGGAGAGGTTTAGGTTGGAAATCAGGAAAGGTTCCTACCCAGAGGGTGCTGGGCACTACCCAGGCTCCCCAGAAAATGGGCACAGCCCCGAGGCTGCCAGAGCTCCAGGAGAGTTTGGACAACACTCCCAGGGATGCCCAGGGTGGGATTTTTGGGGTGTCTGTGCAGAGCCAGGGGTTGAGCTCGATGATCCTTGTGGGTCCCTTCCAACTCAGGATATTCCGTGACTCTTCGATTCCAAGAGTTGCACAAACAAAAGCCAAACGTTGAGATTTGGGCAGTGGAATAGTTTTGCAAAAGGATATTTTGTAAAAATGCATCTTCTACCAGTTACTGAACCACCCCTTCTATTTGGCCAAGACACAGGATGCTAAAAACCAAAAGACAGAAGCATCATTGCTTGTCAGGGCAATGATAAAACACATAAAACACAACAGGTTTTATTTTTGGCTTTCTGTGAGGCTACAAAGTGCTGCTGCCTCACATGGTCCAGTGGCTTCAAACAAACAACCACCAGTTCATCTCAAACAGGGACTGGATGTTGAGCAATGTTTGCAAACAGTGAATGCTAAAGGGCACAGCCATGGCTGAACTTTAGAATTCAGCTTGATGTTTGTCCTTTATTTTGTATTTGTTTTGGAGGAGGGAATTCAACCAAATGCTAATGATGATTGAAGTTCAGGAATGACAAGTTAAACTCACTGATGTGTTGGACCAGAGACCAAATATAAAACATTGCACGCAAACACTCAGAAATTCCCCTTTTCAGGGCAATTGTTTGTGGTTTCTGTAGGTGTTTACCAATCCCATGGTTATGGCTTAACATGCACAGCCTGGAAGTTAGGAATGGGAATCTTTTGGAAATTGTGACAGCTGATTAAATGGCAGGATGTATTTCATTCAGTGTTCATGTGGTTATCATGGGCTGAAACCAGAAGACAAATTTTCCCCTTTTGCAAGAGTCATAAAAATACCAACTTACACAATAGTTTTAACTCAGAGAATAAATAAAATAAACCAATAGAGGTAAAGATGGGGCTGATCCCAAAACTCCACTTACTCAAGAGGCACTAGAGCACTAAATCAGATGTATTTGACATTCATCAAGGCAGTTGTTCTCACATGTGCCTTGGGCCCTTTTGAGTATTAATCAGTAATGAAAATCATAATTTGGCTGTGATCCAGAGATGGTGCTGGCCTGAAGAATGTGGAAGGTTTCATAACTGAGCCAGCCCTTCACATGGCTGCTCTTCCCAGGAGTGGTGGTTCTCTGGTGCCTGGACCATGCCGGGTCCCATCACCTGGTCCCACCACAGCTGGGATGCCGAGGGTGGCATTTACCAGTAGATGTCACTGGTGGAGCACTGGGAGCTGGGACACCCACCCCGGGTTGTCCAAAACACGAGCTGAGGACCTGGTGATCTTCTGATTGTTCAAGGAGAACACACATGAAAAAAGACCTGGAGCTTTGGGATTTTTAATTTTGTTATTTTTATTTATTGCCTCGCCAACAATACTTGGGAGAGAGAATTTTTGGACTGTCCAGAAAATGAGGCAGCAATTTCCTCCTCTGAAATGTATCTGTGGCTATTCTGGGGAAGAAAGGGATTGCAGGTTCAGAGCAGGTTCAGCCCTCTCTGCTCATTTTACATTCTGCTTTTCTCACTGTGAAAGCAAAGTTTACACTTGGGAAATGTGTTCTGGGTGAATGATGCCCAGTGCAGGCTCCTCTCCACTTCCACCTGAACTCCAAGAGGAGTCTCCAGCAGAAAGTGGTGTGTGCTGTAAGATTTATCTACCTACAGTCTAAAATGAGAGATCCCAGCAACAGCAGAAGCTCAGGAGCACAGAGCACAGGATGGGAGTGCGTGTGACCTTTAGTTGAAGCTTTCACTGAGGCGTTACTGAAACAGGGCAAGATGAGACTTTACCCTCAATTAACCAATCTGGATCCAAAGAGGCACCACTGCCTCCAAACTTTGGACTCCAGGCTCAAAGGTTTGCTATTTTGGTCCTCAAGGACTGTGCAAACCCAGAAGCCAAAGGTTTGTTTCCACCTCATAACTTATTTTAAAAAGAAAGAAAAAAAAGTGTTATGTAACAACCAGTACCAAATGAAAGAGTACAGAAAAAAGAGAAGCAACAACAGCATGGGATTGATCTGCCTAAATATAAATGTGGATTGTCTCCTAGGCTGCCTTTCAGGTAGAGGAAATCTAATCAGGATGTTCAGAGGTGTAGAGGTCCTAAAATAAGAGTCCAAAATAGACCAAGTGAATGAGGTTGTGGAAGGTTGGGGGTTTTATTCAATCCATTTTTGAGATCTCCATCCTGGATAGGGAGATCTGCACAGGAAGTGTGTAAACTCAGAGGTTTCCCATCAAGAGAAAAGGCTGGGTCTGAAAATTTAATGTGTGTAAAAATTGTAATTTCCACCATAAATGAACCCCAAAGTGCTTGATACAGCCCCAAAATTCTGATACAAGGTATTAATACCTGTGGCTAAGGTGAGTATGACCCATTCCCTACACAGTACTGATTCTAGGGCTTCAGTCCAAAGCTAAGATCTTCACAAATCCTCCCAGGAAACATTTTAATTTCATTGATTACTGTTTAATATTCAGACTGGGTATTCCCTTTCCCTGTGGCAGCAGATATCTAGGTCAGCAGTTTTACTTCAGTTTTCATTTGCATTCACTTGTGTTTAACTTCTGAGTGTGTGTGTGTGTGGTGGGGAAAAGCTTTGGAGAGTGGATTAAAAATGTTTCACTGGGCCTGAGCACCTCATGCCAAGCACTGTTTACCAGACTTTCTCTTGTATTTAATAAGAAATTCAGTCTAAGCCATTTGTTTCCTTAAAACTTTGCAAGTTATTTCTCTATAACTAAAAGAAGCCATCTGATTCATCAAGGCTGTTCCATAGATCAAAATAATTGCTTGGAGGTGGAAGGAAGAAACACACTGACTCATCAAGACAGAGGTTTTAGTGAACTATGAGCCAGGATCTTTCTTTCATTTCTACTAATAAAGTACTTTTTAAAGTGTTTTGCACGTAGCAGGACGCAGAAACAATTATGAAATGGATCTGATGTCTGCATCGTTAGGAACACTCACAAAAGGAACATTGCTTCAAAAACAACAATCCAAGCTCATTTTTCTTCCATTTCTGGCAGGATATAACCTGTTACTAAAAACTCCTCTATAACATATTCCCGTGATGTTGGCAATAAATGTTGAAGTTTGTAACACGGGAGGACTTTCAGCTCCAAAAATACTGGAAGTATAAGGATTGCAAAACCTGCTAAATGCCATTAATTACAATTAATGGTAAGAATTAATGACACTTCCCTAGCTGGTCTGAAAAACTCTGAGGGGAGATCCTGAAAGTGATGCTGCATCCATGACTGTAACAGGGCAAGTACCTGGGTATGGAATCTTGGGATTTTTAAGTTGGAGGTGCTTTGCCACTGCTCCCACTTTAGATCCCTGGACAACAAGGAAGTTTCACAAACCATTGAACCAGGTGGCACGAGCTCACTGGAGAGAGCAAAATCCAGCACTCACTTAAAGACACCAGTGAGCAACCCAACATGGTTTGTTTGGAATCACAGAAACATCAAATTATAGAATGGTTCAGGTTGGGAGGGACATTAAAAGTCACCTAGTCCAACTCCCCTGCCATAAGCAGGAACATCTTCAACTAGATCAGGTTGCTCAGAGCCTTGTCCAACCTGACCTTTAATGTTTCCAGGGATGGAGCATCCACCACCTCTCTGGACAACACTTCAGTGTTTCACCACCTAAAGTAAAAAAATTCTCCCTTATGCCTGGTCTAAATCAACTCTCTTTCAGTTTAAAACCATTGTCTCTTGTTCTATCACGCCATGCCTTTGTCCCAAGTCCCTCTCCGGCTCTCCTGGATGCCCTTTAGGCCCTGGAAGGGGCTCTGAGCTCCCCCTGGAGCCTAAACCTCTCCAGGTGAGCACCCCCAGCTCTCCCAGTCTTTCCTCATAATGTTCCATCCCTCCCACCCCTTTCTCCATGTCTCCATTTCTGATGGATCCTAACTGCTTTGGGGCTGACAAGGACATAGACAAGGGTGGGCAAAGGTGTTCTGAGTGGATTTAAGCAACTCCAAATTTTGAATTCAATGAGAGGAGGAGCAGGAAGTTCAGATTCTTCATCTGGCTCTGCATGCAAGATCTGCAGCTCACAAATCCTCTGCACAATGCTTCCAATTAGGCCCTTGGATGCCACAACTCCACAATTTCTAACATTTGAATCAGGCTCTGCAGCCTAATCTTCAGAAAAATCCCATAAATAAAATATACAGTGGAAATCATTTGCTTTCTTATTACAGCTACAAACAGACTAATAGGCAAATAAATGAGTGCAATCAAACCGAATGTTCTCTTGGTTATTTCATGGGAGGCAAAAACCATCTGCAAACAAAATCAGACATGTTTTGTGAGTTTGAGATACACAAGTGTTTTTGAAGGATAAACAAAGTAATGAAACCTGGCTGGTGTGAAATTCATTTTAATTTAGAAGAGGAAAAAGAACCATTGATATGAGAGCTCAATAAAACAGGCAGCAACTCAGGGAGAAATGTGTTGAGAACTGGAGGTGCCACTGTGTGCTGAGAATCAAGACTCCTTTCCACCCAAAATTGCTGTCTTATTTGCTTCTCTGTACTCCTTGGGAGGTGAATCCAAGCTGATAGGAGATGGGAAGAACTGAATTGTTAGTGTTTTCTTTCATAAATATTCTATTTTTTGTCATATTTCACATGGGAACTGTATAGAGCTTTATAATTAAAAGTCTTTAAATTAACATCTAAGTTAAGAGCTATGGAAGAGAGCAGGTCAGGGAATAAAAAAGGAAAAAAGACCTCTATATCTTTAATTTTTGCCTTTAATTTCACCATTTCCCAGCTAACAAGGGAAACTGCCTAAATCAGGATGTTCCAGTGGTACCACACCACAGTCTGAGACTTAAAAGGCATCAGCAGAAATATTTAGGGATGTTCAGCACTGGGATCTTCAGGCACTGACAGTGTGAGCTGGCAGCTCAGCACAAGTGTCAGGAATGTCAATAATTCCTGAAGAGGGAGTTTGGAACCTAACAAAACATTACTGAGTTTCTAACAGCTTTTCCCATTAGAGATGTGCTGTGTAGTAAAGAAAACTTCTGCACACTGGAGTTCTTTTGGAGCAGTCCCTGCAAGCAAACATTTAGTTCATAGCAAAAAAGAGTGCAAGGAACCTCTCTTCACTTTTAGAAGAAATAAATTACACAATCCAAAGTCCTGCAAGTGACAATTAAATGAAGCACATCAGTCAACCCAGACCTGAGAGAATTCTCAGAAGAAAAAAGTAAATTTGTCTTGCTGAGCTCAAAATCTCACACACACGGGAGCTCAGCCCCTCTGCATGACCCAAATTCTGAGTCTTCCTGTTGATATGATCCCTTGGAGATAAAGACACCAAAAAACATCTTAGAGAAAATTCAACAGGCTCATCTTGGAGACCTGGAGCCAAACTGTCCTCAGGGTTTGTGAGTCTCAGTGGGAATGGGTGAGAATGGCAAAGTTTAGTGCTTGGCTTAGTGGGTCAAAGGTTGGACTGGATGATCTTGGAGGTCTTTTCAATCTTAATTTTTCTATGGTTCTATGATTTTAAGTGTTCACCCCCTCCTGGAATCTACATGGACCTTCATTCACAGATGGCTTCATCCCTTAAAAAGCAGCAACTGCACCATCTGTGTTAAAAGAACCCAAATTTGGTGACGTATTCTTTAGAAAGGCCTTTATGCAGTAAAAACAGAAGAGAAAAGCAAGAGTGCTTTCCAATCTGCTGCCTCAAGTGGAGCAATATCCCTGCATGGATCCAAGGCTTCCATGCACAGGTGCTTATGGGAGTAAATCATTTAATAAATCACACACACTCCATTTTCTTCATAGTGTAAAAAGCTCCTTCTTTATTCACATAACTCCTTTTTATACAATTTTACAGACCTCGTGTGGGACTCCAATTAGTCAGTAGTTTTCTTGCCAATTACTTTATTGGTTATTAACAAGTTGTTATTCTGTATTGATTGGTCACTCAAACCCCTGGTGTCTACATTTAGGAAAAGTTGTTTGTGAGAGATAGTTTCCATTTTTCTATATAAAGGTGTAAAAACAGTTTATACAGGTGTAAGTTATTTTTTACCCAGGAATAGATTGTTATGTTAATGAACTGCTCACACCAGGATTGCTCTCACATGGGAACCTGCAAAATTCCAGCTTTGACAAGGCCAGCCACTGATTCCAGGAGAACAGCCTTGATTTTATGAAGCTTTTCTTTATAATTTTTTTACCTTACTGCAACAGGTGCTGACCTGGAGTGAAAGGGTGGAGGCCAAGGGAGCTGTTCCAGGTTTTGGTGTGTAACAGGGAGGAACATTGCAGAGAAACTCACTGCACACCTTAAGGTGCAGGGCTGCCTCAGTGGTGCTTGGTGACAGCGTGTTTGCTTCATTTGTCACTGACTACAGAACTGTGACTGCTTAGTGACTGCATTAAATTGCTCCTGATTGATTAAACCCTGCAGATTTATATGGCTGGGAGCTGGGACAGGGATTCTGCATCACATAAGGACAAGAAGATTTAAGGGCAGTGGCATTAGTGGTGTCATTCCACACGTGTCACATGTGTAATCATGACAAGAGAAATGAACCCAATCCAAGCAAATGCTGTCAGAGATAACCAGCATCAGGCAAAATCAGCTACAAATAAAACCATCACAGGCCTTCAAATCTGATCCCTGCCTCTGTGTGCTGGAAATAAATAAAGGACTTGAATCTTGTTAGCATTAAGCAGATTTTCATTCAAAGTCTAAAGGATGGCTCTTGCAGGGAAATGTATCACAGTGAAGGGTCCCATCTCATCCTTCTTCAAGGAAAACCTATGCCAATTTGAAGGAAAATCAAATCAGCTCTGCTAAAAGGGTTTGGCTGGTTTTATCTTCTATTTTTTATTCATTCTTAACCCTATTCTCTTTTCTCATCTCAGCATTGTAATTCTTCACGGAGGAGAACAAGGTCATACCACTTTCCAGGCAATACCAAGTCTTTACCTCACTGAGAAATCAACCTTAGATTTTAAGAAATGTCATTTTGTGGCTGCAGTTTATTCCAGAGTGAGATTTTATCCTCATATCTGATCCCTGTAATCAGTAGCAAAGCCTAAAGCAGGAAACTTCTGACATTAATATGATTTTTCTCTCATACTTTTCACACATGCTTTTAAAATACCTAATCTTGAAAATTCTCTGTCACCATAACTACATCTATATGAGGATGCTGGACAGTCTCAAGAATGTTCCAAGGTTCTGAGTTCATCTGCAGCAGAATCACCAATGTGTCACACTGGAGTCTCTCAGACACCAAAATGATGCCACTCCCTGTGAAAAACTGAGTGTGTCTTGTGTCTTCATTCTTGTTCTGAAATCCTTTTCAGGACTGAGTAGCCAGAACTGTCAAATACATCCAGAAGGGACCAATCTGTACTTGAAGCTGTGTCTCCTGCACAGAGGAAAGAATAAAGACACAGTTATTCACAAAACAGGGCTGAACAACAAGGAGACAGATATGGTAATCACATCATGAAAGGAGACTACCCCTCCTTTACAGAATTGGTTTCTTTGGATTCAGTTTTTCTCCAGCCCTCCTTCAGGGTGCTGTATCAGGAGGTTTGTGAATCTCCACTCAACAGAAACCATTTTCTGGTTGGAGGTGCCTGGTGTGGCCCCTGGAGGAAGTCTGGTGTTGTGGGAAGAGATCATTAGTGCAGGAGATCATCCTGCCCTCAGCCCACAGAAATATTGCCATACATCCCCCAGGCTTCCCAAATTCAGGTTTCTAAACTGATTCAGGTATCTTTTCAAGGGACCACATCCAGGTTACACACACAATATTGCTGCTGACCCTGAAAGGCAGTTTCTGCATGGGCTGTGATCAGTTTTGTTCCAAATGCCACAGGAAGGCAATAAGGCAACACAAGTCTCCTTCAGCTGTGTTTGTCCACATCCCAATATTTACTGAGCTTGCCTAGGTCCAACTGATCAGCAGCAGTGCAGAGAAATGGAGCTGGACAGACAAGAACTTCAAACTGGTTTTTATCCTGACATTGAGAATAACATTTGTAGGCTGAGGAGTTCTTGTGGAAAGCGTTACCATGTGGGTAAGATAAGGGGGAATGGTTATAAAATGACAGAGGGCAGGGTTGGATGGGATATTGGGAAGAAATTCTTCCCTGTGAGGGTGGGGAGGCCCTGGCACAGGGTGCCCAGAGAAGATGTGGCTGGATCCCTGGAAGTGTCCAAGACCAGGTTGGACAGGGTTTGGAGCACCCTGGGACGGTGGAAGATGTCCCTGCCCATGGCAGGGGGTGGAGTGGGATGATTTTTAAGATCCTCTTCAACCCTAACCATTCCATAATTCCAACTCCTTTCATCCTGGCCAAAATCACCAGTGAAACACAAGTGAATGGCAAAGCCCAGCTATGCTAAATAACTTCAGCTGTAGTCTCAGCCATAAATGAGAACCAGCAGGAAGCAAACTCTTCACAAATGCTCAGGGAAATCTCCAAGCAGCTTTCTATAACTTAATTTTGTACTCACTAGATTTTAGTCAGAGAAAGAGAAAAGGAAATTCTGAAAACACGGTGCAGTCTGCAGCACTTAGAAAGTGGAAAACAAGACAAAAATATACTGAGGGGCAACTGGGACAAGTGAAAATGTTTTCTCTACATCCACATGTGTTCAACTAGAAAATCAGGCCACATTCAGATTGGCAGAGCCCTGTGAGCATTTCATTCCTCAAAATTGCAAGGGGGAAACTGTTGGGATTTTTTTTTATCACACAGAAAACAGGCTGAGGCTTAAGGGACACATTCTGCAGGACACTGATTACTGGATTTGGAGGATACATCCTTTGGGTCAGTGGAATTAGTTCCAGCACTCCTCCTTGACCTGGTGCTGTGTCTCCTCCTTGTAGGCTCTGCATTTTCTGGTGCCAGGACTTGTTCCACACACAGGAAGTCTGAAAGTCTCCTTTCCTTTGCTTTAAAAATAATACTTTCATAAAGAAAGCTGTAACCCATTGAACTTAGTTCCTTTGCATCCTCTGAGTTTTAACTGGATGGTTTATACTTAAAGTGGATGAAGATTGTTAGATTTCTTTTCTGTTCATTGTCTGAGTGTGCTTAGAGCTCAGGAAGGATAGCTTTAACCTTCACTTTTGCTGTGACACAGCACTGCAGTGTGAAAGGAAGGAACATGATTTATGACGTGCTCACAATGCTCATACCACAACGCAAATGCTGAGGTGCTACAGTGAAACATTTCCTTTCAAAAGTTCAAAAGTACTAAGAAATAAAACTCAGCACGATGACCCCCAGGATGCATCAGCAAGTTAAAATGAGGGAGTGATGTGAATGGGGTTTTATGTTCTAGCACACCTGAATGAATGGGCTCTGCATGGAAAGTTTTAAATTGAAATATGTTATCTGGTCTGTCCTTTTCCTCTTCATTAGGACAATGACCCCAGCTGAAAGAAAGCTGTGACACAGAGGCAGTGCTTCCTTAGAAAAGGAGAGAAACAACTCCTGTACATTTAAATGCTGAGGATGTAAAATGGATTTCAATGCACTCCTCTCTAACTCTCGTGGTCAAGGACTGCCCCAGCTGTGAGTAACCACCACAAAATGTTTATATTCTTCCAACAAGAGTGAACTTTACTGGTTTTCTACATTTGTCTGCCATTTAGTCAAGGTCAAAGTAATCTTAGGCAGTGATGAAGTTCAGGGACAGCACATTTATTAAAGTGCCAAAGTTACAGTAAAGGTGTAAACTCCTTTCAGGATGGAGCTTGAACAGCTTAGGAGAGGGCTGTGCTTGTGCTGATGACAGGAGACTGAATCATCCTCTGGACGAGTCTCCACCATTTCCTTTCTCTTTTCTCTCTTCTCTCTTCTCTTCTCTTCTCTTCTCTTCTCTTCTCTTCTCTTCTCTTCTCTTCTCTTCTCTTCTCTTTCTCTTTCTCTTTCTCTTTCTCTTCTCTCTCCTCTCCTCTCCTCTCCTCTCCTCTCCTCTTTCTCTCTGCACAGAACATTTCTTTTTCCTGCAGAATGAGTGGTGAGTGCACAGGTTGCTGGATGGACCCCAGTGAGCTCAGTCAAGCCCAGAGCACCACCAGCCTTGTTCCCACCAACTTGATCAGTTCCTTTTACATTTCCATGTCTCTCCTGCAGCACACCTGGGGACATTGCACATTTCCTGGCATGTTTTGTTCTCTGAAAGTTTGAATATCCCTGTATTTCAGAGAGTAAAGGAGTCTGAGCCCACCACTCACACATAAAAAAGGGTTTTTTTGATCACCTTTACCAAGGCATTCCCCTTGTGGGCACAGCTCCCACATTTCTCTTTTGTTCTCCACTCAGTGAAACTCCCATGAGAGTTTTGTGCTGTTACAATGACCTCACACCTTATATTGAGATGTGATTAAAAAATCACAAATAAATATCTATTTGAGAACATCTAATTGTTCAGAGCAGGATGCAATTGGGGAAAATGTCATGAAGGACATTAAGTCCATTGAACTGTGGCTCTTGTTCACTGCTTTATCTAAGCAGAGTTTTGAGTTATTTAACCAACTTGTTAAATTTGTTTTATTGGCTATTCTCCTTTTAACCATAAGTGCAGACATCACAGGGGATTGTGTAAATGTTGTTCTACATTTTATAAAAATTGATTGATACTAGGACTAAAGTAGCACTTTCTGGAAAGCAGCGGACTGGCTGAAATGATAAACAGTGGCTGTCACTTTCTGACTATTTTTAGGACAGAGAAAATATTGCATGACATCATATTAGTGACCAAGACTTGCCTTTATGCCAGGATTTCCTGTAGAATTGAATTTTTTCCCCATATTCCAACACATTCCACACACACACACAAATAGTAAATACCTGCCTTCATTTTATAGATTACATTGCCAGAGGTCAGTGCTAACCAGGTAGAAATGAGATATAAAAATAGGAGAGAATAGAATAGAAATATTTGACTTTACCTGCAATGATCATCTACTCCAACTCCCTCATCAATCCAAGCCTGACCAAAAGTTAAAGCATGCTAATAAAGGCATTGTCTAAACCTCTTAAAAACTTGACACTGAAAGATGAAATAAAATATTTTTTTTCTTTTGTTTTTGCTTGCTTAAGTTTTTAATTAATTTTAAACTTAGAATCCTTGTGGTTATTAAATGAAAAATAAATATCTTTCTGAATCTGACCCATGGCTGAGTTTGGGATAGATGAGTTTAAACTGTGGAAATATCTTTATTAATTGTAGAAGTTAATCAGAACAGATATTTGAGGGTGCTGCTTGCCCTGATGTTTTAAAAGATGAATTTACAAGGCTTTCAGTAAGTAATGAAATTACAGGAAACAGGCACCTGCATGATATTTGGAGATGGTTCAGAATGCTGTGCCTGAATGCAGCTTCTCCCACCCCATACTAATTACCTTTCAACCCATTAAATGCAGAAACAGAATTGTAACTAGATGGGAAGGCAGATTTTTACTGGAATAAGAGATTTGTGTTGAATGCTAACAAGCTGGATCTCATGTTTGCAAGATTTTCATTTGAAGATAAGTTACTGTAATTCATTGAATCTCAACCACGAAGCAGAAAGACTTTGTAGATCATATTTTCTAAAGCTTTTATGAAACCAGTGGTGAAAAGAATGCATTTCCTAAATAAATTAATGAGCTTCTCTTTTAAAATTATTTAAATTGTTGCCATTGATGCAGACCCCTTTGCAGAACTTGGTTATCCAGATGAAGATCAACACAATGGGAATCTCAGGTGGAAAATCCAGCTCCGTTTCCTGATTTCCAGGAATCCTCTTCACCAGTGTCAGATGGAAAAAAGTCCTTCCTGGAAGCCATATCCTGTTGAGGAATGAATCTCTCTTTGAAATGCAAACCAGCTTGCCTCGGAGGGAAATTTGAAAGAGAGAATAATTTGGTCTGAAAGGAACCTCTGGACATAATTTGGTGCAACCCCCAGGAGTTGAATGGGTCAAGTGTTTGGTGAAAGGAGGAGAGTGGCAGCTCTGACCTCCCAGTTCCCTGAGCTTGTACTGGTTTCATCAAAACTGGTTTTTATACTTTCTTTTTGCTGTCACTCAAGTTACCTCCAAGGTTGTCAGTCTAATTAAACCCAGTTTAGGTCAATGCCTCTGAACCCAGGGGCCTACCTCCACAGGATATTTGCATCTGGGTGTTTTCCTTTTTTCCCTAATTTCTACATTTTCCTCTGCATTTCATTTTCCACTGCATTTTCTGTCACACACAGTTTTTATGATGATGTGCTCAGCAATAAAAGCTTGTTGGTGATTATGGCACTCAGTGTCTCAAATTACTGCTGTAGTGGCCCTGCTCTCCAGGAAGAGGCTGGAATCTCCCCAGAGATGGGAATTAGTAAAAAAAAAAAAAATCCTCTTTCTGCACTACTTGTGCATGCAGCTTTTGCTTTCCCTAATCAATGATCATTATCTTGATCCACAATTTTGCTCCCCTCCTGTTTTTTCTTATCATCCTGCAGGTTTAGAAACCTAAATTTACAGTTCTTGACTGACAGGGTCAAATCCATGTCCCAGAAGGACAGGACTCAGCTGTCTAGGGATACCTGAGACTCCTGAACCAGGCTCCCAAATATGAAGTGGAACCCACAGAAGACCAGTGCTGTGATGGAACCTCAACATTGCATTAGATGATGGCAACAAAATCCCATCTGTCACCCCCGTCCCAGGGGGCGACACAAGAACAACACAGAGCAGCTCTGGTGAAAGCAAACTGAAAAAACTCTTTATTAAAACATCTGACTCCATATTTATATCTTTTTTAAATCTCAGTGTCATTGGAGGGTTACAGTGCCACGTCTTCAATGCCACTGGGCAACCCCACTGTCCATCAGGTTGCTCGTTCCCCATAAAGGAATGCAAAACAATAAGTTATTTACATAAAGTGCATGAGAAAGTTTGTGCAAAGAATGCAAACATCAGAAGGCTTGGTAAAACTTGAGAAAATCAGGGCGACACCCATCCTAGGATTTTATAATTCCATTTTAAAATGGAGTTAAGGCCATCCTTGTGGAGGTACCAGTCTTGCTGAGAGTTTGTACAGGGAAACAACAGCTGGGCTGTGCAGCACGAGGAAATAAAAAGAGAATGAAACATGTGAAATGTGAAATAAAACATGTGACAGGATGGGAATAATGGGAGTTGATATGAAATGTACCCTGCAGTGAGAAAAAACAAGACTGTTCATCACCTTTTCTTCTTCCATCTAAAGTGGGGAGTTCCTGATATAGCGGGGAAACGTGAGAGAAACAGAGCAATCAGCACTGCTGAACATATAAGAATGTTGGATTGGTGTTTCTTTAAGAATCACCATGTAAAATTTCCTGGTTTTCATTGCAGAGAAGCTTGCAGAACAATCTCTTGGTCATAAATATATACAAATATACAGCACTAAACAGTGAATCACCTAATGCCTGTAGCTCCTTCCACATGTGGGAGTTTAGTCACGTAATACAAGTGTCTGTTGTCTTAGTAATGTTTTGTACCTGAATTTCTGTTTGGTTTTCCAGTTGTCTCTTTTATTTCTCCTCAGCCTGAAATTCCACGCCAGGCTATTTAAAAAGGAAAATCATTTTATTGCAACTCTTAATGACGCTAGAGCTGTTTGGGGATTATGTATTAAGAGCAGGGATTGAGCTCAGAATAAATGTTTGCTTCCTGCTATGGAAATAAAAAAAAAAATAAGAGCCTGTGTCTATATAAGTATTTATTTTTCCAGCTCTTACAATTCTCTGCAATGGAAGTTTTCTAAAAACGTCTTCGTGTTCTTCCTCCTGAGTACTGTCTGCATTCCAGATCCAAGAGCTCCTCTAATGCCATTCCTGCAGTTTATGCCTGGCAGGAAGGGGGGTTCTCATTCTGGAAAGGTTGTGGCATTCAGAGCTCCTGCCTCTCGTGGCCCCAGCTCTTTGCCAAGCACGGCGCTGACGCGTCAGGAGCGTCGCTGCTGGGGAGGCAGAGAGGTTCTCAAAGAGCCACCAGGCACCAGGTGACGTCAAGGAAAATATCCCTCCTTCAAAACTACCCATGGAACAGCAAGAAGGGCACTCCTCAGCAGCCAGCACCCAGCTGAGCCTGGGGGAGATGTGCCTGTGAGGCAGGAAGGGAAGGGAAAATGAAATAGTGAATGAACAGCAGAGATAAACTGGTCCTGTTCAAACTCCAATACATCCTGCAGGTTGTACAGCAGAAAATGAAACTGTTAGGAAATGAAAACTCATACCAGCAACATATAATTGGCCTTTCAGCAGCTTAAAAGGAGTTAGTATTGAATAAAGCAGTAAACCTTTGTCCTGAGTGGATCTTTATGAGTGCTGCTGTTTTAGTGGCTGCTACATTGACTTGTTTATGTAAAAACCTGTACAAATTGTTAAAAAAAGATACAGATTGTGCCCATAACAAGTTTGCTGGTGCACACAAAAAGAAGCCATATTCTGGCCCACCCTGTAGCACAAATAATAAACTTAGGTCTGAGTCAAAGGTCTCAATTCATGGTCCCAATTTATTCATGGTCCCAATTCGTTCCTTCCACTCTCTCTAGATAATGTGGGCCAAGCCATGAGTGCTCTGCTGTTCAATGTCACTCTTTAGCATCAGATTTGGGATTGGCTTTTAGAGGCAGTGATCTGAGGTAGGAAACATCTTTGTAAAGCCAGAGGGTTTTTAGAGAGACAAAAAAAAATTATAAATAGATATGTAAAATACACACGTACATACATTCATGTATGTACATGTACACACATTTATTTTTATTTTTTATTTTAATTTTTATTTTTGTTTTTATTTTTATTTTTATTTTATACATATACGTACTTCAAAGCCAGGGTGGTAAACTACAGCATCTCTTTAGCAGCCTGTAAATTCTCTCTTCCTTCCCCACTTCCTCCCAGATACAAAATGGGATGAAAGATGCAGTGAGACCATCAGGCAGTTCTGTGTGTTTGCACCTGGAAAGGTGAAAGGCCATTTTATTGTCAGAGATTTTTGAAAGTATGATGATTTAGGGAATATATTGCAGACAACAAGCTGCTTTTGTCACACACTCACTCAGGTAGAGCCATCCTTACAAACAGTTCTGTGTACCTAAGCTGTAATTACAGTTACACTCTGTGCATGGGACCTGGGGTTCCTGAGTCTTAATAAATGGTTGGGGTGTTTTGGCTGTATCTGAAAATTTGTTGGCTGCAATAGTTTGGGTTTGGTGGGGATTTTTGTTTTATTTTTTAATCCTTCTGTTTATTTGTTTTTCCACCTGCAAACTCATAATGTAAAGTGTGTCTTGTTCTTCTCCCATAACACTGGGCTATGTTGCCCTTTATTATACAGAGGAAGAAAGGTCCAGCTAAAAAGGTGAACAGCTGAATTTAATGTTAACGGAGTCAATAAGGAGAAGACTTTGAGATTTATGGAAAAAAGGGGTCAAATACTTCAAGTTTACAGCTGGTTTCTAAGCCTGACCCATAACCCCAGTGGTAATTAATGCCACAGCTGCATTATGCAAGAAGACAAATGTGCTGTTATTAGCAATTAATATCACAGCTGACCTGAGCTCTGGAGGTTCATGTGTGGCCTGAAGGGACATTTAAGAGCTTTGTGTTAGCAGCTGGAAATTTTATATATGTCACTGTGTAAAGTCCCAGTCTCGGGAAGACCCTGAAGGTGCTCAGGAACAGGACAATAATATTTGAATCTGTGCCTCAGCACCTCATATGAGGTAAAGTCTCTGCATTTTGGAAGGAAGGTAATGGGCAATGTAGGGACAAGCTACTCACTGTTATGTAAAATAAACTTAATTTCAAAAATAAAACAGGCAAAAGGAGTAAAATGGTACCAAGCTCTGAGCAACTCTAGTGGGAGGTGTCCCTGCTCACAGCAGGGGGTTGGAATTAGGGGAGCTTTAAGGTTCCTTTCAACCCAAACCATTCTGGGACTCTCTGATTTCCCTCCTGTTCTCCTTTCTCTCATAATTGCTGTTGGCATCAAGATACTGAGCTCTCTACACGATCCAAATTGAGCTTAAAATGGGAATTCAAACAACGCCAACATCTAAAATAACTCAGTCATCAAAACCCAGAGACACTTCAAATCCCTCAGCACCATCTCTTTTCCCCTGAAAGATTTCTAGACACCTGCAGAGCCTCTCATTCCTTCAACTGGACTGACTCGATTAAATAAGAAAGGAAATGGGTATTTATACCCCACTGAAGTTCTGGAACAGCAGATTGAGCCCAAACTGATGGAAGAGTTCAGAGCCAAAGTACCCTGTTATCTTAGGTTGGAAATGCAAGATGTGGCTGGGGGTGTGTGTTCTATTCCATCTGTCAGAGGTGGGGCAGTTCTCTTCTGTTCTTTGGGCAGTTTTTTCTTTATCTCCCCCACAGCCAATCCTCCCTCCAGGAGATCTCTTCTGTCCATGGCCACTGAGTGTCCCTGCATGGCTGAGAAAATTCCATCATCCCATGGGGAGATGCTCCGCCCAGGGGAGGAGCCAAGCATTCCTACCTGGATCCAATCTGAGCCTGGGAACAGCACAGCAGCCTTTGCCCACTGCATTCCCAGAGGAGCAGCTTTCTTCTGCACTGCATTCCCAGAGGAAGCCCAGGCCCATCTCCAGCAGCCCTGGAGCTTCAGAGGAAAACTCCCCCCTTGTCCAGGATCCCTGCTCCAGCAGAGCCACCCCTGGCACTGCAGGAGGAGCAGCCACCATGGAATGGGACTGTGCCACACCCTGACCCACAGGGGCTCAGCTCCTCTTCTCACTCTGGCAGGGTTGTTTCGTATTACTGCATTTGTATTTTATTTTTCCTAATAAAAGAACTGTTATTCCTATTCCCACATCTTTGCCTGAGATCTCCTTAATTTCAAAATTATAATAATTCAGAGGGAGGGGGTTTACATTTTCCATTTCAAGGGAGGCTCCTGCTTTCCTTGGCAGAGACCTGTCTTTTCATACCAAGACACCTGTGTAGATCCCTGTCTGGGACTTGTAACCAGCACAGGGAATTTCCTTCCTTCTGCCCACAGCAGGGCTGCCAAAGCTGGTTCTGATGTAAAACCCTGCTGGTCAGAGCACAGTCTGGGAGCCTCCCACCTGAAAAGAGAGTCTAGCAATCAGGGCACAGGTGAGGAAGAAGATGAAGAAAATTTGTGGCTGTTTTTCCATGACATTGATCCCACTTTTAAGGGGTTAGAGGATGCAGGCACCAACAGGTCAACGGCATCCAGCAGCCCACGGAGCTGCACCACAAAACCCCAGGATTTAAATATAAAGGCAGCAACCTGCAGCCCCCTGGAACTTCTCATCTGGCACATCTTTTCATTTCTCTGTACAAAATCTGTACACTTATATCAGTAAAAGTAAACTGCAAGTAAACTTGCAGAGGTCGTGGAGATTTGCAGGCACAATATTTTATTTTATACTTGCCAGAGGTCTAAAAGGTAATCTCTGGTGACTCATGAAGTCTTGGGAATGTAATCACCTGTGAAAGCAGTCAGAGCAACATCTCAAATTTACCCCTTTTCACTTAAAATGTCAGGAGAAAATGCAAAGGCAATAAACTTTGCAATAATCAGGAAATTTTATCATCTAGCAGGCCTATGAAATGCACATTATCCTAAATAGCCTAAGCTTACTTACACCAGTCACCACTTAATGAAGGTCATTTGCATTGAGAGGAGTGAATTTGTGCATGAAAATCACTGTACAGACTTTGGGTGCATTATTGCATTAAAAAAACCCAAACCCCACAGGAGAACTGGAGGCAAGGGACTTGTCCAGGTAATTCTCAGAGGTACAGCCACGATTTCCTCTCTTCACAAAACAGAAGTGGGCAGACTCTTCCTCCTTGTCTTGTCACTGTTCCTTAGCAAAATGCAGTTTCTCTCCTGGAGAAATTAAAGTTGAGCAAACTGATGATTAACAGCATGGGGAGGGGAAAATCCTCACAAAAATCTCACAGTCAAGACGGGAACAGGCAGTTCTGAAAATAGGCAGGTGACAATGGCATTTTCTCATTTTCCCTGTAAATACAAGATGACTCCTGAGGCATTTGCTAATCAAAATAATGAAACAATTTAGCTGGCAGTTGTCAAGTCACCTGAGTTTGCTCATCTGATTAGCTTTGGTCTCCTGTTATGACCTTGTAACTTAATGAAGTGATGATGTGATGAGAATTGCATCAAAATTCTCTTTACTGACATTGCTCATAACAAAAGAGAAATGAGATAAGGTAAAAATGGTATAACTTAGAGCATAAAAGACACAAAAGATCACTTTTCTAATTTTCCTGTGTGATACTGAGTAATTATGCCCTATTATTGTTGGTTTTTTGAAATAGACAGGTTTTGTATGTCTTTTTTTTTTTTTTTGTCTTGTGCACAACATGGATTTTGTTGTATTTTCTGCTAAGAAAATGCAGATATCACAACCAATACTTCTAAGTGCCACTCAGATCTTCTAATTTTAAAAATGTAGAATAAATGCAGTAGATCCTCATAGCACCTAAAGGGGATACAAGAAACCCAGAGAGGGACTTTGGACATGGACAATAAGACAAGAGGGGATGGGTATAAAATGACAGAGGACAGGGTTAGATGGGGTATTGGGAAGGAATTTTGGCTGTGAGGGAGGCCCTGGCACAGGTGCCCAGAGAAGCTGTGGCTGGCCCTGGAAGTGTCCAAGGCCAGGTTGGATGGAGCTTGGGACAATCTGCTCTACTGGAAGGTGTCCCTGCCCATGGCAGTGGGTGGAAGGAGGTGATCTTTAAGACCCCTTCCAACCCAAACCATTCTGTGAATCCATAATTCTCAGATCCCCTGAAGTCAGGAGCATTTGCTCCCGACCGGGAGCTGGGATTTTGGGAGGGAAGCGGCTGCCCCTGTCCATGGTGCTGGTCCCTGCCCGAGAGCTGCCGGGCTCCATCGGGGACCTCGGGCTCCTCCTTTGTCAGAGCTCTGACGAAAAAGCCTTCAGCAGATTTCTGATGGTTCTGATTAACCTCAGTGCCCAAAGAAGTGATTATTGGTTTCATTTTGTTTGGAAAGCACTTGGCTGTAAAGAGCTTTCATACATCCTCATCCCGTCCATCCCCGGTGTCTGTGAGTGTGAGAGTCACTGAAACCACCCCAGGGAGGAATTTTTCTGGTCCAGCCTGAAGGTCTGAAGAGTGATGGCTTTGCAGCCAGAACTTCTTCAGTCGGCAGAGTACAGAACAGATTTAATTTTTTGCTAAACTGGATATCTGAATAGGTCAGACAAATACTGCCTTCAACATCAATATTTCTTTTACTTACAGAACAAGCTGACTTGCAGTGGTGCTGATGTTTTAATCCAGTTATGTGAAGGTAATCGCCCTCAATCCAAAATCAGCCCACACTGAAACTATCCCAACTACAATAATGTCTCTCCATCAAAATGGGATTCATCCTCTCCAATACTGAAAGGAAATACCTGTTCAGCCCAGAACAGGTTGAGATTTGAGAATTGTTCCAGCTCCTTCTGAACTCAAGGCAGAGAGATCAGCATCTCCAGAGGATGATCCTAAAAGAGCTGCCCTAAAATGGTGAGATGATCCATCCCCCCCCCTTACACCAAGGATGAATTCAATCAGCTGAGCAACAAGGGCCCTGCCTCTGTCAGTCTGGCAGTTCCTGTCCAAATCTGCCTTCTCTGGGTGACTCTGGATGGTTCTGCCATGGACCCATATGGCCATGCAAGATATTAATGTGCCAAGCTTGGTCTTGCTTGTGTTTTCTTTCTAAATCTTTATTTGCATCTTGTTGCTTTCTAATAACCCTGAAGAAATTTCCTGGATATTGTGTGGTCAAATGCAAATTCCAAAATTTGTAATCAGGTGGGGTTGGGCTCTTTCTCCAGGAACTGACAGAACCAGAGGACACAGCCTCAAGCTGCACCAAGGGAAATATAGGGTGGATATCTGGGAAAAGTTTCTTACAGAAAGGGTGATAAAGTTCTGGAATGTTCTGCCTGGGGAGGTGGTGGAGTCACCATCCCTGGGTGTGTTTAACAAAGCCTGGATGTGGCACTGGGTGCCAGGGTTGAGTTGAGGTGTTGGGGCTGGGTTGGACTCAATGACCTTGAAGGTCTCTTCCAACCTGGTCATTCTGTGAATTCTGTGAAATCATATTGCAATCAGGACTATTTTTTATTTTGTTGCTTTCCTCCTCTGACTCCTGCCAAAATGGACATTTTCCACTCTTACCACTTTATTGTCCCACTAACACATTCCTGACTATGATGAATTCTAGCAAATTCCCTGTAAAAGTAAACAGTTTAATTAAAAGTCTGCTGCATACCCCCCCTCTAAGCCTCTAGGCTGTTAATAAACAGAGAAAAATCTTATTTCAATAAGCTCTCCTCTAATTAACATTTTTCTCTGCTTTTCCCTGGACATCTTAAACAAGTAGTGCTACATTGGGACTCAGCTGAATCTTCCTCCACAATGATATTAAAAGATGGATGAATAGTAATGTTCAATTTATGCTAAAACTTGGCATGGAAAGCTGATGTCAAAAATTCTTCCTTTCCTTTCTTTTTGACTCTGGTTGATATTTCTGGTCCACTTGTTTGATCTGATTATTCAGGTGCTTCAGTTTAGGTTGTACCAGAGAAAATCATTAGGACCAAATGAGCACAAAATAAGGTAAAATGGCCTAATAATTTCCCCTGCTATTTAATAAATGCAATGATGAGCTTATTTCAAACCAGTATGAAACACAACACAAAATGCCACATCTTCACAGATCTCACAGGCTGTAATGATGAAATTCCACTTATTTCACAGAATTGTGCTGAAAGCAGTCCCAGGTTTCTGAAACTCCTGTAATAAACAAATTTCTGCATGGTTATTTTAACTCATGCCTCTCTAAAAGCACCAAAAAGCATTTCTGGGAAAGGATCCATCTCAGTTCTTGGTGGGAGAGCTTGTGTGGTCATCTTAGTGCTGGTGGTGATATTTTAGTCCAAAATAATTAATACTTCTGTTAAATTTATCCTGGTAAGTCTGGCAGATGAGAGTCAGCTCCAAAATATCCTTACATAAAGGGTAAAGTGGGTTCATGACATTCCTTGTAAAGATTGAAGGGTAAAACACAAATCAGAAATTCCCTCATTACAACATAATGATATTTGAAGGGAATCTGTTTATTTGCTTACTTTTTGTTAGGATATTTTGATTTGTACCTGAAAAGGGCTGTGCTAGGATGTAAATGGAATGACTACAATTCAAGATGGACACAGCTTTTTGAATTTTGCTTATTAACCAATCCCTCTCCTCACACATAAAAGGAAAAGGACAAGTAAATAAAAATTAGGATTATTTAAATAAAAACTATAGGGAGGGGAGAAAAACTCTTCCTTCCACATGGTTCTTGGTCATTCCAAATTGTTTTGAACAAGCCATAGGAAAACATTCTGTTTCACCTCACTTTTATCTTTTTTTTGGGGGTACAATTTAAATTTATCTTTTTATGTAAAAACTGCAGCTTTAAATCAGTTACTACTTCACTGTCAGTCATATAAACATGAACATTTTCAGACACTTCTCCCAGTTTAACTTTCTGCTTTTTCCTGCTGTTTCAATCACTAGGATTTAATATGGTCAAAAAGTTCAAGCTGGAACATTTCCTGAGTGTGACAAGGAGCTGTCTCTGGTTATGGGGTAAATGTGGATTTGTTGAAATATGAAGGATTCTGAATATTTTTACCCGTTTTGATTTAATTTCTTTTAAAAAGGAACACATTTTCCTGTCAAAATCATTGAAGGCTCCTTAGTAACAAATTTACAAGGCTTGTGTGTGACACACATTACTGCTCAAGCCTTGAGGAAATAACCCCAATTATTGGGTTATTTTAGGACATCCCATTGACTTTGAGGGCACAAATGAAACTCCATTAGTAAAATGGATTCAGCTGGCTGTGGAGGGATGATATTTTCAAGAGGTGTTCTGATAAAAGGATTTGAGTTTGTTCCTTTGGAGATTTACAAACATTTGTCCCGTGGTCTTCTGTGATGTCTCACATTTCACCCCTAATGAACCCAGCTCTGCCTGGAATTATGCTTTATTTTTCTCCAAACTATTTTTATGCAACTATTTATGCACTGTGTTTATTTACTGGACTAGAAGTTGAAACTATATCCCAGAAGTTGTGTTGTATCTCAAAATACTGTTTCAAACCTCAACAATCCTGATTTTTGCCCTGAACTTGGTGATGTTCTTACAATTCATTTTTTTCTCCCTGCTAAATTTCTGTTCATTTCTCATTAACCCTATGAGCCTTCACTATGCAAAATTAGTCTGGCAATTTTAGAGTGGGAATGTTTTGTTTTCTGTCTTTTGGGGTTCAGTTAATTGTATTTTCCTGGTTATAGATCTGCCATAATTCCTGAAAATATTTCCATGCTATTTGTGAGTTTCCCAGCTTGAGCTGAACACAGAACTCATGGTTCCATTTCCTTGTAGGTTTTTATATTCAGACTTCCAAAGTCAGTAATCAGCATCAATGCTCATTCAGAACTTTGGGAATTATTCTAATTTCCTGAATGCATAATCTGTGTGAGAGAAAACCTTGCAGCTTTTGGATGTCACAAATTCTTCACTGTTCTGCTCCACCTTAGCAGCTGATGGATTCTGCTCAGACATTTCATATTTCTGTGAATACTGACAGCACTGCTGCCTTCTTTTCTTTAAAACCCCCAAGGATGTGCATTAGACTTGCTCTCAATCCCTTTAATTTTTTATTATTTTTTATACTTGAGTTATATGTCAAGAATACAAGTTATTTATTTTTTTCCAGTTGATTTACACTCAAATGTTGTATATCTATATGTTGTAAACCATCATTATCTTACCATATGAAAAAATAAATTATATAAATTAACTTCAAACAAAAAAATAGAACAATGGTGGTTTTAAGTCTCTTATTTCTGCTGTGCTAAGAAAAGAAATTCACCGAATTTACTCTTACAGCAATGAAAACCTTGAAAATCCCTCTTTTTTCCTTAATACATACTTTAGAAAGATTTATGAGTTTCAGAATAATGTAGCTGGGGCACTGTGGATATTCAGCAACCATCAAAACAGGGCTGACACTTTAATCTTGGCCTGACAGATCACAGGAGACTGTGAATATAAGGTCTGGATAACCCCTCTTAAAGTCATTTCCAGTTTAATACTCCAGATTGATAATGCTGATTTTTCTTCTCCATTTTTCACTCCTTTTGAGTATGCCTTGTCGTGGCAGAAGCTTTCACAGAGATTGTGATGCAGCTGAAGGTTGGTGGTGCCTCATTGCAGTCACTGCCTCAGCCATGCAATGGCCAGGGGGCTCCACTTGTCCAGTGGTAGATTTTTGAGTTTTACCTGTAAAAGCCACTGATTAACCTGGAAACAGTCTCAAATAAATTCCTCTGGCTTCACCAATTTTTTTTTCCAGGATTTTTTATATTCACCTGTTGAAACCCTGGCTGCTGAGAATTTCAGACTTTTCTGTGCTGCCAGGCACTGACCCCCAAGAGAACACTGCATTGACCTGAGGCCGTGGAGAAGCTTCCAAAATGGAATGACAGAACTGGGATTGTGGGTGTGGAATTTGAATAGAAGTGTGGAATATCACAGGGTGGGAAATTCAGAGTTTAAGGTTTTAGAGTGTAGTAATATACATAAGGCAAGATGGAGGTTTTTGGGCGGAGGCTGCTCCTTCTTCTTCATCTTCTTCTTCTCCTTCTTCTTCTTCTTCACCTTCTTCTCCATGGGTTTGGGTGGTTTTGTGTAATTGGATAAAAAGTCCCCATTGTGGGCACAGCTGGTTGGTTATTGAGTTAAAAGTAAAAATAATTGAGGTGTCATTTCTTGATTGGACAATTTCTCCTTAAAAGGCCTTGTAGAGAGAGAGCTGGGGCTCCATTTTTAGTTTGTTGGAGTGAAGTGCTGCAGAACTCAAGGTTTGTGAGACTGTGACATAGATAAGAACTGATAAACATCTGAGTCCCAACAAGAAATACCAACTCACACATTTAATCCTGACCCTGGCAAAAAGAAGACAACATTCACCCATTCTGTGAATGCATTTCCAGGTGAGTTAGACATTTCCTGACAGAGCTGGACTTTGGGATGAAGAGGGAGTGTCTAAGTGGAGGTTCTGAGGATGTCAGAAGAATCCAAACACCTCCACTGTTGTGCTCTGATACCAATTCCCCAAAACAGTTTGTTGTGAAATGAGGAACTTGAGGCAGGTTCCCCTCTTTGCAATCCCAGATTTGAGAAGCCAATCATTTCCATTTGCCTGCCCCATTTGTTTTCTCCAAAGTACCTAAAACAACACTGTTTTTCTCCCAGTCAGGCTGATGCCTCTTCAAAGAACCTGTTTGGGTGGGACTCAGCTCACAGAGGGATAACAACATTTTGGGGTGTATCTGTACATATTAAATCCCACCAAAAATCCCCTACACCCATATTCCATCCATTAGGAGCCATGAAGGGAAAGAACCTGCAACACTTGGCTGTGGATATTATCAGTGTGGTACAATTAACCACCACAGCAAAAATCCAATTATAAATAGTCTTAGTCCAGCTAATCCACCTGATTTAAGGTACACTGTGTAATGTTTCTGACTTCTTTGAAACATCAACACATATCTTCTTCACTCTCTCATCTCTGAAGCTGGCAGACAGGTATTTCCCTCTTCTGACTACTCCATAATGGACATTTTCCACTCTTACACTTTATTGTCCCCCTAACACATTCCTGACTATGATGAATTCTAGCAAATTCCCTTTAAAAGTAAACAGTTTAATTAAATTTAATTTAATTTTGCTGCTCAAAACTATTGATCTTGCTTCTCAAATCTCATTTGTTCTATTTCAGACTCAACACTACAGCCACCAATAGTGGAGAGATAAAGAGGGGTTATGAGTACATTGGTAATGTCCTCACACTAAATTTATCAGATTAAAGGATGGATTTAATAACTGCAATGTAATGTCAGATTTGATGGCATTGCTGGGATAAAGAAAGACTGTTGCTAACATTCTTGATATTGGAAGAAATTGATCCTGGCATCATTAAAATCAATATTTTACCTCTTATTCACCTACCCTACTGACTGAGCCATTGAAATCTTAGTCCTGAAATCTGTCTGTTCTGCTCTAGTTCCTAAACAAGACAGTGAATTCCCTGGAATTGTGAACTTCAGTCCCTCTTCTGCTCCATCACCAGGTGCCTGGCAGCTCTGCCAGTGCTCAGCCACCCTTAGCTAATGTTTTTCCTCTCCTGTGTGTGAGCTGAAGTCTTTAGCATTGTTTCCCTTTGATCAGATTACTGAATAAGGGAGCTGAAATCACCGCTCCTGTGCAGGATCCAAAGGCTGCACCACAGTGAGAGTCTCCATCACCACGGGCTGGGCTGCAGGTCGCATTCCCCATGATCTACTGGAGGCTTTGAAGCCTGTCCATGAGGGCAACCCCATAAAGCCCACAGATCACGGGACCATCCATCTGTTTAATAAAAACAAATGGACCTGGAAGGAAAAGTACCGAGGCCAGGTCATGACTGGAAGAAATCAGTATTCCCTCATTGCCTTCGGTGATGATTTATTTAAGGATATTAACTTGATGCCTCAGGTTTTAGCTTTTGTATTTTTCAGATTCTGTGCTGTTTCAGTGCATAGTTCTGAGCTTCATATTATGGGATGGTGAGCTCTCTTCATAGAGTAGGGAGACAAAACAATTCCTGCTCCAGCTGGGGACCAAGGACAAATGATCCAAATCTCAGGCCCAAGAGCACAAACAACATGGGCTGAGGAGAGAAAAACAAGAAGGATGGGACTGCATGGGCTAAAGCTGGAATTGGACAATGAACTCCAAGATGCAAATGGAGCAGAACTGATCCAAGGCAGAGACCCCGTGCCCGCTCGTGCATTTTGGGACCATTTTGGGTTCATCTTGGGTGCAGCCCTGGCTGGGCTCTTGTGCTGCCCAAGGTGGATCCATGGAGGCTTTTTAATAAATCCCTACTTTATTCTTTAGCTCTGTCTATCTCTGTTCTAGGTCAGCCTTCACAAGGCATCAAACTGACCATCAGCTCAGCGGTGCATTAAATCTGTTCCACAGAGGGAAAATAATTCCCCCTACAACATTCCCACTGAAACCTGCAGAGCACCATGTGTTTGGTGCTCAGTTTGGTCCTGCAGCCCCAGTTCTTGTTTAGGATTGGTTTTCTCCACCCCAGGAGCCTGTGTGTCCAACATTCCAGCCTCTTGCCAACACACCCATGATTTGGTTTTGGCCTGTTCTTTAGTGCTGGGCTGCTGTCTATGGGATTTAGGGATATAAACAACACTGATTGCGTCAACAAAAATGTAACAACCGCATTGCACAAGGCACAGGGTTGTATTTTTAGCATTTGCTAGGATTTTTTGGATTCAGTTTGGTTTTTCAATTAGGATACATGTTTAGTTTATGAAATGAAAACCACCGACTTTCCAGAATTTGGGATTAAACACGCGACTCCTGGATTTAAAATCTGATTTTTTTTACTGATGGGGCTTCATAGTTCCAGCCCTTCATTCTGCATTGGTGCTGCACATCTGTTCTTGCAAATGGACTGAAGTAACCAGAAATTGGGACATTTCTGAGTCCTCACCCATCCCAGGAATTTGGTAAAAACTCTGGCACCGTGGGCCATCAGACCTTGGCCACCACCCTCAACATCTCTGCACAGCTGTCCCTACTGAAATGCCAAAAAAGGGAAGGGAAGGGAAGGGAAGGGAAGGGAAGGGAAGGGAAGG
>WBNO01027425.1:0-14393 GCA_013400575.1 Peucedramus taeniatus | reverse complement strand
GGAAAGGAAAGGAAAGGAAAGGAAAGGAAAGGAAAGGAAAGGAAAGGAAAGGAAAGGAAAGGAAAGGAAAGGAAAGGAAAGGAAAGGAAAGGAAAGGAAGGGAAGGGAAGGGAAGGGAAGGGAAGGGAAGGGAAGGGAAGGGAAGGGGATTTCTACTTAATTCTGACTTTACTTCTTTTCATTTCTAAGTGCAAGAATTGAAATCCCAAGAAATCAGGGTATTTTATCAAAAGATATCTTCATTTTAATGAGCAAATCTATTTGAAATGCTAATGTTCTTCAGCCAACAGTGGATTACACATAAGAAAATTTAACTTTTATTGACTCTACTGAATACTAGCTTTGTATTTTTTAAGGTGAGTGGGTGAGATGTATAATTTTTCATACATGCTGAAAGTCTATATACTTTGCTGTTAATTTAAATGATGATTTTTCCTTTTAAAACCCATGGCAGCCTTTTTCCACCCTCGCCTTACCCAGTGCTGTGATAAATGTTTAGAAAAGTCATAAGAGAATGGATCCTGATGTAAATCTGGGGGCTCCTGGGACCTGCATTCAAACAAATCCATTCACAGCATCCAGTTCTCCTATGGATACAAGAGTTTATTCATCCTGGATAAGAGAAGACTCCAAGGAGACCTGAGAGCCCCTTCCAGTCCCTAAAGGGGGTTCAAGAGAGCTGGTGAGGGATTGAACGATGGCACAGCTGCTAGCACTGAAAAATGAGGTCTTGGGCCAGCAATTCTCTTATGGAAATGTCAATTCAGCAGAAGTATCAGTCAAAAAAGCAAATGAAATTTGAGATATTCTAGAGAAATGAATAAGAAAATAGAAGGCATTTTTCTGTCTCTGTGGGTAATGCCCTCACATCTTGAAAATTGTGTGTGGGTCTGGTCATGTTATAATAATTCTATAAAAACTTCATGGAAAATCCATCACTGAAGGGATGATCCATTGTGGATTGGTGGTGTTTGAATAAGGAGCAAAAGGACAGGTTGGAATCCAGCCTGGCAGTGGGATGAGTGAGAAAGGGATGATGGACACCTGCAGAATCCAGAGTGATGTGAGCAGTGGCTGAGAAGATGAAAAGGCAGCAAATCTGTTCTTGTGTAGTAATTACCTCATAACAAATCAAATCAGTGAGTGCCCAGCTCAAAACAAACAAAGGAGATGCCAGAAAAAGGGTTGTGGAAATGTGGAACTCACCAAAACAGCTTGGAGCAAAACATCGGACAAGTTCAAAAAACAATTTGAGATATTCAGAAAAGGAAAATCCATAAACCAGGCAAACACATCTCAGAATGTTCTCCAAGCCCCCATTCACACCCAAGCCTCATCCTGGGGGAATTTAGGAGACTGTGTGAAGGAAACCTCTCATATTCCAAAACCTGTCCTTGGGAAGGTGCTTTAGACATATTGAGGACAGGACCCATCTGGGGACTGACCCATAATGATGTTTTCATAAGTTTTACCCCCTCACTTAATGTATTTTTAATTTTTTGGGGGTTTTCTGCACAGAGCAGCACCAGAGTAGGAAGTGAGTACACGAACATGTCTGGTAGGTGAAATAAATAAGATGAAGTGTGGGGAAAACAAATTATCAGTATTCCTTGGCTGGGGGTGTGCTGGCAGATCATAAATAGTTTGTGAGAGCAGCACCTAAGAACTGTGTCATTCTAAATAAATAATGATGGGGGGGGAAATAATAAAAAATAATTTTAATAGAAAGATATCTGTGTTTCAAGCCACATATTTAATTGCTAGAGAATGCAAGATGTCTTAAGAAGGGAGGATGAGCCAGTGGTGGAACACAGGGCTGGAAACCAGTGGAAACCAGTGGAATTCTGTCTTCTCCCTCAAGCTACTGGGAGTTTTCCCGGCAGGTCCCTTGTTCATTCAATCTCTGTTTTTCACAGCTTAATAACTAAATCTTGTTTTCTTTGCAAAGACAAAAAATCCCACCAGAAATATGGAAAAGAAATTATTTGGGTCAGCCCCCAAAACTTCAATTTCTTAATGAACTGAAGAGGGGGAAAACGATTTTGTGGCAACCAATTCTTTCATCCTAAGTAACCCTCATCCTAATTATTCTCTTTTATGAAGAATAATTTGTTGACAACATTCTGTTCAAGATCAGCAATGCAACACTATAAGATTATTCAAAGGTATCAGCTTCTTATGTTTTTAAATTGTGAACTGTACAGGAACATCCTCAGTCCTTTAACTGACAGATTTAAAAAAAAAAATTTTTTGTGAAACAAGTTTTGTATGAAAAGGAAATTTTTAGCTCTATTGCAAACAACATAGGCCAGAATTATATCCCATAATGAGTTTGTACTACACCAAGCATAATTATGTGCTTGTAACCAGTGCTGGTTCTAGAATAATAATTACCAAAAATTTAAGTACATTTCTGAATTTTACCTAAACCTTCTAATTACATTGAGATTATCCACAGAATTGAGCTGCTAAATGAGAGTCTGATTGAACAGCTGTGGGGATAAAAATAACTCAAACCTGCCCATCTTATCTGCTTGTCCCAACAGCTGGTGCCAGGCTCAGAAAAAAGAGAAAATCTAAAAAATTAAGGTGGGTTGGGCTAAACACCAGCAGAGTATTTTGACCTCCTCCATGGGCTGGATCCTGACAGGGGTTAAGGTTTATGCAGCTGAGAGAAGCCAGTTTGTGAATCAGCTGAGATTTCACTGCTCACTCTCCAAACTCATTTATTTATATCAGACATGAGACCAATCCAAAATCCTGGATCTCACACTGCAGACATCATTAAAAACACTGTAAAACTTTCAGCCTTTTAACCTCACCCTGTGATCCCTTCACAGGAGATGATAACCATTAACCAGTGCTCCATTTTCCAGGTTTTCTGCCCTCAGAGTACTAAGCCGTGTTTTTCCTGCTATCCCAGATTTGTGTTTACATGATTCCTCCCTGCCCTGTATATTTTGGGATTGCAAACTTTCTCAAACAAGTAAAATGTGATGGGAAAAGCAGCTGAGCTGCAGCAAAGCTTTCACAATGTTCCATTTTCTCCCCTCACGGGGCTGATGCCCTCCATGGATTTCTTTGCAGCAAATGCAGACTTTTCCTAGCTGGGCATAATAATCCAAAAATATCACTTCATAATTAAGGAGCATGTGTGTTTTGCATGTTAATGACCATGGCTGAGCTTGCTGGACTAAGAACACCAGTGTGAGCTGGAGAGAGATGACATATCTGCACCCACAAATGCCCTTTGTGCTTCCATGGCTTCTCAGCAGATGATTTCTTTCACCCATCTGGTTTCAGGAGGCAAATAAAAAATTCCCTCTGTCTCTAAATTTGATTCCAGCCTTCTACTGACTGACATTAAGGTCTGCTGTGGGTTATGTCCAGTGATAGGTAAAGAAATATGTTATTGGCTCGTGTCCACCATCACTACATTTCAAAATATTAAAGCTAAAGTGATTAAAAAAATGTACAGCTTGAAGAACCATCCCAGCCAAAAAGCCACAGCTCTACAAAGAGAGGACTGAGTGGGAACACAAGACTTCTTGCTCCATGTAGTTAACATCTTGTATGAGTTCCACACAATTGAATTCTCTGGCTTCCTAAAAACCAAGAATCTCATCCCAGAAGTTAAACATTAATGTTTTCAGCATTAAGTGAATAATTTTGATGATAATGGTGTTCCTTATAGCTCTTTAGGACCAGCCCACACATCATCTTTAGATTTTATGAGCCAAGCCAGCTGACTCCTAACAGAGCCCCATAACAATCCCAGGAAAGATGCAGGGTTAGATGGGATATTGGGAAGAAATTGTTCCCTGGAAGTTGGTGAGGCCCCAGCACAGGTTCTCAGAGAAGCTGTGGCTGCCCCTGGATCCCTGGAAGTGTCCAAGGCCAGGTTGCATGGGTCTTGGAGCAGCCTGGGATAGTGGAAGGTGTGGGGTGGAAATAGACCCCTTTCAACCCAAACCACTGTAGGATTCTATCCTATGGTTTGCTGTCTGGATGAATGATCTACCAAGGTGAACCTCAGGGGGTTTAGGTTTTTCTGCAAATAAAAAAATAGTTCTCTCCTGTCCTGCAGAACCTCTAACCCAGCAGTTCTCAAGCTTTTCTCACCTCTTCTCTCTTCCATTACCATAAATTCCTTCCATTTACACCACCAGGCTGGCCACTCTACTTGGACCTCTGGTGTGGTTAGAGCAGAATGAAATATTTGCTGGTTTGGATAAGGATTACAATAATCCTGCCCATCTGCTAAATATCTTCAGCTCAGCCCTGAGCTTCCTCCTCCAGGGCAGCCCTTTCCATGAGCAGCTCATTATTAAAGCCCACTGTGTCCCTGTGTTATAGGTAAATTAGTGATTCAGCCAATTTAGTAATAATAAAAAAATTAAGATTTTATTTCACGATCAAGATACAATTTGGATAGCCACAATCAAAGAGGCAGTGTCGAGCCTGGGATCGGCGCTGGGTGAACTCTGGTCTGACCTTTATCACATTAGAACCCCCTCTGTTCAGGAATGCTGTCTCCATTGGGATGGTTTTTATACTGTTTTTTCCACCTGGGGAAGAGGTTCTCCTATTCCTTTGTTGCCCCACGTATTCATGAGGTCTCCTTTTCTCCGTGCTGGACTGGACAAAGCCATTTCTGGGAAGTGATGAGATCAGATGCCGAGTTGGGAGCCTGGTATTCAGATGCGAGGTGCTAAAGACCCTGGTTATCTCCATGTGGGCACTTGCCAGCTGATCACCACCCGGGTGTTCCCCAGTCATTCCCAGGAAGAGGATCATGTCCATTGGAGCCACGTTTCTTAGTTTGTAAATTAAGCTCTCCTCTGCTGCCGCCCATGGTTTCACAATCCTCCCCAGCCTCTGCTTGTGGGTTTAAACCTTTAGAGATTTTTCATACATGCACAACTCGTTTATGAACATAAGTTATTTCACAATCAGTCCTATATTTCATAGGAGCATGAATTAATCCATACCATCTATTACACCTGCAATTGCATTGCCTGGGTTTTTTTTTTTTTTTTTGAGAGTGGTTCAATTCCCCATTCCAGATGAGAACACCCTGGAGCTAATAAAAACCAAGTGATTCCCTGCTGGGTACCCTGGTTCTGTTTGTTGCTGTATTATCTGTATTTCTTCAAATAGTTGTTCAGTACATCATCCTCTCTTTCAGCTGGTTGAGAACGTGAATTTCTTCCTCTGGTAGTGCCTCCTTCCACACTTTTTGGAGTCTTTTCTCTCTAAAGATGACACTAATGTGCATTGTCCTCCTTTTTCCCAAGAGGGCATCTGGCACAGGCTTCAAACAGCATCTCTGGCTGACAAAAATGTGTTTGCAAAACTCTCACTGGGTCATCAGCACCAAACAACATCTCTGACTGACAAAAATATGTCTGCAAAACTCTCACTGGGTCATCAGCAGCAGACACTCCCATCTTGTGCTTTCCTCTGAAGAAGAGCACAAAATTCTTGGCAGGTAAGAGGTTTATCAGCACCATCCTGCAGATGGGAAAAGCTGAGTTCAGCCAAACTCTACCCTGAGGCTCAGGCAGTTGCCAGCCAGACTCCCAGCTCTGTCACTCCTCTGGGATTATCCTCCCAGCAGAGCTGGGGAAATGAGTGTATGAGCTCTCATAAATCACCCCAGGGTGAAGTTCAGGAGCTGAGCTCTCATAAATCACCTCAGGGTGAAGTTCGGGAGTCAAGCCCTCATAAATCACTGTAGGATGAAGGTCAGGAGCTGATCTTCAGCCTTCTCCACTGAAAACCTTGGCATGTGCACACAAAGCCTTCTGTGTAGTCCATAAGTGCCACCAAGCATCAAGGACAGAGCTGGCCCTGGATCTAGAGTGGACAGGACAGATGGAAGGGCTGCTGCTGGTTCCTTTCACACGTGGAGAACCACAGGGACCCTACAAGGCAACATCCTGCAATTATTGCATCTATCCTGCCTGGATTTTCTCCTGGATCTGTCCTTCAACTCTTGCATGGATTTTCTCCTGGATCTGTCCTTCAGTTGTCAGTTCTCTACACCAGGAGCTCTCTGCAGGCACAGCCCTGCACTGCCCACCTTCCAAAACACTGCTGAAAGCTTCCAAGGGAAACCCCTCACTCCTAAATAGTTTAACTACATGTCCCAGTCACTCCTTCCCCAAAAAGAACTCCAGGATAAATCCTTCCTGCTGGATGGAGGTGATGTTAGCCAGTGTGACTCAGATGGTTTATTTCAGGATTAATCCAACGTGTCCCAAGGGAGGCCGAGTCAGACGTTGGTGTCTGGAGCTATGAATGAATCTCATCCTCGTGTTCCAAATTTATCTTCACCACTGTCACTGCTGCTGCACCAATCCTCCCATGAGAATTCCTGTTCACATCCAGGGAGTTGGTGCATCCATGCACCAGCTCTGCAGGGGAGTCAGCTCCTGATGGTTTGGGAGCAGAGCCCCCACAGGTCTTTGTGCTCCCAACACCTTTAATCCCATCTGAACATTTCTCCAAAGCCATTAAAAACTCCCTCTTGAGGAGGGGGTGCCTAGAGCACATTCCAGGGAGATCATGAAACAAGGAAGAGAGAGATTCAGCTGTGAACATGGGAATTATCAACTTCATACAAACACTGTCCAGGAAAAATAGTAAAAAGAGGCATTTCAATAAAAATCACACTTCTCTCCATAAATCTTTTAGGAATTCCCTTTGGGTAAATCCAGTCCAAAGTTTCTCATTGACGTTGGCTGCCAATTAAAAGCATCTAAATGGCTACATTTAATTTACCTTTTTGTAGTTTTCAGTGCTAAAAGAGATCTAAGGCAGACAACATCAGAGAGGATTACTCATGTGTCCTGAAGAAAATACATCCCTTAAAAAGGAATAAAAAATGGCTTTGTGACTACCTTTTGGAAATTCATGGGAAGTTATTCAAGGGATCATAAGAGACCAAAACACTGTTACAGATAATCAGAATATGTTCCTTTTTATCTGAGAGCATATGAGGAATGACACAAAAGCGGCTGCTGTACTTTTAAGGGAGGAACTGTAATGTAAGGAGTAATCCTGTACTTTTTAAACTCTTTCCTCAGTGTTTGAGCCATCAATACTTCTACTTTAGAGCTTCACTACACTTATTGAATCCAGCTGGCATCCCAGAACAATGAGGCAAATGCTGAATTCCCAAGGAACCAGACACCAGAGCCGAGGATCAATTTTCTGCTCTCATTGTTTCTTTTCTTGTCGCTTGACAGGTGAATCCATGAATGAGAACAAGACACTAATGAGGTTGTAGAGTATCATTCTGAAAACATATCGAGTCCAGAGGCGTAAATGGTCTCTCTTAATGAATCTCCACGTTTCAGTTGTACTCACTTTGGCGTGATAAATCAATAGTGCACGCTGTGACAGCGGGAGCATCGCTGCTCTACACCCAGCCTGAATCAAAAGTGCCAAGACAAGTGCTCAGGATGCAGCATCACACAAACAAGCATGGAAGGAACCTCAAAATGTGATTTAATCTATTCCTTCTCCATGCCAGCCAAGCCCAGGCCTGAGAAACATTCATTTAACCTGGGCAGAGCTCATCATTGCAGCCTCTCAGGGTGCTGGATATGACTCATGTAACTCAGCATAAGCACACAACCACCACAAACTGATTTGGAATATAACCCCAACCTCCTGCTTTCAGATTTTTTTTTTATTCCCTGAGGGTGTGTCCCTATGACAAAGTACAAAGTTGTGTAGGTGGGTGTGGGAAAATCCCATGGATCAGTACAAACTGGGAATTGCCTGGCTGGCATCTGCTGAGCAGGGCCAGGGTGTTGTGTTGTGCCTCTGATAATTTTGGTAGCTCTTTTCCCAATCACTTCTACTTTTTTCACATCCCTCTTAGTCTAGAAGGGCTGGGGAGAGCAGGGATGTCTACAGAGTGTCAGGAGTGATCCCAGCAATGCTGGACAGGGGGAGGATACCAGCTTGACTTATCTGCAGGCCACCCTGACCCTCATGAATGTTGATTATATCTCATTCCACATCCAAAAAATCAGTTTGGACCAGTGATTAGGGTGAGGGACCAGGATTTAACTACACGATCCTTTACAAACTGCTTGGATTATTTCAGACAAATCCTTAAAGGATCTAACCAGACCATCTCTTACAGGTACTCAACATGTGAGTTACAAATCCCACAGACTTTTTGATCAAGAGAGAAAAGCCCATGACTCAGAGTTTCAGGTTTCTATTTCCATTTAACTGTGCAGTCAATGAAGAGGGTTAGACATGGTGTCTGAATTAATGCATATCAGGACGTGAAAATATATTCTTTACCTTTTCCCTGGCTATTCTCTGTTCATGTAATTATTTTCTAGCCAAAAAAAGTGTCATAAAAATATCTTCATTGGCACTGTAATGTGGCAGAGAATATCAGTTTCACAGCAAGTCTGGCTCAAGCACTGACTAATCCTGCATTTTTCAGAAGAAGCTGCCAGAGAAAGTACAGATCCTTCCACCTTTTTGTTGGTCTGTACCCTGTCATTGTCAGCAGTTTTGCTCTGAAGCAGTTTGTGCTGTTTGACACTGCTGCAGATGTCTCCTATTATCCACTGATTTTCAGTGGAACGTGGTCATCCCCAAATGCCACCTCAGATAAGCACTGTCCCTCCAAAACATACACTGGGCTTTATCTCCTCATAATTAATTATTCAGGTTATTTATTTGGTCTGTAATTAGGCAAGCTTGATTTTACTGATTTTAAATTAATCATTCACTTTTATCAGTCTTCTTGTGTAGTACCAGAGTGTTTCTGTGTATTGGTTTGGGAGGCCAGGTTTTGGTAACAGGGGACTTCAGGGGTGGTTCTGTGAGAAGCTTCCCCCATGTCTGAGGGAGGCAATTCCAGCCAGCTCCAGAGAATTCAGGAGTGAGGTTGAGCCTGGGAAGAAGGGAGGGGTAGGAGGAAGGTGTTTTATGATTTGGTTTTCATTTCTCATTACCCTGCTCTGATTTTATTGGTAATACATTAAACTATTATTTTTTTTCTTAAATCAAACCTGCTTTGCCCATGACAGCAACTGCTGAGAGATCTCCCCCTGTCCCTACATCAACCCAAAAGCCTTTCCTTATATTTTCTCTCTCCTGTCCAGCTGAGGAGGGGAATGATGGAGTGGCTTTGGTGGGAGCCTGGTGTGTAGCTGAGTTCAGCTCACCACAACCTGATTTCTCTGGACAAACCTTTTCTCAACACTCATTTTCTCTTCATCTGTCACATCCCTCCACGACCATCTCCTCCCTCCCTGTGGCCCTTGCAGAAACCTTTCCCTGTCAGCAGTCATTGCCATCACCTCATTCTGGAGATCTTTGCTCTTTACTCAGACTTTTGGGATATGAGGCAGCCAGTAACAGGGAATGGAGATAGATTCATCATAGTGCAAGCTGTGTCTCTTACCCTGGGCTGCTTACACAAAATTCCCTCATAACCAATATCAGCCCAACCAGTCACACCTTTGGAGTTTGGTTTCTGAGACCAAGGGTGATAAATCAGTAGCACAAGAAAGAAAATAAGTGGTTTCTCCATTTCTTGACACTTTCAGGCACAAACTGCTGGAATTCCTCAGCCAAAGACTGGATAATGAACCCAGTGTGAGAAGGCCACAGCCCCAGTAATTTAAACATCCTATACCCAAATCTATCACAGGGAAGAATGAATTACACTGTGAAAAAAATTATCCTTCTTTATTAACTGCAAAAGGAGCAGAGGGAAGACAGCTGACTTTGGCACAGGTATTCTATCTCTAACTTCACTCCTTAAGTAACTATGAGGTGAATCCCATCCCACACACAGTGTCAAAAATCCAGGTGAGTGAGCTAATGATCCCAACTGGCCCTTAAATGTGTGAAAACCACTGAAATAGGAGTTGATTCCAGGGACTTCTTTCCCACACAGCCAAGGTAACCAATTCCTGCAAAAAACTGAAGCCAGCCAAGATTTCAAAAGCACATGCAGAGTTAAATATTATGGTTTTAAAATACTGCATGGTTTTGGGAGGCAGGGGGGAAGGAGTTACATTCTCTGCTCCAGAGATAAAACAACCAAGAAATAGGGATTAGGAAGAAGACACCAATGTGATTAAATTATCCCAGAGCTGACAGCTTCAAGACTCCTCCTGCTGACAACCAAACCAGACCTGTCCCATTTGATGCTGGAATCATAAGACATGGTTCTAGAATTTCCTGTGACATTGAAAATCTGACCTGAGGCCGTGTCCATCACATGAAGAGCTGCCCCTCTCCATGGAACAGCCCAGTGGGTGTCTTCCATCAGCTTTTCCTAACTGGAAAGCTCTGTCACAGGCTTGTCACTGTCACAGACAGCTCAAAGGGCCAGATGGATCATGATTTCATCCAGTACAGGAACATTTTATTTCCATTTTCCTCAGACAGCTGTAATTGAAACGGAGTCACTTCACCAGGCAGATTTCCATGTTGGATGTATTTTTCAAGTCCACCATCAGAGGAGAATGTTCAACACAAAGACTGCTAAAACAGTCTGAAAAATGAACCCAGGGACACAGTCTTACATTCCTTCTCTCAAATGAGCATGTAATTAAAGATTCTTTTTGCATTTAAGTCATTTCAGTCATCTTCAAGCCTTCGGGCTATATTCTGAAGTGGAAGATTGATTTTATAGGGGTTTTGATGAAAAAGTGGCTGTATTTTTGAAATTCATTCCATTTCTGAAATATGTCTCAGGGACTCCAGTGGTTTCACTGGGGATTGATGTGAATTAAATATGATTAGTGGTGCCCCATAAATTTCCAGTTACCTGTGTAGTAAGTGGTTTCACACAGTTACAGGACCCGTGGCTTTGGATAAATCAACATCCAGAGATGTTACAGGATGACAGTTCACTGTGACTGTCATTCAGAGGATAATAAAATAATACCCTATAAATTAACACAACTATTTAAAAAGTATTAAAAAAAAAAAACTTCACAATTACAAAATTCCCCAAACAATTACTATTCATAAAAAAATTTAAAACCACAAAAAAACTATTTTTTCCTTATAAAAAATCTCCATAACATAAAAAAAAACACTTCTCTTCCTAAATAAGCTAAAAAAAATCTAAAAATATCAAACTAAATTTTTAAATTTCATTTCTTTTCATTATCAATAGAAAAAGCAAGTATATAAGAGAAAGAAAAATATTCTTAAAGTTTTGTTCTAATTAATTCTAGTACTAATTCTTATTACTCTTTATTTTAGTTACTATCAATAATTTTTTCTTTATACCCTTTTAAAATTTTAAAGCTACTTTACCTTTCTCCTATTCCTACCTCACAACAAAAAATAAATACACAGATAATTAACCAACACTAAACCCACCACACTCAATAATACATTAACCAAAAAACCTCAAAATTAACAAAATCTCAGATTAACAAACCAAAACCCCTACATGAAATTGGTGTTTTTGTTTGGTTTAGTATAATTTGACTAGTCGGGGTGTTGCTTGTAGCTTGAATGATTGGGGTAGTTGTTGATTTATTTTTGGGTTTTGTTTTTTTTTTTTGGCTTTATTTGTTGTTTTATAGTATTTAGTAGTGTGTGATAAGTATAGGGTTTACTTTACCCCCGTAGCAGTGGGAATTTGAAGATGGCCCCACAACCACGAGGCATTTATCAGAATATTTTGAGAAACAAATTTTTTGGTTTTATTTGTTGTTTTCTATTACTTAGTAGTGTGTGATAAGTATAGGGTTTAATTTATCCCCGTGGCAGTGGGGATTTGAAGATGACCCCACAACCACGAGGCATTTATCAGAATGTGTTGAAGCAGCCCTGAAGAAAATGAATTGTGAGCATTGATGGACATGGCTCAGAAATGTGGGTTCACAAACTCAATTCTGGGCTGCAGCAAAAAAAGAGTGACCAGCAAGCTGATGGAGGAGATTCTCCCTTTTCTCCACTGCATCCTGCACTGGGCATGAGGAAGAAAATCTTCCCTGGGAGGGTGGTGAGCTGGAACACTGCCCAAGTGTGACAAGGAGCTGCCTCTGGTTATGGTGTAAATGTGGATTTGTTAAAATATGAAGGATTTTTATTATTTTTACCCCTTTTGATTTAATCTCATTTAAAAAAGAACACATTTTCCTGTCAAAATCATTGAAGGCTCCTTAGTAACAAATTTACAAGGCTTGTGTGTGACACACATTATTGCTCAAGCCTTGAGGAAATAACCCCAATTATTGGGTTATTTTAGGACATCCCATTGACTTTGAGAGCACAAATGAAACTCCATTAGTAAAATGGATTCAGCTGGCTGTGGAGGGATGATATTTTCAAGAGGTGTTCTGATAAAAGGATTTGAGTTTGTTCCTTTGGAGATTTACAAACATTTGTCCCGTGGTCTTCTGTGATGTCTCACATTTCACCCCTAATGAACCCATAAAAGGATCCAAGGCCAATGCAAGGCCTCAAGTTGCCCAGAGAAGCTGTGGCTGCCCCTGGATCCCTGGAAGTGTCCAAGGCCAGGTTGGATGGGGCTTGGAGCACCCTAGGACAGTGGAAGGTGTTCCTGCCCATGGAAGGTTGGAATGAGATGATCTTTAAGGTGTTCTCCATTCCAAACCATTCCAGGATTCTGTGATCACAGATGGTTTAAAATGGCAAAAAAAAAATACACCTCAGACCCAGTCGGAGTTATCTAAAGCATTGGCAGACAAGATATGGTATAAGAAAAAAACTGATCACATAATCACGGTGATGTGCCCAAGTTAATCAGGCAATTCATTGATTAATTAATTAATTGCCAGGAGGTACATGCCTCCTGTGGGAACCCAGGACATCTCTCTTGTTGCTTTGGATGGGCTCAGCCCTGGGCAGGGGGCTCGGAGGGCTTGGCACANGAAAAAATTACCAACATTATGTGAAGAGTTACAAACCAGGGAAAGTAGAATAAAATGAGTAGCTTATCACTGAGTAGAGAAATAGAATGTTAAGATTTATATGAGAAGTGTACAGGGGGGTCAAGATGGAGGAATCTGGGTGTGCACTGCCCTTCTTCCTTCTTCATGGTTTCCATCTTCTTGGTGATGGTGGCACTTTGGGATTGGTCTAGAGTAGAAACTGACTGTCTAACATAGGTGATAGGTATTGGGGAATAACTGTAAATAATGTCTGTGTAGTTTATAGTATAAAAAGACAACACAGCCCTGAGGGTGGGCAGTGTGCCTTGAGCTGACCTGCTGAACACATCTGGGCTGGCAGGGAGAAAATTTATAGATAAGAGAAAATAAACAACCTTGAGAACCAAAGCCAAGGAACTCCGACTCTTTCTTCGATCACCTGGCTGTGAGAAAGGACTCTTGGGAACATCCCAGGCAGGGGAATCCCGAGAGCTTCCCTCATGTTCTCACGCCATTCTAGAGGCCTGATCTACTCACAGCCTCCCAGATTATCTCTGGAGACACTTCTACACAACACAGCACTTCTGAGGACAGACAAGTCTTGGAGGTGTTTGGCAGCCACGGAAGATCCTGGTCTTACTGCTCAGATCGAACAGGTTCATCCTCCATCAACTGACTCACTCACTGTGTGAAATACATCCTCTTCTGAGAGGAAATCTCTGTTCCCCCAAGTCTGGGCCCTGCTTTGGATTCCTTTCTCATGCTGCTGGTGTGAGGTTTCCCTGGTTCCTATACTGCAATCAATCTTTTTTGTCTGCTGATGCAGCTCCTGATGAATAATTGCCTGGGGATATAAATAGTGAGCTGATTAGAGCCAGCATTGGAATGCTGGCAGTGCCTTCACCATGGCTTAGTTTCCCTTCAGCTCCAGCCTGTGCCTTCCTCAAACCACCTTCTGTGCAAATCCGAAAGAATTGAAGTTTTCCTGCAGTGCTGAAGCCCAGCCTTGTAGGATTCCCTGGCCAGCACACTCCTGGTGCTCCCAGATGTGCCACATTAATGATTTCTTAGCCAGAAATCAAGCCCTGAGCATTGTGACCATGTTGAACAATGGATCTGGAATGCTGGAATCTGAAATGCGAGGAATTCTCAGAACTTTAGGCCTTTAAGCCAAAGCATAGAATTAAACCCAGGATTTGATCTGAGACCTTGGAAAAGGCTTCCAAACTTAGGTGCTAGAAGTGAGAATGTGGATTTATAGTTTAAAGCAGAGACATGTTAAGCTAAGTAAAGGAAAGTTTAGAGATTTAGAGATTAAGATATAGTAAAAATAAAAGTAGTTACAAAGGTAACAAGAAGTTTTAGGAGTGCAGCACTGTAGGTTTGTGTGTCATAATGAGTGGCTAAGAAAGCTTACGTTGTAGCATGAGTCCATAAGATGAAATATTTAAGAATTGGGCCAAAAGCATAAATATCCTTGTTGGC
>WBNO01027424.1:46788-207615 GCA_013400575.1 Peucedramus taeniatus | reverse complement strand
GCAAGTAAAAGGTCTAGATAACACAATATTGTTGTGGCAAGATGACAAAAATAGTTTTTGAGACTTCTCCCCTTTCCCAAACATGCACATCCACAGGTGCATGCAAATGGATACCTGGAGCTAACTAAGCCAGTTCCCTAGCACTGCTCTCTGTAATGTGTTGTTTTTAACACTGCCAGAGCAGGAGGTGATTCAGGTGTGGTTCTTGCAATGGCTCTTCTCTAATCAGCATGGCTGGCAGCTGTCTTTTCATTCTGCTTTCACTGTTTCTGCCTCTTCCCCTCACCCCCAACCTATTTCAGCCTGAAACAATCCAAGTGTTTATTTTTTCTTAAGTTCTNCATTTGATAATGTTTTCCACTTCCAAGAAATCTAATGGCTGCTTGTTTAGGAATACCCCATCTCCACTGAGGAATCCAGGGATTTTCCTCTCTTCCAGAGTTGGGTTATCTCCAAATTCATTTGTTCTACTTAGTGATTTGGTTTTAGTTAGCAAGAGTTTCCAGCCTGTATCCAGCTTACCGTGACAACCTTTAAGAAAACCACAGAATGATGTAATGAGCCCCTGCATGGAAAAATAAACAGCTCTGGAGAAACCAGCAGTAGCAGCCTCAAGTAAATATTCTTCAGTCACTGGGGTTTTGAAAATGACGTTATTTGAAAGGAAGAATGAGTAATATATTAAGGTTAGCAGCTGAAGACAGGTTTCTGTGTGCTGTGCCTAGTTCAGAAAAAAAAAAAAAAGAAAAAAAAAACCCATAGCTGTTTGTTTGAAAATCTTGCTTGGTGAATGGGGACCAATTCCATGTAGCCTGTTCTGTTCAGTTCTGGCACCAGGCATCATGCTGGCATCTCATGATGACATTCCAGTGATAGATCTTTCTCCTATCAGGAGCTCTTAATGGACAGAGTATAACTGAATGAGCTTTGAAAACAAGAATGGTGGCATTCACATTTCTTTTTCTTAATTGAGTCAACTTGAGGCCCAAACTTTAGGGCTTTTCAAAGGGGGAAACAACTTGAAAACTTCACATCTGTATATATTCCCCCCTCCTGAAAGGAAGTGTCTTAATTCTTGGGTGCAGTTTGTCTCCAGAGGTCTGCACAGTGAAGTGGGATGTGATTATATCAAGTGTTATTACCAGAACCTGCGTTCTCTGGTTTGTCTCTGCTCCTTAAGGGATCTTTTTTCCCACTTGCAGGAAAAAAAAAGATAAGAAAACACCCATGGCACCCCCAAAAACATTCTCTCTAGTGCTGAGTTAGGAAGTTACACCATTTTCCTGCATGCCTTTCTTATTGATCAGGGGTTGTCCTGCCCCAAGGGCTAATGTACTCAAGGGTATGTTGCCTTATCCATATAAGGGAACATATGGCTTTCTGCAATCACGGACACTAAAAAGGAGTCTGCTTGAGACTATACTGAAAATCAGTGTAGTTCCTCTTGATCAGGGGAGATGAACATGTAGCGAGACAGAGCTTGAGAAGGAAGCTCTTTTCAGGTTTTGGTGGGATACCCCAAAAATAGCCAAGGTTAGACAAGAGTTTAATTTGTTATTAGGACTTTCCTTTTTAGAAGTAAGGATACATCTGTTGAATGTACAGTTATCTGGAGTTGGAGCAAATTTCTTCATGCCTTGGAAATGTGGAACACTGCAGAGAACAGGGAGCCGCAGGTTGATTCAGATGAGGTTCTTAAAAACAATGTTATTGATGGGGGCAATTCCACACCTGTCTTTATCCTGTCTCTTTAGCCTTATTCCTTAGGTGTCTTGTCCTACTCTTGGTGCACAGCACCTTCCACCTTGTTATTTAAAGACATGAGACCATGGACTTCTGCTGCTTTTTTCCTATTTTCCATTACTAAACTAGTTGTGTTAGTTTGAAACTGGCTGTCTCTCTCTCTCAATGCCAGTTCTGGTAATGTTACTGTCCAAATGTCTAATACAGGATTGTAGGCTCTTCCCCAAGACCTGTGGCTGGATAGTGTTAGTCAGAATACTGATGAAAGGAGATAGCCATTACTTTGTCAGAAAGTAGGTTGGTTTTAAATGGGCTGTAGTCAGGAATAATTGTGCTTTAGGGATGTCTGAATAAGATGTTATGGTGGCATTTGAATTGGAAAATTTTGGTGCCTATGGATGGCATTCTAATGCTGACTGCAGTCCTCCTTGGTAAACATTTTTGTGCTTCTGTCTCCTCTGGGCACAACACCTGGGATTCGTTAAAGGCTTTTGAATTTCTCCCTAGCTGAAAAGGAAAAAAGTGTAATTGATGGTGTCAAGAACAAGAGTTCATGGGAGGGAACCAGAAAGCTTTTGTCTTTCCTACTGTCCTCTTTTAATGTATCCTTCTTGGTTCTTTTCCTGCATCTTGAACCATCCCAGATCCTCTAACCTGTCAAAAGTATTGGGCTAAAAGTCTGTGACTATTGTCCCATCTGCCACAACTATTTAACTTCAGACCATTGTATTAGTCCTCACAGCCCTTCTTTTGGTGAGGATTTGTTTTGGGTTTTTTTTTTTTTTTTTTTTTTGTTTGTTTGTTTGTTTGTTTGTTTGTTTTTTAATTAATTTTAGTTTAGATTCTGGCAAATAAAGCAATTTCAAGAGAAGCTGCTGTTGAGTAGGAAAGGAAAACTTACTAATTCCATTACATTTTCACAACAAATATATATGCTCTTATTTGCTGAGTTCCCATTTCCTTGCAAGTCAAAATGTGATGTTTCTTCCTTACTTTTTATCACTTCCTTCCCTTTGGCTCCATCTGTGGTGCAGGCATTCTTTCCTGTCTTGGCTGCTGCTTGGGAGGCCTCTGTCTCTTCTTCCCTTCTAGAAGCTCTGAGAAGGATGATATGTGTGATGCCCAAGGGTGATTCTCCCACAGTCTCAGGGTGACAGGTGTGTGTGGTGAAGAAGGGAGTATGTAGGAGAGAGCAGAAGCAGAGGGAATGGAAGAATCTGGGACCAGGACCCTTCCCAGACAGCCAGCAAACAAAGTCATAAATAACATGCCATTGGGGACCAGTTAATCTGCTCTATGAAAAGGTGCAAAGTATACAAGTGGGAAAAATAACATTGTATAATAATCAGCATGCAACCATAGGTGTTAAACCATATGCAGCTAGGCAAATAAATGAAGCTCCCCCTGAGAGCTGTGCGATAAATCATTCCCAAAGAATTCAGTCACTCCCCCCTCCTTATCCCCCAAAGAAAGAAAATAAATTACTTTAGATGTGGAGTCATAACTACTACTCTGCAGCTGCCAGTTAAGGCAAGTGGACAAGGAGCAGTAGGAGAAGGGGCAAAGATATGAGAAGCTGGGGTAAAAGGGGAAATAGAAAATAGCGCCGCTTTTAAAACCACTGGGGATTCGGTGGGGAAGGGAGGGGAAATAAGCTCTAGCACCAGGCATTACCTGAACATACAGAGACAAACTGAGAGTGCTCAACTTTGTGGAGTTTGTTTTGCTTTTTAGCAGAAGCCAGTTCAGACTGAAGGGGCTGCATTGATTTGCTGAAGTAATTCCTTAGCAGCACAGTCTCCTTGCTGTTTGTATAGCAGCATTTGGCACAGGCTCATTTGGGGATCTGCATTTCAGACACCCATTTCAATGTGTGCTGATCCCTGCAGAAAGGCTGCACATACTGACTCACCTTCCCGCCTCTCTTCAAATGGTCCTGTCAAATTCACCACATTTCTGAGGTACCACAATTAAGGAGGAGCTGTTTAAAGGTAACTGTCATTACTAGCTCCTAGATGACCTTGGGAAAATGTTTAGACCTAGGTAGGCTTCTCCTGAAACCAAAAGCCCTGTTGGAGCTTGCAAGTGACAAGTGAAGAAAAATAAGGGCTCAAAACACAGGTCAATGTATCCCTATGAGCATCCATTGCCCACAGAGTTGTCCAAGAAGGCCATGAATGTTGCCTAGTACAGCAAAAGGCTGTGAAGGAGAAGAGCTGCATTCCAGAGCTTTGGAAAACCCTACCCCTCCATGGGGATGTCTGTTGAACATCCATCTCATGACACTGATGAAGTGGGAGCAGTTTCTCTGTCTCATGGCTGATGTCTGAATCCTGTGTTACATCATTGAACTTTCAAAGCCCGGATATTCTACGCAGAGAATTCTACAACTGACTTTAGGTAAATATCCAAAAGTGACTGCTAGCTTCCTGCCAGAGGCAATTCCCTCTGCCTCCTTGTAAAGTGCAAAATACTACAGGAAAAAGCTGTTCTGTCACTACATGAAAAGGCTCATCACACTGTAAACCTGCCTCTCTTGCCTTCTGTTCCTCACCAGTAGTAGCATTAAATATATTGTTGCTGTAGGTAGGAAGACCAGTCTGAACCACTTTTTACCTGCCTGTGACAGTTTTCAAAGACTTTCTGTTTGGTGTCCAATAGTTGCAGAGTAACAATACTATAAAAATAGTGTGCTTCTAGCTCGAAGAGGTAGGCAAGTTCTCCAATAATTGCTGTACTAGTTGTTCCAAGGACTATTAAAAACAGGTGTGGAAGTGAAAAAAGTTTCCCAATAATGCTAAGGCTCCAGTGGAAACACCTACTTTTTTGTTTTATTGAACAGAATTCCTCAGTGTGGAAAGAGTGCAGTGAAAAAGGAGTGTAGGGAAAATGGATGTGTTCAGAGACAGGTGGCTTATGTCAAAGCTAGGTATGCCACAAGCTCACAGTGCTTAGAAACTATGTGAAATGGAAAAGAGGCATTAGGGAAGAAAAAACACAGACTGTGTAGCTTTTTCTCAAAATGACAAGGGCAGTGTCCAAGGTTGAAAGATTTTTCTACTGCTGAGGAACCATCCTGATGTCAAGAGGTGAAGAGGCTGCATTTTGATGCCAAACTTTGTCTGCTCAGACTACGGAAGCTGTTTTCATTGTGAAGGTACTGCACAGGTCCAGCTGTCATAAAGGAGATTGGGGCCAGGTGCATTAGAGGGGATCAGATCCCAAAATCTGGGAACTTAAACCAGATCAAATATCTTCAAGATCTTAGTGTGTATTAGCAAAGAGGTTGCCTCAGTCATTGAGGATCTCCTGGAGCTTCTCAGCCTGTGTGAGGAGAGCAAAAAAGACCTGAAGGCATTCATGTGGTTTTCTCTCCGTTATAACCCAGAGTCATATCCAAATAATAGCAGCTCTCACACACGTAACCTGTTTCTAATCGCAACAGAGATCCCACTGCCTCTTCCAATTAGTAACAGTTAATCACCAGGGCTTTTTAATATCAAACCTAAATCTCCTTTCTCCAAGTAAGCTGTCTGCTACTTGAACTACCCATGGGGAAGGAAAAAAAATTATCTATGGCTATCTTTTTTTTTTTTAATAGAACAGCTTTTATGTCTCAGAAGACTGAATGTCATCCCTAGACTAAACAAATTGAATTCTTTTAGCCTTTTCTCATAGATCAAATTTCGTAGACCTTTGCCTGTTCCCCTTGCTCTCTCATGCCCTCTTGCCAAACAGTCCTCCTGTCCCTCAAAGTGCAGGGCCCAGTGCTTGTACACAGGGCTGATTTAAAGGATCACCACTATTTAGTGCCCGTTCCTTATGTGAAGCCCCCATCATTACATTCCATAGCTGGATTTACCTGTTTTGATTCTTTTTGTAGTTGCTTGCAATGTCATGAAGTTGCAGACTTTTTTTGTGGTCTACCTAAGCTGCTGGCCATTCTTCCCAAGTCTCGCTGTCTCGCCAATAATTTCCTCCCCATGCGCTGGATCTCTCCTTGCTGGTTGTTATGGTTTGTACTTGTAAGTTGTGATTACACTGATTTAAAACCATTTATCAATGTGACTTTGAATTCTTTCCTGAAGTTCAGTCTGTAAATTGGATGCTCTGTTCCATTGGTCAGAGTGGTCATTTAATTTGATACAAGTCTCATGGTAGCTTTCAAAATAGAGAACTTCTGAGACCTCTTGTCTTGGAGAGCATCTTTTTCTTAACCTGCTGTGTTAGGTAACTGTCTTGTAGTAATTGTATGTAGCTTGCATTTTCCTCGTTTGGTTATGAGGATGACACAACTTAAAATGAACCAGAATTTATTCAGAACTCAATGCATTGTATATGAAAATGAAAATATTCTCAGTTTTTTTTCCAGGATGATGTACCGCAGCCATGAAAAAAGCATTGTTCTTTTTCTGCCATCCTTCAGCTACTCTGGCTATAGCCCTAGGAGGGCTAGGACTGTGTGACTGACTGCTTGTGAGATGGGATGGTATAAAGAGTCCAAGGCCTGCCTGAAAAGCAGTTCAGTTAGAATTGCAAGGACAGGTAGCTTTCAACTGACAGGTTTCAAGATGTGCAAGTGTGGATCTTTATTCCTGTGTGAGTTGGGAACCCTGTGGAGCACACTCTTTTCTTAGCTGGGCAGGACACAATGCCCACAAGTTCTACAAAAGGAACATAAGTTGTGCATCAGAAAGTCCCTCGCTAAGTTTGCTCTAATCCGTGAGATGGTGCTTCCTTCAGCCAGTCCTCCTTATATCAAGCTAGAGGGTAGATATTGAATAGGCTTCTCATCATATAACACTGATGGGAATGCAATGCAGCCTTAGCTCCTAGAGCAGAAGGAAAGTGGCAGGGGAAGCTTGTGTTCCTGGCTAGCTGAAGTTTAATGAACCGCTTGGAATAATGCATTTTTGAAAATTGTAACCCACCTGTTAAACCTTTGCATTGTTCAGCACTGGAACATGTAGTTCCATCTGCTTCCTCTGCAGCCTATGCCTTGAGAAATGAAATTGAGTGAGTACCAAGGTAAAGCAAAGACTGCTCAACTGGTACAGTATGGGAACACCTGCAAGGTTTGTTTTTCTTTTTACCTTCATGTTAGCCAGAAAACTCTGGAGGGACCATGATCCCAGACAGAACAGGGTGGAGTGGCTATCAGTACCTATGACTAACAGAGGTGTGGAGAGATTTATGCTATCCCCATGAGCCGTATTTGCTCAGCTGTTATTGTGCTCCCAGTAAACACAGAAGGGGTTGTTTCTTTCCCTCCACCCACAGCCCTGCTCAGGGGACAGGCATTAAGGGCCTATTTACTGCATTGCTTTGCTAGTCCTGCCAGCACTTGTGCATGTGCCTACTTAAGGCTTTTCAAATGCTCTTTCCCCTCTGAGAAGGAAAGGATGCAGGTTTGGGCTGCTGAGGTAACCTGTGCTGAGCTTGCTTTCTGCCCACAGCTTTTGTAAGCTCTGTACTGGGAGGAGGTACCTGTTCTCCTGAGTCCTGTTCACATTAGAGCTTCCTTATACAATGTAAAAACAGCTGATGTACATGCTGTGGTAAAAGAACCAGTTCAAAGCTCTTGTTGTCTGCCACAGCGGTGTAAAGACACATAAGAAATTGACCCTGTCTGAATTAAACTCCTCTGGGAGACAGGCAAACACTTTTCCTCACTGAAAGGAGAACTGAGGCACAAAGACACTGAGTCCTCATGTTTGGGTTGGCACAGGAGGTCACTGGGAACTTGGCACTTAGGTATCCATGCTGCTCCCCTTTGTTCTGTGCTGCACTAATGCCTTACTGAGAGGAAAGTTGGGAGTTGAACAAAAAAAAATTTGGGGGAGATGTGTTTGAGGGGTTTTCTTAAATGGTTTTTTGAAATGAGGTCCCTGTTGCAGCACTAACAATAGGGATTGGTCAAGAATTCTTCAGTAAAAGACCTTTTCCTCTCCTTGTGATGAATGCTTGTTCATTAAAACTAAAGCTTTTTGTGGGAATTCCATGGGAAAAGTTTTGCTGGTCCAGACAGAATTTCTGGTCAAAAGAAATGAGGGAGAGAGAGAGAAAGAGAAGGAAATCTGCCCTGCCTGATACAGCCTGGGCTCTGGGGTTAGGCTGTTCACATGGGTTCACTGGAGCTGGGCAGAAGCAAAGAGGGAGGTTAGACCCTCTCTTATGCCTGATTTGGAAGAAAGAATCCTGTCTCTTAAGGGGGTAGGAATCTCTCCAAGGTGGTTGGTTTTGGTGCCACATTCTCCCTCTTCTTTTAATAAGAAAAGATTTGGGTGCAGAAGAGCAAAGTTCAAAAAATAATCTGCTGTGGTTGGATGGCAGATGTTCCCTATGTCCCACCATAATCACGCACAGCATCTTCACAGCCACGGTGAATGATGCTTGGTGCCTTGGCTCTGGTGGCAATGAGAGTTGTTCCATGTCAGGAGAGCAGCTGGGGGAGGCTGCCTCATCCCCAGTGGCTGCCCATAGCCCTGCAAGGTGAGCATGGGAACTGCTAAGCACAAGCCTTTGGCTAGATGCTACTAGACAGCCTCTCTTCTCAGCTTTGTGGGGTAAACAAGCACCCCACCTCTTTAATAACCATATAGCTTATTAGACAGACAAGTCCCTTACCTTATCCATAATTTTAATTTTTATTCTGCAAGCATTAAATGTATGTTTGAATGTGCGTACTTAAGGGACCAGGAATGAGAGACCTTTTTAGGAATCTGACCAGGTATTGCTTAGAAGGCCATTACTAGGGCAAAACTGTTGCATAAATAATGTGCAACTGCAGACGTCCAAGCCCTGTTTTCCTGCCATAGCTCATGGCTTCAGAGACACTACTTTGAAAATATGTTTTAATGAGTGGTAGAAGCAGTCAAGAGTAAGAAGGAACAAACAGTTAGCATTTTAGAGCTGAACAGTTGAGGTAAAATGGATATTTCTGCCAATTAGTCTTCTCTTTGTGTGTCTATACATTCCCTATTGTTTTTTTTTCCTCGTAATTTGGTTTTTTGTAATCTAGATTTGCTGTCTCACAAAGGTTTCACTCCCCAGCAGCATAAGTTGGCAAGTGTTACTTGCTTTCTTTGCTGATGGTCAAGTCAAAGCAGAGATGGCAGAAAACAGTGGAATGTGATAGTGCCTTTAAAATAAATAAATAAATGGGTATAATATTATTATTTGTTCTAGGAAGAATGTGTCCCACTGACTTTCTGTCTAAAATGTTCTTTCTCTAAGAAAAGTTTCGTTTAGGCAAAGAAGGAAAACCTTTCTTTCTGTGCCTGCAACTCCCATTAGCAGGGAATGGGCTTTTAAGTACCCTGCATGTATAATAAATATATGCTGGTTTCTAAGATGACAGCTTAATTTCATAGCTGGCATTAAACTTTCTAGCTTTGCCATAGGCTTACTCTATTCTCCACTACCTGGCCTTGGCAACAACAGCAAAGTTTCCAGTAAGCAGTTTGACTGGAACAGGAGGACTTCAGTGTCCTGGAGCTGGGATAGCATTTGATAATCCCTTTGTTACCCATGAGACAATCTTTCAGGGTGACACTGCATGCAGTTCATGCCAAATCCTAGACTAGGGAAGCTGATGGTATGGATTTCTCAGCTGATTTTGCTGGCTTTTGAATACCCAACAGTTAATGTTTATTTTTTAAGGGAATTAAGTGCTGTTAGAGTGGTAGCCTGGAGGAAGGAGTCTCTTCAGGAACTAGTGCAAGTTAATACATTCCGCTGAGTAGACAGATATCACTGAAGGAAATTTCCACAAGGCTGTTGTCAGAGTCAATGTGTTTGCTGTCCTGATCTCCTCCAGCTTGGGGAAGGCATGGTGGATCTGGAAGGGGTTCAGAGAGGAACTGTGCCATGTGGGACTCTTTTTCATGTAAATGAGAAGTGGAAATCTGTAAAGCAGGGAGGAACTTCCATAGCAGCTACTTCTAGATGTACACTAGAACTGAGTAAAGTATGATGTCCCTGATGCTTCAGCTGTACCATTGTCATTGCTACTGAATGCTGGTGACAGAGTCTGCATCATTACATCTAGCTGATAGCAACTGAACAAAGCCTCTAAGATTTGTTTCACTCAGCCTTTAAACAGCCTTCAGAAACAACTACCAGTTAGTTATGTATTCTGGTAGTAAATGTGACTATTCAATTCCCACAAATTTCTGTTATTATGTGCAGAGAATTTTTTCAATTTTTTTATGCCATAACACATACGTGTAAATATGTATATGTATTCTGTGTAAATTGCATACCTAACTGCAGATGTATGTAAAATAAGATACTAATTAATTAAAGAAATTTTTTTCTCTTGATTTCAATAAAAGTAGCATATTTCTTTGTTCTAACACACACTTTGTTTTTTTCAGAATAATTTTACTGAGAGTTTTGCAAGACTCAAAGGACTTGAGAAATCTTGGTTTGACTTTGTGTACTCAGGAAGCTTTTGGGAGTTAGGTAGAAAAATTCCTGGAATGTAGTTCTCTCTAGCAGAAGTTTTTCTTCCTTTTGCCTGTAATATTACAATGAGAGAATTTTGTCCCTGCTTTTTTGCTTCCCCCAAGCTGCCTGAGTGATTTGCCTCACCTGATGGCCAAGAGGTGAATTGCTGTCAGTAGACTGTAGGTAAGTGGGGCCCTTTAATGTAAGTGGTTTGTTAGGGAGCTGGCAGGCCTCTGGCTCAGTGACTTCTCTGTCCCCGTACATCTTGGGAACAATCTTCTTTTTCCTTTTTTCTTTTTTCTCTTTTTCTTTTTCTTTTTTTTTTCTTTTTCTCAGATGTGAAATCTGTTGGCAAAGTGAAGTCAGCTTAAATATCAGCTAAGGCTTGAATTCCCTTTCAGTTTTTGTTAACTTTATCCTCTCCTGCTCCTTCCCGGTCAAGTTTCTCTCTGCTTGAGTCAGACTTATCGACACCTAATTCTGTTTCTATTGTATGGGTTTGTATGTGCAAAGTTCAGGTGCCCTTCACATTCCCAGCCTTGACAGTGATCTGAAATGCTGAGGAGAGTGAGACTTTTTGGGGTCTCTGAGACTCTTTGAGCTGCTACAGTTCAATTAGAAACCAGGCATGCTGTACTCAGGTGATGCTGTGCAGACCTGCTGGAGTTTCTTGTTGTATCTGCTGTTATCAAGCTGTAAATCAGCACCCCTTCTGCTCCTCAAATATGGAACAAAACTTACTCTCTCTGCAGTATAATTTATCACCCAAATACAAGATATAACTAATGGTGTACTAACAGGCAGGCAAAATACAAAGAACCTGAGCACATGCTAGCTGTGTACCGAGCCAGTCACGGGAGCAGGATGCTGAGGTTGTGCTGTGTCTGCTGGCTGATGATGCAAACATCTACAGATTTGGAGTGAACCTATGGTGTGATTGCTGATCAGTGGAAGCATTTTATGTATTGAAGTCTTGAGGTGGCTCTTGGCTGTGGCAAGGAATTACAGGTCTTATGGCCTATTTATAAAGACAAAATTAAAATCACAATAAACTGCAGGGGAGAGGAAGGCTAGGGAAGAAGACAACAGCTGTTTTTCCTGCTTCTGTTTTTCATCACTCTCCTAAGGATAAAAGTTAGGAGTTAGATTGTTGTCTTTTGTTATCCTAGACTTAGATGTGTTTTCAGCTGTCTTGACGGCTTTCTTTCCCTCACTGTGATACTTTCAGTAGTTTACAAAGTTGAAATGTTTTTTTCTGCTTGTCAAAAGTCCAGAATACCTGAAAAGTTATAATTGAGAATTTCTGGCTGTTGAGCCAAATAAGTCTTATCATCTTGCAGATACTCTGTGCTTCTCTTCCCCCTTAGATGGCTGGTCCACGTGAGAGGCAGCAGCCTGGCACTGCCCATGCACCCTGCACTCCTTTGTGGGCAGTGCTTGAGCCCCGTGTGCCAGGCTGGCTGCAGAAGCCACTTCTGGGCTTCTTACGGTTCTTTGGTGCATGTCACTGCTGTTCTTTGACAATATCTTTGGAAATAGCCTTTCCAGTGTAATAGGTTCCTAAGGGACAGGGCTTTACCGGCTGCTCAGTAGAAAGCAGTGTTGGGTGCCCTTTGTTTTCCGGGTGAGGACAACAGTGGAGAGTGCTGGAGAGGTGATGGCAGTGGGGGTCGAGTGGGATATCTCATTCTGTTCCCTGCTGAGGTGTGTGCAGATGCTGTCTGAACTGGGTAAAGCTGTGTTAAAACATAACCTGCTCCTCTAGGGATTATGTTGGAGAGGTGGTATTGGGAGGGAGGAGTGTTTTGCAGTCTGGAGAAAGAGACGGAGGGGCAGGGCAGGGTGTTTGCCTCCTTTGTTTAGCTGGAAAATACAAGTCACAGTTTAGGATCTCTCAGCTTGCAAAAACATAATCTGGGAAATGCTTACCTCATGGCTGCATTAACAGTGAATTATTTTTACCTGATAGTTCATTTCCAAGACCCAAGTGATCAAGAAGAGTTTGTCCTGCTGTTTCTGGCATCTTGAGCACCCGGCAGTCAATGTCTATAGTCCATAATCTTGTTGTGTCGCAGCTAAATGTAGGAGAAAGTTCTCAACCCAGAAGTCCCTCAGTCCCTGAGGATATAGACACACTGATGTTTGATGAGAAGGAAATAGACACAAAGGGCTCCTGATGTGAAGGATACCCCAAATCCCACTGACCTGAGGAAAGTGATCTTAATTTGATTCTTTTTTCACCCCCTCCAACCTCCCTTCTGTCTTCCAGAAAAAGTTCACTCCTGTGACCAGGAGAGGCAGAGCGCCTTGGAGGAGGCCAGGCAGAACCCCCGGGAGGGCATCGTCATCCCCGAGTGCGCTCCTGGAGGACTTTACAAACCAGTGCAATGCCACCAGTCAACTGGGTACTGCTGGTGTGTCCTGGTGGACACGGGACGTCCCCTGCCTGGCACTTCCACTCGGTGAGAGCTATAGGCAGGCCTGGGAAGGTGCATGCAGGCTGGAGAAGATGAGATATAAAAAATACTACTGCAATATGAAACCAGTTCCTCACTCTAGAGCAGTCACCTCTACACTGCTTTCCCTAGAGCAAGCAATGCTGTATGTGATGTTCCCTGTTGAGTGTTACTGTGCAGCTCCCTCTCTGTAGGAGGTGGTGGACATTAATTGCTGTCCATATTTTTCTCTGTGTTAAGTGTTCATGCAAAGCAGCCATTTTTTCCTCTGGCTTGCTTTTGTGAAGTAGAAGGAATAGGAGCTTTGCTTAAGAGTATAGATTATGGGCACGAGCAATGAAAAGACAAGTGTCTTTGTTGCATTATCTGCTTTATACTTCCATGTTGCAGCCACTTGAATCCTGACCAGTAAGGAATTAGAAGACTGCTTGTTGTGCATGGGTAGATTTTAAACCAGAGATAGATTTTTTTTTCAATCAGTCTCTATCTTGAAACTACCTGAGGAATCTTTTCTCACTTGGAGTTTGGAAACAAATTGTGGGTCTTGCAAGTTGCAAAAACAGACCACTAAGAGCTGGGACTTAAACTTGGCTAGATACAGTGATTCTGCAAAGCATGGACAGCTTTGGAAAAAAATTCAGTTTATGTCCACAAGAATTGGAAGAGGGCCCTGTGCTCTTTGGGGGTTTCAGTTGATAGCTGAAAGTATGTTCTTCCTTCTCTTTCCACTTCTGCTGCTGTTGCTGACTGTCCGTAAACAGATGCTTGAGAGTGGAATTTCTTCTGGAAGTTTATTGGTGTCCCCTGCAGTAAGCAGACAAAGCACAGCCCATTGACCCTCAGCTGGTCAAAGCATAGTGCTAATAATGGCCTGGTTGTGGATTTGATCCCTATATCACTTAAGGCCACTCACTTAAGAGCTGGACTTGATGATCCTTGCTGGTCCCTTCCAGCTCAGAACAGTCTGTGATTATTGACTGTGTGATGCCACTAAAGCTGTGTTACATAGTTTAGCTTCTGCTGTTTTCCTTTTTCAGGTATGAGACCCCAGTATGTGAAAGTGATGCCAGATCGAAGAGCACAGAGATTGATGATCCCTTCAAGGACAGAGAACTTCCAGGTCAGAGGAACAAGATCCTGTCTCTGCCTTCTTACCTTGTCTCACCTTGGGACTCTTTAAGAGGCCAAGAATATTGTTGAGGAGATAGGGGATTTTCCTCACAGTGCATGCTTTACCATGGGGTTTATTTCTGTGGTTTTTGTTCACCTCCAGTTTCAGCAGTGAACTGGAAAAGGCTGGGTGTTTCCTGGGTGTGTTTATTGCCTGTCTGCCCTTTGAAAACATTTCTGGGATTAGAATTTTCTGGAGAGAAACCAGGATGCCTGGAGATACCCTGGGGGAAGAATGGGCTCAACATTAAATGTTCCTTAAAGCCTGACCAGGACAAGATCCTTTCTGTTTAGCGGGGCTTTTCAGCAGCTTGATGCTCCCTGAGTCACAAAAGAGGACACAACAGCCAATTGTCAGTGGTCTGATTTGCTCCCTTACACTGACTGTATGGACCAGGCAGGACAGCCCTCACAGTTTACTAAGGTCCCTTACCAAATGGCTTCTCACTTAGCTGGACTTTATTCCTCATTTTCTGCCTGGGATACATTTTATTTCCCACTACTCCTTGTTTTATATTCTGCTTTTCCCTCTGAACAGAATGGGAAGCATAATTTGCTGTTTGCCTGCCTTTTTTTTCAGCTAGGAACATGCTGGGCATTGGTGTCGTACAGCTCTTAAAAATGCTATCCCACCTGCCTGTGCTCTGTTTTTTCCCTTCTGGCTTCCTTCTAAGGAGCAGAGTGAGGAGCCTCTACTGACAGGTCAACCATTGCTCTCCTGGGTGGGGACTGATTGAAAACACAAGCTACAGGGGGTCCCTCTGCACCATGAGGGGGTGGTGGAAACCAGTAATTCTGCAGAAATAGCTGGTGACTCTGGATCAGCTTAAGGTTCTATGGGTAGCATAAAGTGAGTTGTTCCTGAGCCGGTTAGCAAAGGAAATGAGATTTGTTTCAGATCTGCCTTGTGTGTCTCCTAATTGTTGTGCTTGCTGGCTCCTGACTTCAGACCCCAAACCTTTCTGCTTAGCAACTCTGCCCTCAGCAGGACTCTCTTCTATGCAGCTCCTCATTTTCATGAGTCATGTAAAAATTTCCTATTGCCTCCCTTTCACATTCAAAGGAAATCGACCAATTGATTCAAATATTATGTCGTGGGGTAGGGGAAGGGAAGCCAGCTAAATGGATTACATTAAGGCTCATTTCCTTAGGAAATCACACTAAAATAGAATAACCTTACTTCCTTGATTTCCCATCCCCCACTCCCATTGCTTTACCACCTATCCTTGCACTTCTTCCCTGCCTCTTCAGCAATCCTCTGCAAAAATCCTTTGCACTTTGGCTTTTTCGTTGAGACTCTATTTCTGATCTCAAGAAGACAGACTGGTTTTGTTTTCCTTCTCCTTTCCCTTCTCCACTGAAGCCAGACAAGGGGATAGGAACTGCTTGATGCAGAAGAGGACACGGGATGCTCTGTAGCTTAGCAGTCTGGTCCCAATATCAAACTCCAGGAGAGTTGCCCTCTCAGCTCAAGCCAGTTTTCTGTGCCTGTGTGAACTTCAAGCTCTGTGCTTGGCTGCGTTGCTTGGTATGATTGTTGCCCAGAGAAGTTTTGAATGCCCCATCCCTGGAAGTACTCAAGGCCAGGTTGGATGGGATCCTGGGCAACCTGATCTAATGAATGGCATCCCTGCCCCTAGCAGGAGGGCTGCAACTAAATGATCTTTAAGGTCCCTTTTAACCCTAGCCACATTCCATGATTCTGTGATTCCTACCACTGAAAATACCCCTGTCTGTAGAGAGATGGGGAGATGGAGGATCTGATCTTGGTTTGTCTGCCTGAGAAATGCTGTGCTGCATGAACTTCTTATGCAATCTTGGGGTTTGATTAGCTGCTCTGGTACGCAAAAATTTACTGATGAGCCAGAACTGCAGGGGGTGAGAATGTTTCTTTTTTTTTTTTCCCCTGCTCTCATTTCTTAGCAGTACTGAATGTCAAGAAAAATTCCTGCTTTAATTTGAGACTGATGGCATCATTTGCACTCAGTTCTGTCAGGGGGACCCCTTACTTTATTCCTCTTGTAGAGGTTTACCTGTTCTTTAGACTCTCAGTGCTGCAGGTAGTGCACTTCTTGGCCTGTGTGAAGAGACCCTGCAGAGGCCCAGGTGGGAAAGACATAAGTTCAGATCCTTGCACACCTATACATACTTTCTTCACAACCTGTCATGACTGTGGTCAAAAGTAAAAAAGAAAGAAGGAAGGAAAATATTGCTTATACATAGCAAATGGCAAACTGCTAATTCCTGCAGGTGGTGAGATGCTGGGAGCCCAGGGAGATGACTTCTAGCAAATAGTTTTTCAGCCTTTTCATTACCTCAACAAAAAGCTTCTTTAAGTGAGTGGTCTACTCTGGCTGCAATAGCAGCTTACCCATTACAATGCTGACATTTTCTGGACCATGTGCCAAATGACTGCTGAGCGGTGTGCGTGTGTGCAGTGTACATAATACAGAGACAGGCTAGGGACTGTTGGTTAGCTATTGCAGAGGACAGAGCCTGTAATACTGCAAAGGAGGGACTTTTGTCAGATCAGTTTGCAAGCTGCTTTCAGCTGTCAAGGGATTACAGTAAGTTTCCGGTGCTCTGTTTGTGGTACATGTTCTTCTTTGCTTGTTCAAGAAAAGCAGAAAGTGTTGACATTGCTCTATGTTGCTGTGGGAGGCTGTTTGCTGACATCTGCTGCCCTAATCAGATGAATAATTGGTAGTGCATGGTGGTTTGGGGAAAGAGGTGAGGGATGTGGTGATGGCTTCTCTGTCACATCAAGAGAAGACAATTGGATGGCAGATGAGTTTTGGACAACAGTTTTGATGATGGTGTGTTGAAGTTAAGCTCGCCTGTTCTTGGTTCCCTGTTCCTTAGCTTGTTCCGGGCTAGAACAGTTGTCACAGTGTTCATGGGGTAGTAAATGAAGCTTACTTTAAGCAGCAAGGAAACAGAATAGATTGCCTTTTAAAGGTGAGGAGATGGAGAGTTTCATTGTAACAGGCTGGCACTATTTAGGATAGAAGGCTCTGTCAGTCTGTGGTTATGCTGGTGGGGAGCTAGACAGCCTCAGCACTAAGTAATGGAAATGGTTACCAAGCTCATCTTCAACCCACTGTGTCCTGCTTAAGGCAGCAGTGGCTGGAGGTGACTACCACATACCAACTCAGTTTGACGTATTTCCTATGTGGAGCGATCTTGCAAAGAATGAATTATTGTGGTAGGTGCTGGCAGGCAATGCTTTCTGTGCCTGAAGAGGAGAGTGCAAGCAGCAGACCTTGCCTTGTGCTCTGGGATACTTTAATCTGTCAATTAGGGCCTCAGAACAGCCACATTTGCCTCAGAAGATGATCCAGGAGCTAATGAATTGTTTTGTAAACTTCTCTGCAAGTGTCACCATGGGAACTCCCGTCTGCCAGGCACTTCCAGCGCATCCCTGCGGTTTTGCTGGTAGAGAACTGGGTGAGACCATAAAGCTAACCACACAGTCTTCCTGCCAGATATTGTTGATGACCCTGCATGTGCCTGGACAAAAGCTGCAGGACAAATTGCCATGCAGAGAAACCCACTGAGAGATTCTTCTGCCTTTCCTTAGGAATTGTGTTGATGGTTGTTGCTGTCTTAAAAACAAAGGAGGTTCTGACTGATCCTTGCTGAATTGGGGTAGGAGACTAAGCCTGTGTGTTCTTGCATTAAACCTCCTCTTTTCTTTCTGCAGGCTGCCCAGAAGGGAAGAAAGTTGAATTTATTACCAGCTTACTTGATGCTCTGACTACGGACATGGTACAGGCTATTAACTCAGCAGCACCTACTGGGGGTGGGAGGTGAGTCCAGAAAGCACGGCTGAATGCCACCCAGGTGGCTGCAGAGCTCTGAGTGGCCCTGAGGTGGGAGCAGGTGGGAAAGGTGTTGCTCTGACTGATTTGGGTTCCTCTGGGTTGCTGGGAGAGGATCTGAGGCTGCTTTGTCCTGTCATCCCAGCACTGCTTGCCTCCTCCCGCCCCTCCTCCCTGGCAGCTGCTCCACCATAAAGGTTAGTATAGCCCATTTGAAGTGTGAAATGAGAGCTCAGTGGGAGGAAGTGGCTTGTTCTTTTGTCCCTTGGTGCATGAAAAGACCTAATAAAATGCAAATGGACTGAAGGAGACCGTGTGGCCTAGTGGCTACCACAGGGAGTGAAAAATGTGAACCAAATTCTTGGCAGGACCTGTGGCTTTGCTGTGAGGCTGCAGCCAGCCTGCTGATGAGGAGAGGAGCTGTTTTTCATGGCCTGCCCCTCTGACCAGCTGCGTGTCCACCCCTTTTGGAAGGAGCAACAGGTCAGGCCTGTTGCAAGAGGTGGGCAGAAGTCTGTGTTCCTGGGGAACTGGAGGAAAGTTGAGGCTGTGTCTCCCCCTCCTGCTTGATAACAGCAGATCCCTGCAGTGCTGCCTCGGGACAGGCCATTGGGAACGCACCGTAATGCATTTCAAAAGTGCTACACTGCCTCAGCTGGGCAAGGCTTCTGTGCTTCTGGATTTGCCTGGCTATAAAAGGACTCAGAGCTGGGGCAGCTTGCAGGGATGGCACAATGACTGATGTGCTCATGTTCATGGGGGTCTGGAGATGGAACTGCCTCTGCACAAACATTACTTCTGTGGGTATTCCTCCATTGTGTTGACAGTAATGTTGATCCCCTGCATTCCTCTTTCATAATGGAGAAGGAATCGGTGCCATCTTTTAACTACTCAAGACTATTCAAGGTCCTGGGTGGCATGGCTGTGTCCTTTGGCTTCAGTATGGACTACTTCTGAATTCATATGGTTTTAACTTCACATTTAGACCTTACAGATCAGGCCAGTGACTTGTATGTGTGCCTGCATGCTGAATATTCTGTAACCCGTTGAATTAGTGCTGTATGCCTAGCATGTCTGTATTCATATAAAGAGGAGGAAAAATGCCCCAAGGATGGGAAATACATCCTTGTCTCCCGGACTTAAGCATTCCAATGTCAATTCTGTCTAATTTGCATGGTTCAAATGCAATGGGTAGGGGTGGTGGGAAGCCCTGTAGAGTATTTGATATTTATTTGGCATCATTGGCACTGGGACTGAAACACAGCCAATGTAATCATCACTCTTAAAAGAAAGCTTAATATAAACCAATGTTGTAGAGACCAGAGATGTATGCCCCCACTGCATTTCTATAAACCAGTAGGCTTGCTTCCTAATGTTCCCCAAGCTTTGTGTATTTCTCAGCTTTCAATAGAGGCCTTTCTGATGGAATTTTTCACTGCCCAGCTCTTTACACAGTCATCACATTGATTTATTTTCCACTCCAATGTCAGCAGCCCAGTTGTGAGGGGAAAATTAAATCTTTTAGCAGGCTGTCCTTGGTAAGGCAAAAGACTGCTACCACCCAAATACTCTGCCTGCCCACAGCCATGATTAAATTCAGATAACTGCTCTGGTTTAATTTTCCATGTGCCTCAGCTAGACTAAGCATGTACCCCAAAGAACATGTGTCAAGCTTTTACAACCCAACAGGCCATGATGGGACCATTTATATTTTTTTTAAAAAGTAATTTCAAGGGAATTTTTGATATTTATATAAAAATTTTATCAGTACATATTTCATGTGGGTTTGTGGAGTTGGGAAGCTGTCTCTGTGCAGTGAGTCCTGCTTTCCAAGAGTCCCAAAGTGAGGAATATCTTGAGTTCTCTCTTCAGGAACTGGCTTCTGATGGTGTGAACTGGTGTATTCTTTGCTGAGTAAAAAATGGCTGGACCCAGAGAGTGGCTGGTGGCTAGGCACAAGTAGTGTTCCCCAGGGCTCAGCATTGGAGCCAGCCCTGTTTAATATCATCTTCAACAACCTGGACAGGGGGATTGAGTGCCCCCTTACCCCACCATGTTGTGTGGGAGTTTTTACCTGCGGGAGGGCGAGAGGGATCTGGACAGGCTGGATCAATGAGCCAAGGCCAGTGGTAAGAGGTCCAGCAAGGTCAAGTGCCAGATCCTGCACTTGGGTCACAACAGCCCCAGGCAGTGCTTTAGGCTGGGGGATGAGTGGCTGGAAAGCTTCCTGGCAGAAAAGGACCTGAGAGAGCTGGTCTGCAGCAGCTGAACAGGAGCCAGTGTGCCCAGGCAGCCAGTGCATACAGGCACACAGTATGCATCTTTAGTATCAATATTAAAATAAAGGACTAAAGGAAGAGAAGAGCCTTTCCAAAGTGTCCAGGACTAAAAAAGCTTAACAGTGAGTCTTAAGAAGCTGAGACTTCCTTAGGGCATTAAAAGAAAAAAAAAGGTTGGAAGTTGATTTTGTAAAATCTGAGTATCTCTATAGGGACAAGGTCTCTGCAGGCTCTTAAGTCTACCAGGGAAGAACATGATTAACTGAATATAAACAAACTTCTGATTGAAATTTCTTTAAAGCCAGGGCAGTTCTAAGCCAGAGTGAAGTCATGAGGGACATGACTGATTCCCTCTCTCTAAGGCTTTCATCTTAGGACTGATGTGTTTCAGAAAGACTTGCTTTAGTCAAACCTGAGTTATGGTCCCAAGAATAATTCGATTCACATTCTGTGAGTATGATATACAGGAAATCAGATTAGATTACCCTGCTGCCTTCAGTCTGAATCTGGGTATGTGAGTGAAAACTGTGTTTGCTGAGTGTCTTTGCAATTAATATCCATATTAGGGTTGGTTTGTGGTTTTTTTTTTTTAGGGGGGAGAGGAGGGAGTGGGGTGATGAGGGAGCAGTATGGGGAGAAATTAGAGATTGGCATTTGAAATACTACATAGAGCTGTGTTAAGTTGCCCCCAAAAACAATGTAGTAACAGCAAAGTGAGGCAGTAGCTTGGATTCTTGGCAGGCCATGTAAGCAAAACCTGGTAAGACTCTTTTTTCTTTTAAACTGGGCATGCTTAAAACAACCTTATAATCCCTTATAGGCCTTGTCTTGTTTAAGGAAGTTCAAAGCTATTGACTTTAATTGAGTTACTCCTGCTTTACAATAATGTAAATAATGTAAATGAGATGAGAACTTCCCTTCCTCATGGCCCTGGTTTATATTACAGCATAATAGCCAAATAGACTTAATTTATAGTTTTGAAACAGAAAATCTCTGGTAAAATTCATTCTTAATTTTAAGTTTATGTTATAACTCCAAGACACATCTTGTTCCTGTATGTTTTCAAAGTAATTAAGGGAGCATTTACAGAGAATTGGTTTATTAGCCAGTACTTGGTATCTTTACTGAAAAAAAAAATCATTGTTGAAATTGTTAACAAATGAGTACAATATAATAGGAACAGCACTTAAAAATTTAGATTTAGCTTTAGTACATTTTAGTATCTTTTCTAATTCTGATATAGTGACATTACACAGGGCCTAAACTAAACTAGATCATAGGGAATCCCAGCCTGGGTTTCTGTTACCTGAGAAATTCTTTTTGGCCCCTGCCAATTCAGAAATGAGTTTTAGTTGCCAAAATGTGTGCATTATGGCTTGCTACATTATCAGCAAAAATATTACTGCTTTGTGGAAGTTGAGGTAAATGTGCAGCTTACAACAGCCACCCTTATCATGTAACACAGCAGCTATCAGTCCCTTAATTTAAAGTTGCCACTTATTCCCCATGTAATAGCCCCGAAAAGTACTCCAGAAAATGGCCCTGAGGTTCCATTTCATGCTCTAGTTGAGCAGTTTGAAGTAGGCAAGCACAGCTCAGCACATCTCCAGGGTGTTCTGAAGCCAATCCAGGTTTTAATAAAGATTGACACTTTTAAACAGTGCAGTTGATGCTCAACTCCTATTGCATTTCAATTGAAGTTGGATACCAACTTCGCTTTGTCCTCTTATGGAAACTCTAGCCTAATTAAAGATACAGGAGAGTTCATGTAAGAGGTGGATCTTTGAACAGTAAATGAAGAGTGAAGGGAGGTGATTTTTTTAACCTTCTAAGTTATTTATCCTACAATCTTTAAAAAAATTGTGTTCAGAATAATGTTTCGTATACAACTTAGCCTGAAGAGAGAAAGAAACTGGCCTGTAATAGGGGAGATAAGTTTTAATTGTAGAGGAATTTTGCATTTCCCATAATTAATTTGGACTGTGTAGTACCCTTTTGTTTAGTCTGAACACAACTTAGTTTTTTGTTGGCTTCTTGATTCCTTGGCTACAGGAAAGGAAGAATAATAAAACAAATACAGGATCCTTTTGCAATTTTGTTATAGTAATCCTCTCTGATTCAAACAATGTTCCACTGTTACAGACTTTAACTTTAGGAAACTGCAGAGAACAACAAAATGGGAGTAAGAAGTGGAAGCAGAGCAAGAACAATTTTGAATTTTACCTCAGTTTGTTAAACTCATTGCTTTCCACTGCTTAGTGCTGGCAGTTTGGTGGTCATCATCAGTGCTATCATGGGCATTGACTGGAGGGGTCAGTCACTCTCCATCCATTCCTCATTCAGCAACAGCACCAAGCAAGGCATATATATCCTTGCAAGATATTTACAAGTCACACAAACATACAGCAATAACTCCTTTAGGCATCCTGACCACAAACATACCTTGTGTGTGTTGGGAATGAAATCTGGACTAATTTTTTTTTTACTCTGTAGCATTTGCTACCAGCTTCTTGTCCATCAGTGTTCTTTCATCCTGGAATAGGTCCCTGTGGTTTATAGACTCTGCAGTCCAGCTGGATGATGGGCTGATCTTACTGCCCTTACGTCCTTCTGCCTCAGCTGCCTATGTTGCTACATAAAGTTTGTAGTACAAAAGGATAGATTTTCTAAGTCTTCAAACAGGTACCTGATGGGTACTTCAGAGATTGCAACCTTGCTTTCTGTCCAAGCAGTAGTTGATATTAGGATTTTTTTGTCACTCCAACAGTGCTGTGGGCCGTGCAGCCTGTACAGTGAGGCTGCAAGTGTTCAGGGAGCAAAGGACCAGCTTTGGTAGGAATGGACTTCAGTTTATTTAGTAAAATTTAGTGGCACATATTACACTTTGACTGTATAGTTCTATGGAGCATAATGTGATTTTACACTGTACATGGCTCTGTAGGGGAGTCATGTCTCACATTTGCTGCTTTTGTATACTTTAGCCTATATTCCTCCCTTCTTCCCTGCTCCTTCACACTGAGCTAACTCCTCCTTTCTCTCAAGGGCCCTGAGGGCTGAAAAACATTACAGATTGCATGTACAGTGTATATTCAAGCTGCCTATTTGATATTTTGGCAGTCATTCTCTGATCCAACATTCAGTGCAGCTACAAAAGTGTCTGTCCATGGTTTTGCACAGCCTCTTTGTGTTCTTCAGTGACACCAGATGATGTGACGGTGTTCTGTGGAAGTGTGCCTCATCTGGAAGACAGCATTGTTAAAAGTTGCTGTACCTTAACACACATATCTCCAAGCATAAGCCACCTAAGAAATAAATGTTCTGCTATGAGGGAGCTCTTATAACACTATACAGAAGGAGGAGCAAGAGCCTGCTTGGATAAGACTCTATGCTTGATGCCAACAAACCTTTAAGAAAGCTGAGAGCTGGTTTGCTGTCTTAGGCTGTTAATGACAGAACATGCATTTCTTCATTTTTGGAATATTTGGCTTATGCTGCATAATTGAGCTAAACTTGCTGGCTTGTGTACAAAAGCAGTCCAGCAACAGCAGGTTACATTTGGAAAATCAGCTTACACAGACCTCCTTTCTTCCTAGTGCTCATTCTTTGGGATTGACTGTTTTGCCACAGAGGGCTAAAGAGGAACAATTAGGCAGAAAATAAGTACAGCTGTAGTGCAGTCAAGATGAGAAGACTGAGAAGGCTGTCTTCATGTTGGTAGTTCTTACTGTGTCTTACAAAGCTGCTACAGCACTGAAGCAAGGTACTGGAATTCAGTGGGTTTTAGTGTGATTGGTGTTAGAGCAAGAGATGTTGGAAGTTGAGAATGTGCAGGACAGCTTTGTTCTGTCTTGGTTTTTCTGATTCCTTTATGGTCTGAATGAGAGGTGGCCCAATAAATGAAGTTTATATCTGAGGGCTGATTTACGTCTCCTGAAATAGTATGGGGAGGAAATGGAGGGACAGTCCCCTGGAATACTGTCAAGTCTGTGCTCACAGGGCAGTTAGGGCCCCAGACTTGTCTGAGCTGACCAGGCAGGCATGGCTGGTGTCATGGCACATCAGCAAAGCTAGGTGGCCTAGCAGTGCTGTGTAGTTGCATTAATTCGTGTTTCATGGGTGGTGCCTAAGTGCCTTTCACGGGCAGTGGTCAAAGTCAAGGTAGTTAAATACAGTATTGTAACTTCATCCTTCTGTAGTGTATCATGGAATTTCATGAGCCAGGAATATATGGCCACCCTGATATGATGGGGATGCTTCCTGTGCTAGGATTCTGGATGGTAACCAGAGATGGCAGGCAACCAACCATCTCAGGAACTGCAGTCCTGCTAAGCCAGCCAACAGAAAGTGGTAAAAATTCAGAAATGGCTGTATCTTCCTTTTTCCTAAAGTCATAGCCATTAAACTAATTCCTTTTAGCTCTATTAGTATGCTGCAGTTTTCAGCATGAGCTCTCAGCATGTTTGTAATGGCAAAGATTGATTTATTGTCACCTCATGAGTCAACGTATTTGTATTAGCCTGTGAATGTCCCTCATTTTCTTTGTGGAAGTGCTGAAGACAGCCATGTTGCCTTTCTTGATAACTCATAAAAGCTCCTCCTTGCCCCTGGAAAAGAGGCACTTTAAAATCCTGCTTCTGAGTACCTCTTCAGTACGTAGTGAAAAGCTCTTGTCTGTTGTCTTTCTGCTGTTGGCTCTAAGATGCTCTGCTATTTTCTCCATTTCTGCCTCTCCAGTTGTGGTCCCTCAGTGAACGAGGGCAAGCTAAGGTGCGAACAAGGGGAATCTCACATGCAAAAGCTCAGGTTTTATTCTTCTATCTCAGGAAAGGCAGAGTATTGCCCTGGCAATACAGAACTCTTCTGAGGCTGTTGGAAGCATGCTAGTCTTCAAATGATAGCCAGCTTCTTTCCAAAGGGGAGAGAGTCCAAAAGCTGTACTAATAAATGTCATAAAAACAAGACACAGGATGTGTTTCTGTTCTCTTCTGTCATCCTGGTCATTGCATACAGTTTAGAAAATCAGGACACTCCCTTAACTTCCTGGGGGGGATTTTGCAATTTTTGCTTGTCTATAGGTGATTCCTGGTGCTTGCCTGGTGTTTTGCTTCCCCAAACTAAACCAGACTTATTCCTAACCCCTTCTCCCTCCTGCACAGTGTTTATCCCATTGTACATTGACCAGATGCCGTGACTGAATGCCAGCCTGCCTCTCAGTTAAGAATTAAATGAAGGAAATATTTTCAAGTAAAACCCTGGGAAAAATGTTATACAGTTTATCTGCCTCTCTGTACTGTGTGTGTTTACTTGTTGCAAGGATTCATGTATCTCTGGATAGGGGCTACTTTTCTAATTTCTATCCTCATTTGTAAAAGCCATCAGAGAAGGTTAATGAGGATCTCAGTTCTCCACCTAAACTCCAGTTCTTGCTTTCTGCATGCTGCAGGTTCCTCATTAAAAATTATTTAACTTGCCATAGGGGTAGCATGTGTGAGGGGGTATTTTTCAGGCTCTGTAGCTGCATTTTAAAGGGAAAGCTCTTCACATCCTAAAGTCAAAAGAATTTTCTCTCTCTTACTTCCCAACAAAAACCAAATTTGTGACCATATAAGTGTATAGGTTCTACTGGATTCTGAAGCAAGGTCAACGGCAGTCTTGGAGAGCTTTTTATAGGGTACTTGGGTTCAGTTTCTCCATCAGCTAGAATGCCCCAAAGTCACACCAGAATCTGGCTGCCTGCACCAGGCAAATGTTCCTCTCTCCTTCCTGGGGAAGGAATTTATGCAGCAGCTGGATATGTCTCCTGGAATAAGTCAGAGCAATCAGTGCCAGTGTAGCATGTCTGACTACCTATCCACTAATTTCCATGCACTGAAATGCTTTATTCTTGGAAGGAAAAAAAGGTTCAGGCCTCAGCCTCATTTCAGCATCTTTTCAACTTTCTCTGTTGGCATGCCCATCATATGGAGAAAAGACAGACTAGCTTAGAAGGAGTTTCTTCCCTGGTTCTCAGTATCTCTGAGGAATAACCCCCTTTCCCACTGCTGCTGCAGAGCACCAGACACTGCGTAAATGTTATGACATAACAGTACCTATTCAGTGATGGCATGATGTTGAAATGCAGCATTCTCTATTTGTGTGTTTATAACTGTTGCTGCTCCTCGTTTTTTCCTTCTTTTCCTCTCTGATATTGTTGTTGTCTCCAGAAGGAAAATGTGAGTCAAATAGCATCAAACTTGTAATACCACAATGATTAAGAAATGAAACAAACTGAAGTTGCCAGCTCTGTAGTTCTGCTTTTAATGGATTTGTGGTTTTTATCTGCTGTGGAACTCTTGTGTATAAATTGGGTATGTGAAAAGCATGAAAAATGCAGAAAATACAGCAGAGGAGTTCAGATTATATAAACAGATACAGGGAGAAGAATATTGTATCTTGCCAAGAACATTTTCAAATAATGAATGTGTCTTGCATTAAATTAATTTGTTCCCTTTCTGAAGTCTAGATGTTACTGTCAGAGAAACTACCAGCTGACAGCTGACACTTATGGCTCTCTTTCTGGTAATTTGAATGGGAGTCCAAGGGTCAAAAGGACCATGGAGATTGTCTCTTGCCCTCTAATGAGGATAGTTCTGAGATTAGGCAGAGTTTCAGCAACTGGTGTGAGGAGAACCACAGCTACTGATGGTATCAGACTCCAAGATTCCCTTGGCAATTCACTTGTTAACACTAAAGAAGATTTTTAGAAAAAGTTCATCCGTCTCAAAAGAGCCCAGCTAAAAGGAGGAGATTGGAAGACCTGTGTTTTTTGCTTACTTTGAACGCGGCATAGCCCTTGTCTGATTCAATGAGCAGCTCTTGCTCCTCAGCATGTGCTTGACAGTGTTGGTGAGAGCACCCCGTTTTTGGGGGCTTGTGCTTCCTCTGTTTCAGATTCTCTGAGCCAGACCCCAGTCACACACTAGAGGAGCGAGTGGTACACTGGTATTTCAGCCAGCTGGACAACAACAGCAGCAATGACATCAACAAGCGGGAGCTAAAGCCTTTCAAACGTTACGTGAAGAAGAAAGCCAAGCCCAAGAAATGTGCCCGGCGTTTCACTGACTACTGTGACCTCAACAAGGACAAATCCATCTCGCTTCAGGAGCTGAAAGGGTGTTTGGGAGTCAGCAAGGAAGGAGGTGAGTGCCTTTTCTTCCTCATTGCATGATAGTAAAAACTGACAAACAAACACAACAAATAAATACTGAGTAATGGCAAATTCAGAAATCCATTTTCTCCCAGCTGTTTTAAAAATGCCACAGTTTGTGTGAGCAAATTAGTGGGATTAATACAGTGCCATGCAAATGTAGTTTGTTACTTGTGTTATGGCTCCATCTTCTATGCCTTATCACAGACCTCTGTGCTAAGCACTATACAGAAACAGGACAACAGATAAGAGTTCTTGGCCAGAACTCTGCTTGTACTGTTGATGTCCTTGGAAACTGTAGTTAAGATCAGGTCCCTTCTGAGTAATACCCTGCTAACAAGATGCTGTTGTCTCAGCCATGCAGGTTGGATGATGTATGAGCCAGCACAGACCCAGTCCTTCTCTGGAGACCCTGTTTACTAACAGAAATAATATTTATTTTCATTGCTAAATTCAGCATGCAAGAGAGTGGATGATACTTCAGAAAGCAAGCACAGGGCTGTACTGTTGCCCTTTTTCAAACTTAAATTGTACTTTGAGATTGAGAGAGAAATAAGGCATGTGAATAACCTATCCTTTCTGTTTAGTGTCTGAGCAATCAACCCACCCTCCTGCCTTTTCTTCTTTTTTTCATCTTCACCTCATCATCTGTTGGGACCCGAACCAAACTGATATTTTTGGAAATGTTAGGAATTTAAACAGTTCAACCCAAATTCAATAATTATCAGTCATTCTTGACTGTGGGCAGACTTGCTTGGCAGGAGAAGGCAAACAGGGAGATTCCAGGGGACTAATTTCCTGTGCAGGTGTTTTGGCTTTGCAGCTGTTGTTATAAGTGTCATGGTAGTTGGGAAGGGTGGATAGCTTTCTTTTCTCCCATCTTAATCTTTCCTTAGTCCTTTTCTCAGGTTTAGCATGAGTGGGACGGGGGTCGGTACATTTGGGTGTTGGGAAGTTGCATTTTCTAGGTGCTTTGCAAACATCTTAGTTACCATAATAAGCATATAGCATTACTTGTCAGCTGTGAGAAGCATTCAGCTTCCCTAGTCCTGTGGAGCTGTTTTTTTAGTCATCAGTACCTTACTGAGGAATGACATACCAAAATAGCAATCCTTAATTTTATTACCTTCCCAATAAGACGAATATGCCAAATGAATTTTATTGCTATTTGGCCTGGAATAAGACTCTCTGGAATCTGCTCCCCTGGCCAACTGAGCGTTCAAAATTTAGTTTATGGAAAGGGAAAATATCAAAGGGAGAAAAGAAAGAAAATGTGAAACTTTGAGCCCATGTGAAGGGGAAAGAAGGCAGCATGACATTGTTGTGAGTGCCTGATTGTCCCGCTGTTGGCTGAGAGCACATCCTTGACCTTTCATGGTTTCTTCTGTCGTATGAGGACCGGACTGTGGTCAAAAAGGGGCTCTGATCTTGTTCCGTCATACAGCTCCACATGCCTACTACAGACCTGATAAGCCCTGAGGATCAAAGATAAAGGGGTAAGTTAAAGGATGGTGAGGACTAAAAAGCAGTGCAGAGGGCAGTGCAGAGATGTACTAACATGGAAGAAAGAACTCAGTGAGACTGCTCCAGAGGTGCAGTAAACAAGTTTGTAATTGATCTTTTTGAAGAAGTCATGAAGTTGTGAGATGACATGTTTTCTATGCTTCCTATTCATAAGAACTGCTAAATTTAGAAACAGCCAGTATCTTTGCCTTTGACATGGTCCCCCAAAAATCCTCTCTAGACTAGAGAGAGATGGTTGGTTTATTAGGTGGATAAGGAATTGGCTGGATGGTCACATCCAGTGAGTGGAGGTCAACAGCTCAGAGTCCTGATGGACATCAGGGACAAGTGGTGTCCCTTGGGGTCAATACTGGATTAGTGTTATTTAATATCTTCACTAAGGACATAGATGAAGGGATTGAGTGAACTCTCAGCAAATTAGGAAGCTGAGTGGTGCAGTTGCCATGCCTGAATGATGGGATGCCATCCAGAGGGACCTGGACAAGCTCGAGAAGTGGCCCCATGGGAACCTTGTGAGGTTTAAGACGACCAAGGGCAAGGGTCCTGCACCTGGTTCAGGGCAATCCCCAATATCAACACAGGCTGTGGATGAACAGATCAGAGCATGCCTGCCCAGAGGGACCTGGGGGTGCTCGTGGGTGAGAGGCTGGACATGACCCAGCCATGGGCACTCCAGAGCCAAACATGTCCTGGGCTTCATCCAAAGCAGAGTGGGCAGCAGGGTCAGGGAGGGGATTCTATCCCTCTGCTCTGGTGAGAGCCCACCTGCAGAGCTGCATCAGCTCTGGGGTGCCAGCACAGGAAGGACAAGGAGCTGTTGGAATGAGTCCAGAGGAGGCCACCAAGATAATTAGAGGGACTGAGCATCTCTACTGTGAGGAAAGGCTGAGAGAACTGGGATTGTTCATCCTGGAAAAGAGTACCTTCCAGTACCTGAAGGGAGCCTATAAGAAAGAGAGAGAAGGACTTTTTACCAGAGCACAGAGTGACAGGACAAAGGGGAATAACTTCAAACTGAAAGAGAGTAGGGTTAGATTAGGTATGAGAAAAAAAATTCTTTACTCTGAGGGTGGTGAGGGCTGGAACAGGTTGCCCAGAGAAGCTGTGGATACCCCATTACTGGAAGTGCTCAAGGCTAGGTTGGATGGGGCTCTGAGTAGCCTGGTTTAGTGAAAGGTGTCCTTGCCCATGTCAGGGGGGCTGTCACGAGAGGAACATTAAGGTACCTTTCAACCCAAACTATTCTATCATTCTGTGATCTTACCCCTTCTCTAATTTTCCTTTATCCTGATCATAGCTGCATGTAGTCAGTCCCTGCATTTTGCTGTCTGTTGCTTTCTCTGTACCATGGCCTCCAAAGATCTGCTGGGGCTGAGGTCACTGTGGGTTAAAGCCAAGAGCTAGCTGGAAACCTTTTTGATGATGTACTTTCAGTTGTAAACTGCTAGTCAGATGAAGACAAAACTTTTCATGTAAATGTTTCTGTTTCAACAAAAACTTTTTAAAGGTTCTTCTGGGTCTAGCTTGGATGAAGAGGGGTTGGAGGGAGGCGAGGAAGGTTATAATTTCCCCTTGATATACTTAATTACAAGTGAACTTAGCTCAGATGTTCCAAATCCTGTTTGGGTGTCCAGTAGCATAAGGACTGAACTGAAGTGGGTCATCATTCCAGGTGAGTATGCCTCTTGCTAGGCAAATTGAACACTTGTAATGGTTTTGAAAATAAAACATAATACAAATTTTGCAGTATTTGGGATTCTGAGGAAAACATATATTAAGCGTTCTGCATTTTTCTCAGTGTTCTGGATTGTTTTTGTGGCCAGTTCCATTCAAACATAGAAATAGAGTTGCTTAAAGGAAGCATAGAGCATCGATAACGCACTGTTATGTGCCTCTCAGGACCAAACAGGATATATGTGGGGATTCAGCTGGGATATTTGTAAGGACAAACCTGAATCTGAGCTCTTTCCACCTTAGAATTAAGTCTTTTTGAGATGCATAGTTGTGTCTGTCTTCCCTTTCTCAGCAGTCTCTTCATGCCTGTGGTAACCTAATGTGTGGGTACTGCCAACCAGTGGTTCTCCAGTGAGGAAGTTAGCTGCCCAGTCTATCAGAAACCCTTCCTCTTTTCCATCCTTATGGTGACCCAAAAAGCTGCTGGCAGATCTGCTAGGTCTTGTGGCCACTTTGCACAGCTCTTGTTGCTCTCCTTAAAACAGACTTGTTTTTATCAGGGGCTTATTTACATGGAAAAATGCCATTCTTGGATCTCAGAATGGTGTGGCCACATAAGAGAGTCAGCCTTTGAGTGTTTGCAGAAGGCTGCAAATGGCTTCTTAAACTGGGGCAGAAGACACAGGCAGGGCTTTTAGCTTGGAGTATGCCAGAAACAGTCTTTGCCATCACTTGATCTAAGATTGTCTGCTTGAGGAATTGTGGAAGGAAAACAGACTCATTTACAGCCTGTTAAAAGTTCACATTCCTCTGCTTAGTCTGCACAGCCTGGGTTAAGGGGGGAACCATCTGTGATCAAAGAACAAATGTATCTCTCTGCATTAGTCAAAAGGCAGGATCCTTGAGAGGAGATAGACACACATTGTAAAGCTTTGCTGGAAAGTTATTGGACCCAAGATTAACTGGAGTCCAGTGATGTTGGAGAGGAGGGCTGTAGATCTGAGTGAAGCTTATGCTAGTTGTGCTGGCTACAAAATGTTGGAGTTGAGTTTTGCCTCTATATTCTTCCAAGTTCAGAAGACAAAGTCAGCATTTTGTGCCTGCCCAAAGAGGAGCTAAGGGAATAAGCAGCAAAGAAATGTCCCTCTGCCAGCTGACGGGAAGTTGCCTTCTGCCAGCTCAGATCCTGTGATTGCTTTGCTGTCCAAGAGCTTGTCAGAGGGAAGGTGTTGGGCGCGCTTCACAGGACATGAGGACGTCTGAGGTGGAACCCAGCCACCAAGAGCAGTCCAGAAACAGGATCGAAATATCTTAATTAAAAAGTTTATGTGTGTGTAATTAAACAGAATGTCACTTTCTACTGAATGGTAGAATACTGAGGAAATGTTACAGAAAGAAGGAAAAATAGCCAGTCTGAACAGCAGATTTCATTCAGTGATGTTTTGGATCTTTCTTACTGCTGTCTTCAGAAGTAACTGCATGCTTGGGAGGCTGGGAATGAATTGCTCTATATCATTACTGTACAAGCTGTTGTGTGGGAGAAGGTAGCAAAGAGCAGTCACCTGGGAAAGGCCTCTGGACCAATGATGATAGAAAATAACAATCTGAGTGGCCATGAGAAAACTGTAATCAGGTAATGACTGAATTAGAAAGGAATTTCAAAGTACATTTATTTGCTATTAGATTTGAATCAAAGGAGCTGCACTGGTTCAGTGCTTGGTTTTGTCTTGTTAAGATACTCCCCTTTGGAGCTTTGTAGAGGTGCTATAATTTGCCTTTAATCTTGAAAAAAACTAGTGATAATATGAATCAGGACATCAGTATTGTGTTGATAACACAAGATAAGGCTGTTTCTCTCCCCAAAAGGTGAAAGGTTTGCTCAGTATGTCTGAAGAATAATAATTTCCTATGAAAAGCTGCTGGGGTTTCCTTGGGGCTTTTTCTTTTGAAAGACACCTGGCCTAATCCAGTGGGACTAGAACTGTTATCCAAGACAGTGTACTTGTGAAGATGAGCAGATATTCAGCTTTATGAAACTTGCCAAATGCTGGGATGTTACCCCATAATGCCCAAGGGTTTCCCAGCTGTAAGTTAGTAACCCATGGTCACCGCCTGCCGTATTCCTTCCTCTCCTTTGTGTCAGCAGTGCAATGCTGTTGTGGCAGGGTTCTGCCTTTGACAGGTATACATGGCTGGCCTGGTTTGTATGGCAGGCAGGCAGCTGAGAGTGATGCTCTCTGCCCCCAGAGCAGCAGGGATGAGCCCCAGTGCAGTTTCCCACACGGCTGCACGGGGCCATGTGCTCGAGCATACCGGCCATGGCAGGGAGGGATGCTCCTGCCTTCTGTGCACACCGGCCTGGAGCTCCCTGCCCCTTTCCAAAACAGACAGTGCTCACTCAGCTCTTTCCAAAGAGGAGTTGTGCTCAAGCATAGCACTGTGCTGCAGCCTTACCTGCCCTGGGTGGTAAAGACGAGAGGGTTCTTTCGGATGCCCTCTGGCTTCCCCAGGCTGCCAGCCAGGGCAGCGATGTGCAGCCTGGCAGTGCCCTCCGGAGCCCTGGCAGCCGCCCATGAAGGGCCCTGGCTGTGAGTGCCAGTCAGCCTGGGCAGATCCTCTGGCCCTGGCAGTGGAGCCTCTGCCCATGGTGGCAGAGCTACATTTGACACCGGGCATCCACAAGCCACAGTTCTGCTGATCCCGGCAGGGCAGGAGCCTGGGACTGGGGCAGTGTTTGGGGTCTTGGAATAACTTCCTGTGCTTACACGGTTTCTCTTATTAATGTTCTCTAAAGCCAACAGGCTGTGCTTTGTGACTCGTTTCAGCCTTGGCCACTGACACCTTTTCCTCCCCCTGACTTTTTCTTCTCAGCAGCTCTGTTCCCATCTTACAGCCCAGCCTCCTGACCCTTGGGGCTTCCTAATCTTGCCCCTGCCCTCTGAGCTTCTGCCCATCTTGTTCCTGCACAGAGCAGCATGTGCAGTAGAGTACCTGATGTGCAGAGCGAGCTGTTGCAGTCAGGTCATGTGCATGCATAAATCAAAGTCATAGGCTGGAGTGGAGGATGGCAACAGGCTTACTGCTGCTGGCTGGGAGACAGAGCTCCCATTTTCAGCTAACCTCTCCTCTGAAATCAGACAAAGCAGCTCGCAGGAAGTGTGACATGCTTTTGACAGCTCCTGTAATCCCTGAGCTGTCTGTACCCAGTGCAGAGGCCCTTGCCATGAGCTCCATCTGGTGTAGGGTACGTGTGCCTGTTATCTCATAACATAGTCACAGCTCTGCCCTTCTGCCAGGTATAAGTTCAGATCTTTGATTTCAGGCACTTGTTTGATTCAAGTGAAAGATTTAATAAACTTGGGCTGTCTATATTGCCTGTACCTTCACTCTCTTCTGGCTTCCCTCTTTCTACACGGCATTATTTCGCTTGCTTGGGGAAACTTCATGATACTGCTTGCATCCTTCCTTTCTTCTTTCTTCTTCCGCTGTTCAGTTCAACCTTGTAATTGTTTTTTTGCCCCCACAAAACCTCTGAATTTTATGATACTCAGCTATTACAACACCAGGTATTAGCATCTCTCATCTCAGGCACACTGGCTAGACTCTTGCATGTGAATCCTGTTGACAGGACTTGCTGTGAGCATGCTCAGAGTGGGTGCTTTGAACCTGCTCTCTGACAACAAACAAGGGAAGGCTCCTTTGTCATGCTATGGCATTTACTTCCTTTAATGTTGTTCTTGGATTTTACAGGTAGCCTGAGCAGTTTGCCCAATGGAAAAAGACAAGGCCTTAACCCTTTCAGTGAGTATCTTGTCCAAATGTTTTCTTTTTTCCTGTGATAAGCATGTATTGCAGAAATCATTCTCCCCTGCTCTCCTATGTTCATGAACAGCAATATAGAAACAGCTGGAAACCAAAGTTGTTCCTAAGAGGTATAAATACACCAACATGCAGCTCCATTGCATCATTTCCAAGTCCAGCTCTATGTCTTTTGCTGGAACAGACTATATGTTGCTAAGGAATTAGAATAGGATAAAGCATCTATGGGATGACTACTCTCCTATCCTACTCTTCCTTCTTCTATCAAGCAATAATTTAGGTGATTTGTTGTGTTTACGTTCCATTACTCCATGGACAAGTTCCCATGAAGACTCTCTATCATGGTAAGGGTCTGCTCTCCCCTATATTTTGTGTCATTGAATCACATGGACCCTTTCATCAGGCACGAACAATAACATCATTTGCTTTGCTTTTAGACTTGCTGCCTCATGGTTTTGTTGGGTACTTCTCATTTTGAATTGTAAGAAGCAGTGACAAGTTCTCCCCTGCCTCTATCTTCAGCCACTTGTTCTGTAGCTGTCCTACATATGTCTGGTTAGACGCCTTTTTGTGTTGAAGAGACCGAGGCTGTGTATTTGTTTAATGCCAGAAGTCTTCCTATACCTCTTGCTATCCTCCTTATCTTTCTGGGGTATGTATCTGGCCCTGGTGAGATGGGCTGAACAGAGGACTGAAGATAAAGATCAACTGCACCTTGTACATTGACGATGTGATGTTTCCTGGTGTGTCCTCCATTGGAGGATGTCCAAGTACATCCTCCATCTGAGTATGTACTTGATTTTTGCCTGCTCTTAAAAGCTAAACAGAGGCATTTGAACAATTGCTGTAGCTTCATTGTCACTCAAAGTGCTCAGTATAGGACAGGTCATCAGCACTCCCATGCTACACTGCAGTTACAGACATGGAAAACAATCTGTTGTTTTTATGAGCTGCTCATTGAGCTCTGCAGGCACCTTTTGCTGAGCTGTGCAATTGATTGCAAATATGTCTACCTGAATTAATTTTGCATTTGACAATAGTTGCCCCCTGTGACGGGGCATGTTGATCAGCACTGATCTCACTGAGGCCTTTCCTCCCAGTGAGGTAACCTTTTCCCCTCAAACCCCTACTTTTCCTTTCTATTTAACATGTTTTCACCTGTAATTAATCCACAGAGCTCTAGCTCTGATCCCATAAGAGCTTTGGTTCTTTAAGAACCTCCAGCGAGGGGCTTAACAAAAAAAAAGCTTTCTGAAGAAAAGCTTCCTCCAAGACCTGCTTGTCTGCTGGGGAAGGAGGCTGTGGCTGATGAGGAGATGGTGGCAGGGCAGCCTGGCAGCCTGGGTTTCTGCATCAGCTGTGCCAGGCTGATGCAGAACAAGGGATGTTGGACCAGTTGTTTCCCTAGACTGCATGCCCATTTCCAAGGAGGGGGAGGAAAGTGGTGTTTTATGTTTAAAAATATGTCAGTCCCTAAGGCTCCATGTGACTCATTCAATGCTTTTTCCAGCAAGGCTGTCTCATTAGCCCCTGGTTGTTTTCAGCCTCACAGCTTATTCTGGGATCTCAGCTTTCTGGGACCATGGCTTCTGCAGAGGCTATACTGGATCTTTATCAGTCAGGTTTCTTTTTGTTTTAATTTGCCTTTTTCCCTTACTTATTCTGCTTCTGTTCTGTTTTTCCCTCCTTGCCCACCCCACCCTACTCTTTCAGTAGGTCGCCTGGTGTAGCAGCAGGAGACAAGAAGGGAAGGCAGGAGCTGACCCAAAGGAAGAAAAGATCCAGTGACAGACGGACAGACACCTTGCTGCTTGTGAGCAAGCATGCAGCATCAGAACATCCCGCGTAGCAGAAGTGGCACCCAGAATGTTTGCACTTTTAAAAAATTGGTTTGGATTTTTTTAAAATTGCTTTTCAATGCCATTATCTAATACTTTGGAAAGTGGAGGGAAGTAGGATCATGACTTTTTAAAATTGGAGCAGCTACTGATGATGTAAAATTGAGTTTACTGGGACTCAAAGAATTTAATATACTGTATATAAATATATATGTAAATTGTACAGTTGTCTTGTACAGGGGTTGGAGTCACTGTTCTGTTCCTCCCTTTGCTTTTGAAGGCTATTAGGGTTAGAGGGACACTTTGCATTTAATGGATTATAGTAATGCATTCATTTCTGCCACCAAATCATCATTCAGTGGTGAGCCTTAACAGCACCTCCATGCAGAAAGGAGCCATGAATTGTTCTTGCAGATGTGCACACAGTGCCCCAGATACCAAATGCTCCTTGAGAGCAGCCGAACCCCGTTTTTAACCATAAAGCTCTCTGCAACTCAGGCACTTGGGCTTCTGAGAGCACAGATTTCATGTAATTATTGATGCACTGCAAAGGTGCTTAGAGTAGGGATAGAAAAGGGTTGTGTTAGGTATGTACAATAGTAGTGTGTACACCTCTTTCAAGTTGGGCAGAAATTAAATACAAATGCATTGCTATTCATGCTCACATAACATGCTTAGCAAAGATGCTCCATGCCTCTGGAATCTAAAGCTGTAAGAAGGATGTGGGAGCTATAGGCCTAGTAGAGTCAGTGGAGTGAAGTCTTGCATCTTCTGCTCTGACAAATGTATGTTGTACAGCAATAAACATTTTGAGAAGCCTGCTAGAAGCAGCATTAGCCTGCCTTGTGCTTTGCTGAAGAGCAAAGAACACACTCGTCAGTGCAGACAGACACAGTTGTGCTGCTGTCCCAAGTCTGCTTTACTTATGTTTCAGCAGTACAGCTTGGGCCATGCTCATTGGTGAAGGTCTGTCAGCAGTGACTTTCTTGTCCTTGGTGGTTGTGAATCCAAGCTCTCCTCCTGCACAGGGGTGTGCCTGCCCACTTTGCCTGACTTGCTGTTGCCAGTACCTCCTGGGTACTGTGAGACTGGGCTGTGATGAGCAGTAACAGTGCAGGCTTGGAGTGAGTAGTCTGGTGTTCTTGGAGGCCACAGGGGCTGTGTCAACCACTAGCGGTTTTAGTAGAGTTGTTTCTTTGGCAGGGGTGCCCATATCAGCAATCGTAGATTTGGGCAGAGTGTGATGGGACACGCGGAGTTTTGCTTTGTGTATTTCCAACCACTGGCAGCACTCTCCTGTTCTGAGCAGCCTCCCACTTCTGACCTGGTGATCCTTCTGCCACTTATCTCTGGACCAAGAACCTGTTAGAAGAAACTGTAGTGAAGGTGATGAAATGACATGCTAATAAGAGATCACACCAACAATAACTTTTAACAGCAATAGGTAACTGTAGAGACTGGACTCATCCTTCAAGGCTCTGTTGTTTTGGTAAAAGATGATACAACACAGCATCTTCACTCTGCCATGTCATCATGACAATAGCATGAGATAAATACATCACCAAAAAAAAAAGTGTCCTGATGCAGTAAGTTAGTGCTTGTTGACAAAATGGAAAGTTAAATAAAAGAAAAGCTAACAAGACTTTCTATAAATAACTGTTTAAGAGTAATAATAACTCTTCCTCTGGGAAGTATATTGGAGCTAATTAAAACATATGGCATGGTTGAAAACACTTCTGGTAGTATCTGAAATACACATCATACCACCATAATATAAAGAAGTCATCTCTTTAGCAAGAGCAGATCCTGCTGCTGGATCTTCATGGTTTCTCACATACAATGTATGTGCTTTTCTGGCCTGCAAGCTCCCACCTTCTTGATTGCTTCTTCTTTTGTTGTTCTTTGGGTTTTTGGTTTTTTTTTGGTTGGTTGGTTGATTTTTTGTTGGGTTTTTTGTTTGTTTGTTTTTGTTTTTCATTTTTGTTTTGGGTTTTTTTTTAATGCCCTGAGCACATCTTTTGTGTGTTGAAATAATGTGGTTTAGTGTATAGTTAGAAATGTCCATGCCACACTCACTAATCCTATTGTAGGGAGTAAGGAATGAAACCAACTGTATAAAAAAACCCTCTCCATTTTAATATTCTAGTTTTAGGAATTAAAAGTTCTGGCTGCTGGGTTAGATGGTGTTTGGTGGTTTGGAGTTTTGGGTTTTTTTTTGGGGGTGGGATTTTTCTTTGTTTGGTCGGGGGTTTTTTAAAGGTATAGTTCTATCCAGCAGAAACAGACAATTGGATGCCTCTAGGAATTCTATCAGCCAAACACTAGGGTTGGGAAATGCCCCACAAAATTGTGGGGGGACTGCAGAGCTGCTAATACTCACTGCAACTTCTTCTGGATATAAACCAGCCAGTCACCACTCCTGCTTGTTATATAAATCTTTCTGCTGACCTCCTTTTTCTCATCCTTGTGTCCTTCCCCTCCAAAAGGCCTGCATTCACATGTGATTTGCAACTAAAATTGGGTCAGATCTTCAAGGAAGGCAAACAAGGGGTGGCTGTTGGTTAACTTTGGTATTTGTCAGCCCTAGGCCAGGGCTGATTTTATGGATGGATTGGGGACCAGGCATTACATTGCTTTCCTCTGTCACAAGACAATTCCAAGTCCCTGCATCCTGACTTGCTGAATTTGCGTGGGTCTCTGAGCAGCTTCTGGCAACATTTGTACATTGCCATGGAAGGCCCAACTGCATGATTGTGTAATGTCCAGGTAGAAGTCAGGTTACTTGATCTGGGTTTGTGTTGGATGATTGTGCAGATCATACTGGTCCTGGTTCACACAGCCCATGCTATGAGCTGTCCAACAGCCTGTACTCATCAGACCAGCGCAGTGCCTCAGCTGCCCATTTTCCCTCTTGGTTTTATTGACAGTCCACCTGGCTGCTAGGCCGAATTGTCCTTATCTGGTGGTTGTGAGCAATCTTTTGCTCTGCCTTGCATAAGTAATCTTTCTGAAGCTGGGACACAGGGAGTGTCAGTGTTGTGTCTGAAAGCAGACTCTGGGCATGTGTCTCCTCATCCTTCAAGTCCTCCTGGGCCTCTCCAGCTCTACTTTGAATGACGTCTGAAAACGGCTGGGACAGAGAAGAGAACCAGGACTCAGTGCAAGTCATCTGTTCATCCTGCCAGAAGTAAAAAACCTTTCTTTCTTGCTGGTCTTCCAAGGGGACAGTGTGTTGTAGGAAATTGCATTACAGTGGGATTCATTTGTGTGAAGGCACTGCTTTCCATGGCCTGAGTTTATATTGAACTTACCCTGCCCCAGCACATTTCTGCCTATGGCAAATTTGTTAAACTGACAAAGAAAGGTATTTGTTTGGTTTTGGTTTTGTAATAAAATAGGTAACTTTTGCTTCAGTGTCTTGTGGTGGTTACTTGTTGAATCTTGACTTCAAGTTATTCGTACCATGCTGTAGGAGAGGGAAGGGGACTTTTCCTCCCTGCAGAGTCAAGTGTCAGTCTGTGGTTGGGTTTGGAGGTCTGTGATGTTTCTCCCCTGTGTGTAAGCCTCCAGGCTGAATTAAAACAAGCTCCAGAATTCCTCTTTGTGGTTTGATGATGGCTGTCTGAATCTGCCCAGCCTGGTTAGAAAGGCTGTGAAGCTTCAGCAGGAGTGTAGAGGTGATTGTAGAAGGTGGGATGTGGGATCTTGTAGCACAGTCTCCCCCAGCACAGGCTGGAGACAGGCTCTGCACCTTGCGTGTCCTTGCAGCTCCCTTTCACATGGGAGCCTCATACTTTACTTTGCAGCTCATGCCTCACTACATGGGAACCTGAAATAGTATCTTCTAGCTCTTGTCCAAAACCTTTTAATCCTCAAAGATGGTGAGTAACAAGACATGCTGGAAAGCTGTTGCTGTCGTAAAACACAGATTTTTCCAGGCTACAAAGAAGTGGCATTCATCAGAGCCTGCAGCACCAGGTCCATGGCAGAGGAGGCCACACACTGATCCTTTCAAGTGCGTGTGACCAGCTTTGTCATCACTGTCATTTCACTTGATCCCACGTAAATCTTTTGCAGTGAATAAGGAGCCAACTCATTTATTGCACATGGAAGGCAAGGCAACTGCAGTCCCAGGGCAGGGTTTCTGCTTGTATGGTAGTCACAGGCTGGATTGTTTGTAGGTGGTCAGAGAGAGCTCTAAGTCTTTCAGTGCAAATTCAACAATAAAAGAAGGAAACACAGAGGTGTGACAGCCAATGTGCATCTGTCAAGAATGAACTGGCCAGCCAAGTTAGTTTCCTTGTATTACCAAGAGTAAAAAGTTCTTGGGCGAAGGGAAGAGCAGTAGTTGTTATCTCTGGGGTTCTACAAGACTTAACTAAAAACAGGAAAAGGATATTTTGAAAAAGCAAAGACCAATTCCTTGGCCATGCTTCCTGGTTCTGGAGTTGAGGAAAGGTACCTCAAGAGGCCTTCACCCTTCCCCTGGCAGTGCTGCCATTCTGTAGTCAAGTCAAAGGGACTGAAAAGGGCTTGCTTCTGCCACTGCTCCATCAGTGATACTGCCATTCTCTTCCTTCTCCCCCAGCTTTTTTTCCTCTTATCTGTAACATAACTGAAACAATAGACATGCAGGATGTTGACCTTCTAAATTCTCAGCAGCCAGCCCTTCCAAGCCATTTCAGGCAAAATACCTTGGAAACTGTTCAAAAGCTGATATTAAATTGGACAGAACGATCTGCAGAAGTGATGCTGCTTAGTTTGGAAAACACCTTGAATAGGAAATGGGTCAAAAAATGCCAGCTTAGGAACCAGGAGTCTTAACAGAGTGTTTTTTATGGAGTGTTTGCCAGAAAACCGAAGACTGGCTACTTTGGGAGCCAGTTGTGCTTTTTGTAATGCTGCTGAGGGCCTTCTTACTGATCTTAATGGTGAATTTTGTTTTTCAAAAGGACCTTGCCTGTGCACTCCAGGAGCTGTTTAGCTTTCCTTCAGAAAACACCACAAACTCTATGCTGTGTGTTGTAGCACAAACCTATATCCCCATCTTCTGCAAAAGCATAAACAAACATTTACTCCACATTATGTTTTCTTTCAGCACATTGGGACTGGGCTGAGGGTCTTCAGCTGAGGCAGAGGAGCCGTGGCCCCACTGTGTGCTCAGGCAGTGCTGGTGGGTGGCTCTCTGCCCCCAGCTGAGCTAGAGCTGCACTGTGCTACAGGCACAGGCAATGAGGGAGGCAGCTACTTGTGGTTCCAGTGGAGACTGAGGTTTCCACACCTTGCCTCCTCTCTGATGCAGCAGGAATAGCTCAAGTCTCCTGCATATGACTCACGACTAGGTGGCCCTAGTTTGGACCTCAGAGTAGTTTCTTGGTGCAAGATCTGGGAGTCTGAAGTACAGATAAATAGAGCTCACCTTAATTAAAATAAATTCAGTCCCAGTACAAAACAGATCCTTAACTCATTGCTTTATGGTGTGTGAACAAAGGACTCTGGTGAAACAAGTTCTTCTGTAGCATCTCTGTGCTGTGCTTCAAAAAAAAAAAAAAAAAGAAAAACCAAACCCCTGCAGTTTGAGTGTCCAGTGTCCCACTTCACAGCTCTGGCCTTGCACAGCTCTAAGTGCCACTGCTATCTCCCTCAGTCATGATTTTGGCTGGGACCACTGAAGGGATTCCTGCTGGCTTCACCATGTCAGAAAAGAGCTGACACAGCATCTGGGTGAAGAGAGAGAGCTATTTCTGAAATGACTTGGATGTTCCCACTCTGAGCTGGCAGGTTGTCTCAGAGAAAGCTGTATGAAGGTGGCTGAGGCTGGATTGTTCACCTGCAGCCCAACATGAGAGTGAATTTTTGCATCTCTGGAGCTGTTAAAATTGTTTCAAGTTAATGGCTTAAACATTGCAAAAATTATCAGAGGACTTTTGCCCACTCTAGGAGACTGCAAAGAAACCTTGTTGTCCATCTGTGATCACAGAACTCCACCCCTCTCCAAATATGCCTGCTAACTGGAATTTGGACTATGATGGGAACTTAAGGTCAAGGGGATACTGTTGTCAGGTCTGGGGAGAAAAATGTGTTCACTAGTGACACTGGAAGAGAGACTGGAATGCTGATGGCTCCACCCTCATGGGGTAAGCTGCAGGTGAACAATCCAGCCTCAGCCACCTTCATACAGCTTTCTCTGAGACAACCTGCCAGCCCAGAGTGGGAACATCCAAGTCACTTCAGAAATAGCTCTCTCTCTTCAGCCAGATGCTGTGTCAGCTCTTTTCCAATAAGGAAAGAGGCAAACCCTGTGAGGAGGGTACTGTTTCTTTGTCCTTACTCAAGTGACCTCAGCTATGTGATAACTTCCCAGCTGGGGGAGTACCAGGATATTCATACATAGCCTGAGGGTTTCCATCTCTGCTGATGGAATGGGCCATAATGGACTCAACTCCCTGATGTTATGGGTAGCTGTATTGTCTTAGAAAGTGTCAAAGACTCCTGAACTGATCCACAACATCACATCATCCACTTGAAACTCCCTGCCCCAGGGGAGGCACCTGGGTGTTCCTACCTGAACCAGAGTGAATATAAACACAGCAGATGTTGTGTTTTGGGGATTTCTCCCCACCACTTATTCGGGAGCTCCCCCACCACATGATGGATCCAGTCTGCAACTTACACTTTGACCAAGAAACATGAAAATTGCAACAACCAAGTCTCATTGTGAGGCCTACAGGTGACATTTCTACTCTTATCTTTTCCTTCTCTTTCTTACCCATTTTCTTAAGCAGTATTTTTATGCTTTTGTATTGCCATATTACTATACATAACAATAACAAAAATGGCTGTTTTACAATGCAACCAAATGGTTCTACAACAAACTCTACATGTGTATATTTACAAATACCACTCATTCAGTATCATTTCACTCCAGTTTGCCCTAAGAGATCTATTAGCAAGAACCTGGGCTACCCTTGCCTTCTGCAGTGGATTCTAACACAAGTGTTGAGATGTCTGCTGCGAGTTTTTTCTCCTCAAAATGCACTTGGATACCAGACCTTGGTAAAACGAGTTAATCTAAAGTACTTAGACTCCAGAAAAACGAAACATCAAAAATAATTTTTCAGAAAACTTGTAGGCAGGATCTGTGAAGAGATGTCCTAAATGATAAAAGAGATCTGGGGACTGATAAAAGGAATCATAGTCCAAATAAGAAGCTATCCTGCTGCAAGAGAAATGAAGGGACTATAAGTAGAGATCAATAAAGTGGATCAAGAGCTCTTCAACAGCCTGAAGCATGAGAAGAAAAAATATGAAATGTGGGATGGGTGTTGGAGCACTGCAGACTACACGTGAGCTGCCAGGGGACTTAAAGAGAGTATGGCAACATCACCCAAGTGGTGATGAAAAAAAAACTAGAGAATTACAGACCTGATATCTCTCTGTGAAAACCTGAAGGAGCAAGCTAGTGACAGTTATTCTCTAATCCTCTAAAGATTTATAAATTTGTAAATAAATGGCAGGAATGGGTTTGTTGAGGTTTCACTAAGGACAAATCATTTCAAACTAATTTGATTCCATTCTTTGACAGAATGACTCGCCTCGTGGCCAGGGGGGAACAGCACTGGATGTGATATGTCTTGACTTTGGAGAGGCTTCTGGCACTGTCCCAGAAGACATTCTCGTAAGCGAACCGAGGAACCGCAGCCTATTTCGATTCACAATACGTTGAATTCAGTGTCAAAGTCAGAGAGCTTTCTGGGGAAATCTTCCCAGTAGTGGTCCAGAGTCCAGATCTATTCAGTATTTTCAGCAGTAAATTTTAGAAATTGATTTTCTATAAATTCTCCTGGTGATACCCAGTGTGGGGTGGGGTACTGGGGGGCCTGGGGGAGGTGTCTGGAGGTGTCTGTCAGCACCTATGGAGGGTAGGACATGAGTGGTTGATAATTTGAAGAAACAATCCCAGTCAACAGTATTAGCAGAGGCATGGGATGACCCTGCCATGAGGCTGCTGTGAGAATGTGCAAACACGAAGTGAGATCACTGGGCAGCAACCCTGTAGAAATGGCTTCTCAGAGGCTGGAAAAAGAGAAAGTGGAGAACCTGAAGGACTGTGCCACATACAAAATCCTCTTACCATAAGGATAACAATGAGCTGTTTTCTATGCCCTTGTCAATGAAACAAGAAGAAAAAAAAATTAGTGAAGCCTACAGAAATCCTGCATTTGGCTTTGCTTTTAGTTTCTGCCCAAGATGTTCCGTAAGAGGAGGAGGCAATCAAATATCTTTTGGTAGCCTTAAGAGCTTATCTGGACACCCCTTGTGTTAATAGAGACACAATGGTGCTCTCTGCAATATGTACAGCCTTAGTGCCAAGGATGTGCCATGGGGACTTTCTGAGAATACCTTTGAAGTTTTTTTGTTATTATTCCCCCTACAGCTTTTTCATGCACACAGGTTATACTCATAATTCCCACAGAATGGGACCAGTGTTTCTGGAAGCTTATTTTCTTCAACATCAGAGGCATCTTCCTGGGAAGGCATTCATAACTTCACAACTTACACCCTAAAAAAAAATCTTTGTTTGAAGTGTTTATTTCTTTAATTCGCCCAAATTTCACATATGTTTCAAAGTACTTCCTAGGCCTGTGAAGTTTTTTATTGATTTCTTGAAACTGGGCCAATGCCCAGCAATGAGTACTAGGTAGGTCACGATTATTCTTTTAGCCACAGCTCCCATTGAGCTTGCAATGTACATGGCAACAGCAATGGTGCAACCTGGGGCATGGGTGAGTGCTTACATTTAAGTGCAGTGGGAGCATCTGCTGAGCTCATCCACCTCACATCATGCCTTTAGACTCCGTGTTTAAGCTCAAACTACACCCCAGGCCACGTGTAGCTAGGTGCAGTATGGAAAAGACACCAAGGGTGTCTGCTGTTGGCAGTGGAGCAAAAGTATGAGCAAACCCCACCAGCCACCTGCAGGGATGCCCTGGGGGCCCTGGGGCTGGTCTGCCCCTGCCACCTACCTCTGGGCAAAGCCCAGACCTCCTGGGTGAAGGGAAGGCAGGAAGGAGGGATAAATTCACTCACAGTGTTAATTATCGATGCATTTTAAAGGGCTCATTTAAATACCAGGAGGTCCTTAATCCCCTGCTGTGACAGAGGCAGGTTGGGGGCACTGTGGGTTCTGCTGGGCACTAAGTGGCACTGACACACAGCTCTGGCATTAGCGAGCTGGCTGCTGCTGGCACATGCACATGGATGACAACGTCATTAAAAACATTTTTTCCATCTAATACTCCAAAGGTTATTCTTGGTGACAAGTGCTCTCCAGCTTGTGGCCGGGGCTGAACAACTGCTGCTCCCATTTGTGCAGGTTGGCTCCTACACTGAGCCCATATTCAAGCATGACCAGGTCTCTTGCATGCCTTTATGTTAGCATCTACATCTATACCTATGTCCTATCGTGCTGTCAAGAGGTGGATGAGATTAACTGGAGGTGAAGGAAGGTCTTGTTGCCTCTAGTTTATCTCACCAGTGTCCAGGTACAACAGTACTGGGTCCCCTTCAAAATGTTTTCCCAAAGCAAAGGGCTATGCTAGTGGAGACAGGCAGGTAGGCATCATCCCACTACAGCAGCTGAAGAGGCACATGCAGCTGATGGGAACTTCTCCTTGCAGATGGTGCTGTGAAGAGGCATCCTGCTGGTACTTAGGGACGGAGAGTAGTGGAGGGGTCCTTCCATGCCAAGGACAAGTGACTTACAAACCAGTCCAGCAGCCCCAGACATGGAATCAGAAGAAATATGCATCACAGATTTTTGTGTTTTGTCTGAGCTTGTCCAGAAGAGTCCTGATCACACCAACACCACAGTAATTGCCAGAAGGGTGACAAAGCCCAATCCATATGCTGCAAATGCCTTCTTCCTAATTTAAAACCTTTGGTCAGTGTCTCTAACAAACACTGCCATTTCTCACTGTACTGTACCACAACAGATTCCTGATCCTTGCACATACTCCTCTAACTCATCCTAGCTTTCTCTGGCTTGGCCTCCTTTAGTCCTGGATCTAAGCCTCCGAACCTGTGGGAACCAGGATACTTCTGTGCAGCAGTGGCAGCAAACCAGCCCCAAAGAGCCCCAACACCCCCCAAAAATTGTCTTAGTCCCATCACTGGAGTCAAAGACAATGAGCCAGAGCCAGAGCTGGAACTTGTGTGTTTCCCTTAGGTCAGGAGCAGGTGTGCTCTCTTTGGACAGGAGCTGTCCAGCAGGTCAGGAGGTGGAAGTGACCCCACAGGCCTGTGGAAGGTGCTGGGAGTGTGCAGGACCCAGTAGGGCTGTGGTCCCTTTGTGGCTTTGCCAAGCTCTGGTTGCCCAAGGAGTGATGTCCAGGACATCCATGCCACGGCTGCTCTGCCAGGGCTGCCTTTCCTATGAGTGACCAACTGGGAATTCTTCCACCCCACTTGGTCATTTTGCATTGCACTGTGAGGTGCCCACGCCCCAGTCTCCCCTGGAACCCCATCCGTGGGTCCCATGCTGTCAGGCAGAGATAGGAGACTGGGGTTATGGGCTGCACCAGTCCCCCTATGCTTCAGAGAGCAGGGAGGAACAGTTCTAGCTCAAGGGCCACTGTAAAGGGCATTTTGAGGGTCAGGTGTCCAAATACAAGTGGAAAAAATCAGTGATGACACTGTGTGAGGAGGCAGCATGGTACAGGCCAAAACTGGGACACAGTTCCTTGAGAGCTTTTGGGGACGGGTGAGTGTCTCTTTGCCGAACTCTTCTTTACACAAAGGCTGAATTTTGACCAGCACCCATGCAGTGCAGCATCACTAGGACAGCAAAACCCATGGGGTGCTGCAGTGCCCTTTGTGGCAGCAGTGATGGGAATGCAGCCAGAGGTACCACTGGCCCCACACCATGCATGGCCCTTGGACTACGTCCCCAGACCATGGTAGGCCCCAGATGCAAAGCAGCTCCTTTGATCCCCTTGGCATTTCCCTCCTGATGTCAGGATGTGTTATTTACTCTCAACCACAGCAGTGATGCAGGGGAGGAGGCAGAAGGGGAAGATGTGTGGCCCAAAGCATGAGGGCTGCTGGGAGGGGCCAGCAGCTGTTATTGCAGGCTGCCATGGGAAGCTGATGGGAGAAACAAAGAGGAAAGATCATCAGCAACAAAAACAGCAGCAAAACCTCCTCTCTGCCAGCTAGACAGGGCCAAAGGTTGCAGGGTCCTCCCAGTAGCACCAAACCAGAGGGCTGGGGTGGGGGTGGGGGGGAGCAAACCAGCCAGAGCCATTGCAACCAAATCCAGGCAGCTGCCCCAAGGAAAACAAGCAAGCAGATAGCTAGACCCAAAATGAAACAACAGCTTCAGGAAAAAAAAAAATCCCCCAGAGGCACCAAACCTGTTGTGGTTTTTTTAGCTTGCATATTTTTTAATGGAGTAAAAAAAAAAAAAAAAGGAACATGCCACAGATGTCAGCCTGGTGCAGATCACCCTTCTGCATGGAGGGCACCAGGGGCCCCATACAGTTCTCTCATGGCAGCCAGTCCTACCCCCACACCCCTTCCCTGCAGTCAGCTGGAGAAGGAAGTGGATAAAAAGCACATGGTGGATACAGCACAAGCACAGAAGAAGAGCACAGCAGTGCCCCGGGCTGGGCTTTAGCCAGGGATGGCTGTGCTGGCACGGGTAAAATAAAAGCTCAACAGACTCTGTACGTCCCAATTTAAAACAGCAACAACAACAATCTCCCCTTGAGAGCTGCACGTTAAACCCCCACAAAAAACATTTGGAAACTCGTAATTTTTCCTGTAGTGTCACACATATGAGCTCTGGGGCTGATGGGCTGTGTGACAGTGGCAGCAGCTGCTCTTGGTGGCTGCTGGCACTGCTGGAGCCAGAAGGACAAGCGAGCTCAGTGGGAGCCTGGCCTCGGGGTCTCTTGGCCATCATTTTCAGGCCCTTCCTCTAAGGCATGGGAAATGGAGGGTAGGGAGGGAGGGTCGGATACTTGTGAGCTACAAACCCAGTGGCTTTCACTCATTGTGGGCTCCCACCAACAAAGCTCTGGCTGCTCATCTGAGAAGGATCCCTCTTCTCTGCCTTAGGTATACAGATTTATATAGAGATATCTGATAAACATTTTGTATGAAAATAAATATTTCATCTGTGTTTTAAGAACCATCATTGCCTCCATCTAGTCACCTGCTATAATGTTACATCTTTTTTTCCATGACAATCTTGTTCCCATTGCTTTTTCCCTAACCCATGGGCACCTCCTCCATGCCCTCTGGGACAGGCAGAAGCACTGCAGCAGGCAGAACTGAACCTTTTAGTGGCCCCTCTCTTACTTGCTGCATCCCAAAGCTTGGCTTATTTTAGGGAACTTGATGAAAATTATTCCCTTTTACAGCACCTGTTTCATGATAGAAGAAATTATCTTCATCTCAAAAACACTTTACAAAGAGTAGGATTTTAACATTCTTTTACAGGGCTCTCAGTTAAGAAATATGTTTCTAGATAGCACTGTTTATATAGATATAGGTATAGTTTTTATTTATTTTATTACCAACCCAACATTTCAATTTGCAGCTGTTGATGTAACTCATGACATACTCTCATGGTGGTGGGTTTTTTTCATCTTTATCCTTAAAAAGAGATGCATTTCAAATTAAAATGATGCTTTTCTGTCTGTCTGGTATTCCTAAAAGGTGCTTGAGATGATGTAGGAGTCCTGACGTGGGTGGCAGTTTTTAAGCCCATACCTGTCAATGGCCTGGAGACCACCATCGAGGTGCGGTGCTGTGAAAAATGGGGTAGCAATGGAATGGAAGGGCAGTCACACCACAGCTCTGGGTGGGATGGTGCTGGGAACATATGGGCACACTATCCAGGTTCTCCTGAATTCATTTCCACTTCTGAGCAGGAGGGCCACGCAGCAAACCTGCCACCAACACCATCCCAAGGAGCCGGTGCTGCTTTCCCTGTCCCCCTTGCTCCCCCCAGGGCAGGATGTTTTAACAGTTGTAAATTAACAATTTTCTCTCCCTGCAGTACCACGAGCTCAAAGGTAATTATACAAAGAGAAATGCCATAGTCAAAATATACATGACACGTATTGTATTAGAGGGTTGGGGTTTTTTTTCCTTCTTTTTTTCTTAGCCCAGGCAGGTGATTGAGATGCTACATGCTCCAGCTTTTGTCACTAAATGTGTGTGACTGTGTGTCTGTATTTGTATTAAAAATATATCAGTCTTGTGATGTTCTTAAAAAAGAAAGAAATGGAAGGCGGCAGGGGAGGAAACGGGTAATAGTGAAAAAGTTTTTTGACTGTGTCACAGTCTTTTGTGGCTTCAGAAATACACATGTTCAGTTCCAGCACTGACGGCAGCTTGAAGCTTTGAGTTTAACTCTTTAACATTTTTCAGATTAAGTAGTAAAAAAGAAAGAAAAAAAAAAAAGAATTAGCGTGCTCCCCCAGAACCAAAAGGCCACGAGCAAACAGAAAAAAAAAAAGGAAAAAACCCCCACAAATTCCTGAACCAGACTTCTGCAATTCTCAACTAGTAAAAATGAGGAAACATCTCCTTACAGTGGAGGGGTGCTCGGCAGGAAAGGAGATGACCCCCTATGGGAGAGGTGGCCTTTGGAGATGGTTGAAACTTCATAATTTCATTGAATAGGGTCAGTGCCTGGGTTTATTGTGTTTTATTTCAACACTTGCCATTGTTGCTTTCTTTTGTACCATTTTTGGATGGGTTTTGTCTCTGTTTTTTTCACTCTGTGATGGTTTTGCCCTTCTTGGCAAGCAGCTGTCCGACTGTCTGGGCAGCAGCAGCCCTGACAGACAGCTGTACCCTCCAGTGAAACCGCGCTTCCAGGACTGGTGTCCGCTGAGGTAACGGAGGAGGGGTCCCTCCCCCGGCAGCACCGTCCCTCCACCGCCTAAAACCCCTTGATGTAGCAATAGGCCTCCAGGGTGGCGAAGAGGATGTAGAGCAGCCAGAGGCTGACGAAGAGCAATGTCGTGGCCACTTTGCACCCTCGAGGGCCGCCCAGCTCCCCCCCAAGGTGGGGCCGCCGGCGGTAGAGGAGGACGCTGATGCAGATGAAGGCGAAGATGGTGAAGAGGGTGACGGAGAATGCCAGGGTGCCTGCTGACACCTGGAACTCCTGCCCCTGCGACGCCCAGTAGATGGCTGCCACTGACCACGCCAGCCCGATGCCCAGGAAGACGTTGACAGCGTTGCTGCCTGTGACATTGGTGATGGAGGCATCAGCGTACATGTCCTGGATGGCTGCGGCTTTGCTGGCGAAGGTGTCTGGGGTTGAGGGAGGAGGGAAGGAGAAATCACTGGGGGTCCAACAGGAGAAACAGACAACCCTTCATGTCTGGGGGTTAAGGGAGGCTCAGGTGTGTCACCAACCAGGTTAGGACACAGACCAAGAGGTGCACAATCCCCTCCTAGGTTCAGAGATCCCATATTGTCACAAAGCAAGGTGCAGACCTTGCCTGGGACAGCGCTTTGAGGATACCCTTCCCAGCCTGAACCCCATCCCATGACAGAGCTTCTCCCCTGAAATCAGGAGCATTTCCAGAGGATTTACCTCCCACCCCATCCCCTCCCCATTCTGACCTGGTACAGAAGTGCCGAAGGCAACGAAGACGACGGCGGTCACCGAGTCCTTGAGGCCAATGGTGCAGCCGAAGTGGGAAGCGAGGTCGCCGATGACAGCCGTGAGCATGCCGATGATGAGGATGGAGACGATGAAGCAGGCCCAGCCATTGCAGTACTCGGTGGGGGGCACGCAGGCAAACAGCACCTTCCAGAAGACTGTCAGGAAGTGCATCACGTAGTCAAAGCAGGACGGCAGGCGCTCCTCACCAGACTCGTCCTCATCCTCATCACCTGCTGCAAACAACACAGAAGGAGAGGTCCAGCATTCATTCCATTGGGGCAGCTTGTGCTTGTGTCCTCCACCCCAAGGCTCCAGGGATTCTGCTCTACTGGGACAACATGGTGTGGCGCTGGCCATGACAGTGAATTCAAGGCACACCAGATCCTTCAGTGATGGGTGAGGCTTGGCAAAAAACGTCTCCCAGCCACCCCAGAGCCCTCAGGGATGGGGAGTGATGAAATGGGGTGTTGTACCATGGAGGGGCCCTGTCCCCATCCATAGGCAGTCACACAGAAGGTAGTCAACCTGTGGAGATCACTATTGAGTGCCATCAAGAAATTAGAAGTGATGTTTTGGGCCAAAACTAGAGGAAAGTAATAGAACTGGGAAACTGGAAAGATCTTTTGATCCTCCTGCTCCAGAGCACAGGCTGGGCCATCTACAGCCTCCTCTACAGCTGGGTGGAAAACACCCTTTTGAGGCAGATGCCAAACCAACCATCAAGGAAAGGTTCAGAAAGATGCTCAACTGCCTTTAATGGCATAGACGTGCCTAAAATACCTTCCCCACAGCTGCCTGGCTCTGAGAGCAGTGAGCTGCCTTATCAGGCAACAGCTGGCAAGTCTCTGGGCCTTTTCCTTCACCAGCTGCTGCCTCATGAGGCAACATCTCCAGTCTTCATGTGGTAACTCTCCCTACTCCCAGGAACTCTACTGGCTACGGCAGGACATCTCCCATTAGGCGCTACCTGCACCGGCCAGGATTCCAGCCAGGATGGGATTTTGCTGCCTGTACACTGCTCATCAGATCACTGAAGCAGCAGGAGCACTGCCAGCTGACACAGCCTTTGAAAACTGGCCTTCTGGAGGGCTCTGCACAAGAAGATGGATCTCCTGGGCTCCTCACTAATGTACCTGCAAATGCCCACTATATTTGGAGCAGAGGAGCTCTTTGGACTGGCTTTGCTGATTGGTCACCACAACCGAGCATCACTGACCAGGGAGATGCTGTCATTCCAGGCTGCATGAATCCTGTGGATGTTTGTATGGATTTTCTGAAGTCCCCCTCACCTGCGCTCACAGTAATGGCCTCCATGAACTGGTCCCTCCAGGAATGTGTCCCTACAACCAAAGCCAGGTTTGTCTTCCTAATCAGCTTGTCCACGGTGCTCTGTTGTGGGAATAAAGATGCACAGCAATTAAACCAGCTGCTAGTGGGCAAGGATGATCTTGCAGTGCACTGTGGTCTCACAGACCTTTTCCAAACTGTGGAAGTGTCACAGGCACTCTCCTACCAGCTAGATTAGGCCATGACTAGGGTCAAGCCTACCTTCTCGCTGCACTGGCTGATCCAAACCTCACCAGAGCCAGCTTGTTTGCCACATCTCAATCTTGATAAGGTTCCTTCTTCCCTCAATGCTGCCTCACCAGAGACAGCTTTGCTCCTGCATCCTCCTGCCCACTGCCTTCTTCTGCTTCCAGCAGGGCCTTCTTGCCTTTTTCCCTCCACCCCCACCAATCAGCAGCTGCTACTTTTGACACTTCTTGTAGACTTCACCCACCCTTTACTGTATTACGTACTTAATTTCCTCTCTCAACAGCCCTTTTCCTGCACATGCTGCCCCCTCAGTCCTGCTCTCCAAGGCTGCTCGAGAATGCCACATGGCTTTCCCCTCCTGGAGGACCCCTAGGACACCTACTGACCTTGAACTCGTAGGACTCCTCAATGATGACTTCCAGTTTGGGGTGCTCGCCGAGTATTGGTTTGCCCATCTCTGCAATTCTCTTGGCTTCCTCCTCTTCAACTGTCATCTTCCTCTCAGCCACCTCTGTGAAAGCAAGGCCAACACCAAGCTGTGGGCAGCAGCCCTGGACCTCCAGGGCACCATGGGGGCTTGTCTGCAGGGCCTGAGCATGGGCTTCTGCAGCCCCCTCACAGCTTGCTAAGTTCACACAGCAGTCTGGGGGGCAGTGGTGGGGTGTTGGACCACAGAAACAAAGGAACAAGATTTCTGATTATCAATCACCAAGAACATAGGCAACGTGTTTTTAATTTATTAACAAAAAAACCTTGAATGTTTCTTCAGTCTGCATTGGTGCTCTCAGTTGACACACACTCTCCCATCACCCCTGCAGCAGCCACAGTTTTGGGGAGACCGAGGTACCAAATAATTCTGCCATTTGGCAGAAGTGCCCTTTAAGAGACTTCTAACACCCTGACATGCTCCCTCATTTGAATTAACAAGAGACAGAGCCATTTTCCCCCTTTGAGTAGAAAATCATGGTTGGCTCCTTGTGCCACTCAGTGCTTGATCTAACACTCAGACACACACAGTCACAACCACATGTAAACCACACATGAATTGGAAAAATGAACAAGTAAGTAATGAAACAAGTAGTTTTTTCCATTCATACTACTGCAAAAGTGCTAAGGCACTGGAACAGGTTGTCCAGAGAAGATGTGAATACCCTGGCCCTGAAAGCTCAAGACTAGGTTGGATGTGGTTTTTTGAGCAACATAGGGAAAGGTGTCCCATGGGAGTGGGATTGAAACCAGATGATCTTTAAGATTCCTTTCAAGATATTCCATTCTGTAATTCTACATTTAGTTTCTGCTGAAGGAAACTAAACCAGGACCTTGGGTCAGCAGCATGCTGAGAGTACCCTGTGTCAGGCTCATCTCACTGATGAGAGATGAGAGACCCAGCTAACCCAGCAAGGTGCCTCAAGAGGGTTCTGGCTGTCCAGATGGGAAGGAGCATCCCAACCAGCTGGAAGGGTGCCTAGGCCTGGCCCAGGTCTCCTCTTCCACCCATATGCCTAAGTGCAGGAACATGCTGATGGGCTCTCTGTAAAACTGAGATCTCAAGAAAGGGGCTGGGTTTCCCCTGGCTTTCCTGTGCCTGACCAGTCAGGGTGTACAAGCTGCAATACAGGGGGCCCAGCTGAGCCTGGGAGTGCAAGCTGAAGCTCTTTAGAACCTGGAAGGGCATATCACAAAGTCAGAGCATCTTGTTCTGGCTAAGCAGTGGGTCAGATGTTACCTGAGGTTTTCTGCAGAGGTTACAAATGCCCAGGTAATGCCTCAGATGTGATTAATCCCGTGTAGACTCCAGCAGATCTCATACTTCACACTAAAACTCACAGAGAAATTATGCAGTCCCAGTGAAATCTATTTATAAACTCTGACTTCTCTCTTCATCTGCCTGGCTAGATTGACTTGCAAGGCCTTCATAGTTTATAAAACATAACTCCTGTGGCAGGCGACATTATTATAACCCATGACAGAAACAGAAAAGTTGCATCCATCATTTAAAATCAATGACGCACATCAAAACCATCACTGCCTAGCCCCAAGACAGCATCATCTGAATTTAGGAATCCCCATAACTTTAGAAAAAAATTACACAGAGAGAGTAGCACAGAACCTGGAGAAGAAGGGCAATGCAGGATTCTGGAGGATACAGAGGGCACACTTTTTCACTGAAAGGGCAGTTAAGCATTGGAATAGGTTGCCCAGGAAGGTGGTGGAATCACCATCCCTGGAAGAGATCAAGAAACAACTGGATGTGGCACTTAGTACTACGGTTTAGTTGACATGGTGCAAACAGCACCATGGTCAAAGGTTAGACAATGATCTTGGATGTCTTTCCCAACCTTAATGATTCTATGATTCCATGATTCTTTGAAAATGTTCTGCTTTACACTACACTTGGAGGCATGAACTGATGATTATCAAGAAAAAGATGCAAGTACTTATATTCACTGGAACAAGGAGTCAGGTATCATGTACATTTTTTTTTCAAAGACACAGAACAAGAAAGTCCAGTGTCTTGCTCTGGCTAGGCATGTGTGAAGATAAGCTGTGTCCATCGATGAAAATGCAGGTGCTCACACATCAGTTCCCATAGCACATACAACATGACTTTGCTTTTGTCTGAGCTCCCCATAACCTGAAGGTCGGGGGCAAAGGCACCCTCAGCTCCACAAAACCCAGCTTGGCAGATGAGCTTGAGCACATGCTGAGATGTGCTGGCAATATAGAACTGAGCAAATGCACTAAAGCCATCCCAGCAGGGTTGCAAAGCCCAGACTTGGTGACAGTCTGACTCACTACAACTTTCCCTGGAATAAATACATCCGAAAAGCTGCGGTCACAGCTGGCGGCGCAGTCCCTTAGGCTCCTGCCCACTGGCTGCAATTGCAGAGTGCAGAAAGTAAATGTCTGGAATCTGAGGAAATGCTCTGAAAATGGGGAATATCAGGCAGAATTTCCTCAGCTTAACAACTCCAGGAGAAATGATGCAATGAAACCTCAATCCCCAGTCTAACTGATTTGACAAAAGCCTTTGGCATGGTAAGAGAACAGAGAGTCTCACGCAAATGTTATGCCCCTAGGCAAGGCTGAACTGCAGGCAGGTCTGTAGGCTCACGCAGTGAACCAAGCTTTCATATCTCCATAGGAAATGGTATCCAACACAGCTTTATCCCAGAACCTGGCATCTTGCTTATGCTAGTTTATGTACTTGCACCAGGCAGGACAGTGAAAGATGTGAATCTCTCCCTGCGGAGGAAGATCTCCTGTGTCTCTTCTCTGTGTGTGCCACGTCCAGGGCTGTTGGGCAGGCTGCATGGGAATGCCTGTGCTCACAGGACCTTGCACCTTCTAGCATGTGGCTTTGTTGTCTCTGCAAGCCACCTGTGGATCACCTACTGATGCAAGAACCAAGGCAATCACTTGCCAGGCAGCTCTTAGAGTAAATCAAGCAATACAACCATGTCCAGGAGTGCCTGTCAGCCTAGGGGCTAGATGCTAACATGAGCATGAGACCGGATAGCCCACAAAGTGAAGGTGATGGGGGTCCTGCTATTCCAGAAGGCACCTTGCCAGCAGACTAAGTGCCACCAGTGGCACCTTCAAGCCCTAGGTAAGCCACTTGGAGTGAAGAGACATGAATAGTGGAGGCCCTGATGTCAGATTCCCTTCCATGTGTACGGTGAACTGAGGTGCAGACATGGGCACCCAAGATGGCACATCAAGGGCATCCTGTGGAGACAGACAATTGAACATGACTGCCCAGCTGTCTTTCAATGTCAGCTGCAAGCAAACCACAGGAGAATAGCCACAGGGAGCACATCCAAATGGGTACCTCATAGAAATGTTAATAGTGGAAGTTTTTGGATAAGGAAGAAAGAAGGTAATTCCTTAATGTCTCGTTAAAATGTGGTCACATTTGTGAACGTGCAACAGAAAAGCAAAGCACAGAAACCTAACCTAAACTTAAATTGCAAAGGTGCATCTGAAAACATTTAAGCTGCCATTGTATTTTCACTGAGGCTCCATCCTAATGTAGGAGAAAAACACAAGACTCCCATGTCAGTACTGTGCTGGATCTTGCTCAATGCACTCATGCAAGTGACCCATAGGTGCTAAATCCCAGGCTGCTGACTGTCCTCTGAAATTAAGGCAGCGTCAGGAAGGACAAATTTAGGAGCCCAGCTGATATTTTTTTCTCCAAAACCTACATTTGCCATACCGTTAAGGTGGGGAGCTAAGCACCTTCAAAGAGCAATATGAAGCACCTACATGATTCCACCAATTCTGCTCACCTACTGTTTAGGACACATGAGCATCATGTGGCAGGAATCAGCGTCAACTTCTGCAAAACACCAGATCCCATCCTAAGCCTGCTCCAGGCCTGTTGGGTCTGCCTGTTTTAATGGGATGCTGGGGGCTGAGCTGAGCCTGTGTGTACTGACCCAACAGCTGAGAAGGAATAAACTCTTGCAAAGAACCCAGTGGCAGAGAACAATCCCAATGCTCCGGCATTTCAGGGAAGCACTTCAGCCAGCACAGGGTGCACCAGCCTGCCTGTGGAGCTGCAGGAGGTTGCTATCCCTGCAGCAAGCATGGAACATGCTCTCACACAGTCTGGTGGAGGGCTGGGGTCTTGGAGGGCTCCTCCAGGAAGCAGAGGCAGGTCCTCTGTGAGATGTGTCACACATCACCCCAGTATGGTCGCCTGCAAAGAAGACTACTGAGGGCTGAGATAAATAAAACACAAAGTAAGGAGGAGTGAGAATGGGGGGGGGGGGGGGGGGGTTGTGTGTTGGGAGACAGATTTTAATTTGGAAGGTCAAGTCTGTCAAGGTGAATGCTGCCAAGTTTCAGCTTAATTATTAACTAGCCTGATTTCTGTTTGTATCTGCATCAGTACCTACTTTTCAATGCGGATTGCACCCTGGACTCCCTGCTGTCAACTCCAATTAAGCCTGATAAGGTCTGGCTGTGCCTATGGAGAACAGAGCTTGCCAGGACCTTCTGGGCTGCCTCCACCTCCTCCCTGGGAAGGAGGAGGTGGCCAGAGAGGGGTCCCCTAGACCCTGTCTGCTCTGGCACCTAGGTATGGGCTACCACTGAGTGTTAGGAACCTCTCTGGGCTGCAGGAGCACACGCAGGCTGCTGAGGCCAGGCAAGCTGGGGCTCCTGTGCCAGCTGCTGCACCAAGGTACCCTGCTCCTGGTGCCAGGGAGCCAATGAGTTAGAGAAAATATGCTACAAGCAGGTGAGACAACAGGGCTGGTAAAATCAAAGGCTGGGTGGGAGGAATGAGGATGAAGTATGCTTTTGCTTGGGCTGTAGCAACAGCCACAGCTGACACCCACTAGGGCCTCGACTGTGCAGGAAGCAAGAGAAGCTCTCGGATAAACCATTCCATGCTCTCATTCTGCTTTATTCAGACCCTTAAAGCTATGACAGACAAGGGGGCTGAGCAGCTCCTGGTTATGGTCCTGCCAGTGCTGTGCTCTGCAGTCCTGGGCATGCCTCTGCCATGCTCACTGCTCAGCTTTTACCCCACGTCCATCTCAGTCTGTCTCTCTCAACTTATGTCGGCAGGGCCATCCCAGGACTTGAGCTGCAGTGATCTGCCAAGCACTTTCAGACCTGCACATGTCAGGCCATTTCTTGGGCTCAAAATGCTGTAAGCATATCCCATCCTCACTGTATTTCTTCCAGGGAAAGGGGAGCACTGAGCTGTGTTCCCACATCATGCACTGCTTGCCCACTTAACCTCCTTCAGACTGCGGGGGATCAAAAGGGAACTAGACATTGCCTGTGGCCTCTTGGATACATATTATATCAAAGTTAGATAAAGTCAGTTTCTGTTGTCCAATCTGGCCACTGCATCTTTTGAGCTGAAGCAGGCAATGGGAAGGCCCTGTAACACCATCAGAGAGGTAGATACTCATCACCTAGGCAATGCTGCAAGACTACCAAACAACCATGGACCAGTTTGTGTTCCCTGACACTTGCTGAATAAATTGGACTAAATCCAGCAATGTATTCATGAAAGATTGCTATGAAGGCCATTTCACACTCCTTGAGCTATCTTGCCTCCATCCATTTCTGGAGTGGGCATATATCTGCATGAAGGTCATCCCTTTTGGAGACTATGCTGCTAGGAAGAAATTAAAACAACAATTAAAATGGGATTTTCTTTTCATTGTGGCTTAATAAGATACAACCCTGGCTAAACAAAGTAAATAGTGAGCAGGAATGAGTTCCTCTCTCCAGAGCACTGTCAAGCTGTCAGTCACAAGTCGAGAAGACTTCTGGCTAAAAGACACTCTGGCTTTGGAGATTAGCATATGGATATGCTCTTTACGGAAGCACATGGCCACATACAAGCACTGGCAGCCTAGGCTGCCTTCTAAAATTTAAGGAATCTGCTTACTTAGCCCTGAAAGCTATTTTTGAGACATGATACATCCTGTATATATGCCCCAGCATTCCTTAATGGTAACTGGGAAATGATGCACATTCATGAGAGGAAGGCTAAGGCACAGGGCTGGGAACTGAGCATTATTCCACTCCTGGCTCTGCCTTGAGATTGCTGCTGATATGACCATCCCTGACTGGCCAGACAACTGGCATCTCTGCTCCTCAGTCTTTCCCACTGCTAAGTGGACATGGAAGTTTTAATGCATAAATAAATAAATAAATAAATAAATAAATACTTTCTTTGAACTGGATGAGTATATAGAAATTATCATATAGAAGTATCTACCATTTAGATAATTCCATAGCCCTTTAAAGATCTAGATCACTTGAGCCCAAGATCTTTCAAGCAAAGACTGTGCTCAAGCTTTCAGTGACTTTTGCAAAGGCTGGAAAGACCTTGAGAGCAGCTCTTCTACTGCTGGCAAAGGCAGGGACAACTGGAGTACCTTTGCATTTTGGTATCAAGTATTTCCCTGTATAAACAATATACAGAGAGATCATCGCCAGTGTCAAAACAGAAGGTTAAAAAATCCCCCAGACTCTCAAGTCTCTCCACAGCTATGCCATACTACTCTGAAGCCTAAACAGTCGGCGCTGGGCACATGGCCAAGCGTTGCGTGGCCTTGCAAGTCTGGCTCAGAGAAAGAAGAAATTTGGAAGAAATAAATGCTGAGCAGAACCAGTGCCCTGCCCAATTACTTCACCTTGTGTAAAATTCACAGCCCTGTTTTCCTTGCGAAGGCCCTGCAAGGCCAGGGGGCCAAAGTCAGGATCCCTCATTTCTTCCCAGGTAAGGGCTCTTGGGACAAGAGAGGCATTGTCACTTGGGCTCATTCATCAGGGCACCCACACTTTCTGTGAAGAGAATGGATCGCTCTTGTGAGCGGGGGCTGTACAGCTGCTGGCCCTGCAGGGGCTGCCAAAGTGGTGCCATGGGAAGGGGAATGCCCCAGGCTGCAGAGGAGAGCCAGGGCACCCAGCAGCCCCAGGGACACATCCCCAGGAATGGGATGCTGCCCAGGAAGAGCTGTGCAAGCTGCTCCAGAAGGTGCAGGACAAGGCGCGGGACTGACGGATTCCACTGGAACATTCAATAATGCAGTTTTTAAACAAAGATTCCCATGCGCCGGTGTAACCTAAATCTAACATGACATGGACTAAACGAGGACGTCGCTTCTCTCCCCACTGATTAGCCATGATTGCTGCTGAGTGACACTCCAGCACGTGCCTGCTTGCCAGCCTGCTGCTGGATTGAAGCATGTGAGGGCCAAGCACCACGAGCCCAACACACATCACGTACACAGAGGGCAACCTGAGGCAGCTCAGCAAGGGGGGCACCCCAAGGACCCCTCACCAGACAGAGATGAGGCTCTCCCTTATGAACTGAAAAGTAACTTTTCATAGCTGATGACCAAGTTCTCCAGTAACAGATGCCAAAAGCAATCAGGCTGGATCAAAACAGAGGGAGGAAAGTTATGTTATTTTAATAGGAATTATTTGGTTCCCGGGGTTCTGATCAAATTAGGCAGCTACTGAATTAAAGCAATGAAATTACTGGGAAGGAGGCTGTGCTCAGCTTATTTCCAGTCCTCCTCGATCTGAAGAGGTAACAAAGGAAACTGTCCAAACCATTCAGAGGAGTTCTCCATAAACACCCAAAGTTGGTATTTGGGGAGCTGGGGATTTCTGCCTGCCACTAGCAATTTTCTAATTAGTCCAATAGCCAATGGGCTCAGGACATCGCCTGTACAACAGATTTGGCATCCTCCAAAAAGGGGCCAGACTGAAGCCTGCCTGGCAGATGCTGCTCCTTGGATTTGCAGCTCAGGCATCATTAATGCTTTGGTTTTCAGCTCTGCTTGCAAACCTGTGGGATTTTGAGCTCCTCTCTGCACCCTCCATGCCCACCCTTATCTTTCAAGAAATCCTTTTTTAGTGGGAATTGAGCAGTAATCATGTCTGGACTTGAAGGAATAACCACAATACAGGAGGCATACACTGCACCACAGTGGGATAAAGACAGACCAGTGTAATGGGGATCTCAGGCAGGGAAGAGGAGCTCTGTATTAATACACATGAAATCCTGACTCAGGGACAGGAGATGCAGAGTGCAGAACCAGAGCTGAGGGTGAGGAGGGAAATGGTGCTGGTGCTGATCATAGTCTGGTAGTACTGCTCTGGTGCTAGGCACACCCTGGGGACCCCCTAGGATGGGAGGTGGAGAGCACATGGGTGAAGGCACTGAGGGGTGACGTGTGACCCTCCATTGGAAGGGGACACCTGCACAACCTTTTACCCTTGCCCACCCCAGGCAACACTGTCCCACACTGCAGAAATGCCACCTCCCTGCAGAAATCCCCGTCTTTCCCCGTGCGCCAGCACAACCCAAGCACCAGAGCTGCCTAAAGAGAGGCTCGAGTCACAGCTTCAGACCAGGTATACATGCTTGTGTTGCTTTGTAACTCTGTCTGGATCATTTCCCCCAAACTGCAAGGGAAAATCTGGAATATGGGAAATGCTCTTAGATGTCAATCAATCAATCAATCAATCAATCAATCAATCACTGTTATTTTCTTAATTGTATTGCTCTTAACTAGTTCGTGCTAGACACAAACATCATGAGCTGGGGTTGTCTACAACACAACAAATGCAAGCAGGGAGGATCTGACCAAAAGGGACAAAAAGAGAGCCAGAGTAGCCAGAGGAAAGGAGAAAAAGCACTTACCTTGTGTGAGCAGTAGGGCTGTGGTGAGAGAAGAACATGAGAAAGACAGAGAGAGAAAAGAAAGAGGGAAAAAGTTAATATCCAACAGGAAAAAGCCGTTTTGCAGAGGAAGGCTGTCAGTGAGCAATGGACATGGTGCAAGGCAGCGTGCGAGCTCACCAGGGCTGCATGTTGGGCACAGGCTGGGGAGCAGACACCACAGCAGCAAGATGGAGAGGAGACTGGGGTGCTCCAGTGAGCACCATGGCACCGGCCCCCCAAAGTCACCCCTTCCCCCCAACAAAGGCAAAGGGATGGGATGCAGCGGGGGGGAAGTGGCAAAGAGGGAAAGGGAAGGGGGGAAGGAGGGCAGTTACACTTGCCACTGGGGCCTGACACAAGCCAAACTGACCCAAAGGTGTGGGACGTGCCCCCGCCTAAGCTGGGTATGTGTGGTTGTGGTGGGGCTTGGCACAGCTGAGGAGCCCCAATAAACCTGTAGGTATTGAGAATAGAAGGTGATGGGCAGCTCATTGAGAAGAGCAGCATCAGAAGGAGGCATTGATTAAACAGATGGCCTCCAGTGTCAAAAGGGGCAGGGGGTAACCTCAGGATGATGCCCTGGCTCACCTACACCTATCCCATGCCCCACAGGTACCACTTTCAGGTAACACTTTCAGAGGGTCAGGGTGCCTAGAGGAGCATAGGCACATGTAGAGCAGCACTGTTTGAGTCCTCCTGGATCTCTTTGCTCCAAACTGCTGGTCTGCCTGACAGTGCTGCATGGACACAGGCCATGCAACATCACCACAGTGGGATGCAACTGCCTGTCAGGAAATGTGACTTCATGGTCCTCTGAGATTTGAGGTGGGAGGAAAAGAGGAGAAAGGAGCGAAGGTCCTTGCAAGGGATGACCTTACCCTGGCTCTCCATACAGACACAGCCCAGCCCCCTTGGACAGTGACCCCCTGACCCTCTCCTCGCTTGATTTCCCCACTCCCCAGAGCTGTCACAAAGAAACATCTGGCTGGATCCCTCTTAAGTATATCCCACAGACAGGCACTTGCATCCAGGTATCAAACCAGCTACAGCAGAGTCCATATAGCAAAAAACCTCAAATGCTCTTTGAGAGGGGCCAAGCACCAAGTCAGTGCCTTAGCTTTAACTTCTACTTGTCCCTCAAACAGCAAACAGATCCCTGAAGACTTGGTTGCATGTGATGACAGTGTTGTAATTACTAACACTTATTATCATGCACTTTTAGTCTCAGAAGCTTAAAACTCTGTACAGAGTCAGTATTAACAGCCCTATTTGACAGATGGTGAAGCAAGGAAAAAGAAGCTAAAGGGAACATTTTGCAAACTCAGAAGTGGGCTGGAGTCCAAAAGTGCTAATTTTCCCAGACTTGCTGGTTCGGGTCTCTGAAAAGCAGCGCTTTTATACAGATGCACCCAATTGTATCTGTGCCATTTGAAAGTGATTTCCTAAGCAATTTATCAAAGGTTGCACAGCACATCCATGGCACAGCCAGGGAAACTAATCCTGAGTTCTGACACCCAGTCATTTCCTTGCTCTGTTGAGCAGCAACCATGGGCACAGCTTTCCCAACAGTCTGCAGAGAGACACTGACCCAGTCAAGATCTCCATCCACTGATCCATCTTCCCAGCTGGAAGAACTCTGGGCAACCCAAGAGATCTCCCTTGTCCATGTGGGCAGGTAGGTAGAGGCACAGTGAAAGGTGAAATGAAGAGGCTCCTTGTAGTGCAATACTAAAGCTCCTTGCTGAGCAACCCTTCTGTTTCAGGGGCAATTCCTTTTGAGAGTCAAAAACTTTGGGGAAACTATTTGTGAGTACATTCTGCATTCAGTACAGTGCCTCTGAGCCACAAGATGCAAAGGGATGTTTGCCCTGCCTGCACCACCTCCTGTCATCCACACACCTCTCCTTGAAGTCTCCAAAAGGCTCATCAGTAGCATGAACCTGGGGTCTCCTTGTTGCTCTGTCCTGCTGCAGTTCATGCTGTCATGTGACCTTCTTACAGTTCCATGGTCTTCTGGCTCTCCAGACAATGTACAGAAATTTAATTTGCCTTTTGCAATTACAAGCATTAGTACAATGGGTCGATTTAGTGTTCAAATGTAATATAATGAAATATTACTGGGACCCTAAGCTACTGTGGCTGTTAAAAAAAAAACATTGGTTCCTCATGTTTTTTAAAACTGTTATTATACTGCTCTGGGATTTGAGTTTATTTTTTTCCCCATTTGCTTGTGAGCCTAAAAAAGAACAATTTTTCTCCCTTTCACTTATGATATGATACATGAATATTTGAAGAAGCCTATAAAGCTATGAATGAAACATCAAGAATACAGCATGCAGAAAGCCAAGGGATTATTTTATCTTTATATTTCTGAGTGAATGCTGTGCATGCAAGCAAGAAAATGATTTCACGGACTAAAGCTTTCTTCCTGCACACACATCTGCTAATGTGCCCTTAGCCCTGACCTGTAATGTTTCCTGACAGCCCATCTGGGGATGCTGTACCTGTACCAGCTTCTCTGATGGCCTCTGTGCTATTCCCATCCCACAAGCCTCCCTCCACTCTCCCCAGCCTGGGCTGCATCCCTCCAGTCCTCCCCAGGGCACCTCTCCCTCTCCTGCACTGCTGCTCTGCACATCACGCTCCTTATGGGGCCAAGCCAGGCCACCTCACTGCTCTTGGCATTTCAGGTAGTCTCAGAGGCTTAACATGTGTACTCTTACAGGGAACTGCTAAAATTAGCTCCGCAGCCAAATCCAAAATAGCAGTCCCAAGTATTCCTTACCTAACCCTTGCATGGTGTGATTGTGGACAAACACGTGTGCCTGCAGATAAGGGGGCTGTGACGCTGACTCACCCAGGAGGACCCAAAGCCCTTAGCTCTGGATCCCTGTTCCTCCTTCACAGGGGTTTCTCTGCCCTGAAGGCTTGGTTTTGACTAGGTGAAGTTAAAATTGCATGCATGAACTCTGCTTCCCTTGCCACCCCTGAAAATGGACAATTTAGACCTGAATTTTAAAAAGCTGCTAAAAATCTGTTTACTAATAAGCCATTTTATCTGCCTGTTTTTGGTATACTTTGAGGTCAAATTCTGCTGTAACATGCATGTTGGTGTGGGTTACAGATCAGGAATTTCACTACCTCCTGTGTTAACTCCAAAAAGCTTAAAGCAAGAGGAACCAGGCTTGGGATTGAAGCAGACCAGCAATCCTGTGTTTACAGCAACCTGGTGCACTGAATGCGTGTCCCAGCCTCTTCCTAAACAGTGAAACACTCTTCTCTGCTGTTTACCTCACTGAGAGATTTGACTATGCTGCATGCTTTATTCTGGACTCATTCTCATTAACATAAATCTTTTCTAATCAGTATCCCTAAAGACTCAGAGAAGCCACTGTGTAGATAAGAGGATCCTTGTTAAAGGCCTGGGATTTAGAGAGGGAATTGCAGTGAGGGAGGGGAGGATGAATTTTGAGGAAACTCTCAGTCACACAGCAGGGCAGTCACAGGATGCCAAAGGCAAAGAGAACACACTGCCTCCACCCCCTGCACACTCAAAGGTGACCAGGAAGTGACCATGTGAAACACAGGCTCACTTCCCCAAAGAGAAAATGGTCCTCCATCTTCCAGATGTAACTGTCTGCAGGCTCTGCCTCCAGATTTGCTCACTGAGGTGAGTAAACTGTTTCCCTAATAGATTGTGAAGATACCTAAGCATGGGGATTTTTAATAGGGTAAACAAGGCAGAGATTTTGCAACATTAACCTTAATGCTATTATTATTGAAGTCAATAGCAAAGCTCTTGTAGACTCCAAGAAACTCCTCTCCATCAGGAGAATCAGCAGCATTCAGCCTAATCACAGAGCTGTGAGCAAATTATTAAACCCTGAGGGAATGAGGTAACAGCAATCTAACATTTTTTTGCTATTCTCATCAGCAGCTGATGGAGTTGATGAAGAAGGAGTTTCTTAGCATCTGTTCACACTTCAAAAAACTACAGAACATGTATCAATACAGCTTACCTTAAACAGGTATGGATCTTTGTAACAAGTCAAATAATTTCATCAATATTTTGATATAGATAACTTGATAGATCAATCCAAGCTGGGAATCCTTCCTTCTTTGCAGTTTAATCCTTCCTCTGTGATTCCCAGTCACATTGTCCCTCTGGGCACAAAGCTTTCCCATCAGAGGTGCTGACACTTGATTAGAAGGAGATGTGCTATGAGATTTGTCTGCACCAGTTGATTCTGTGCTGGGAGGGCTGAGAAGACTTCAGAAAAAATCCTACCAAGCCAGGGCATGCCACCCAGCTGTTAACAGTGTTTGCCAGCCATCTGTACTCCCACTTCCAGCAAAGTCATATCTTGTGGGAGACATGCTTTCTGAAGCAAAACTTTGCATGATGGTTGTCAGTCCCTTTCACGAGACATAGCCCTCAAGACTCAACCTTCAGGCATCAGCCCAGAGGTTCAATCTTCCACCACTGTGCCATGAATTCTCACAAGCTGATTCCTAGTAACCCTCATGTAACTTATTTTTCCAAATGCCATTTGCACCATTATCTGCAATCAAGTGAAATCTTCCAAAGGAGCCTCACTTGCCATTCAGGTTGTATCAACACTAAGATTAGCCACAATTTAAGCAGAAGAGCAACTTCATCCAGGGAACACAAAGCAAGTTTTTCTCCTGCAATCCAGGGCTGAGGAAAAACTGTAAAAGCTGATGTGTGAAGAAAGTATTACTCCAAAATCTTGCTGGGACAGCAGCAAAATCTGTATTCTGAGTTGTGAGCTGACACAATAGAAGAGTTGCTATGAGAGCAAGAGTTAAACCAACACAGCATCTCATCATAAAGGAAGACACTCATTTCCCTGCAGGAACCCTTTAAAAAGGTGCTGACAAAAGGATGCCCAGAAATGTGGTTCAGTGTGCAGGGAAGTTTCAAAACCCTGCAGTACTCAGTAAACAGGGATTCAGGTTACATGACTTTGCATATGGAGGAAAGGTGAGAGAAGGAGGATTTGAAGATTAATTTCTTAGAAATGGAGAGGACGAAAAAAAAAAGTCAGGAAACCTGGGAAATGGCCAGGAGGATAGAGAAAAGCAACATTTACCATCCTGGCCAAGCAAAGAATATAAGTCTCTCTTTTTGATTTCTTTTTAGTCATTCACTTAGATACAACAAGCTTGCAGCAAGCACATCTTTGCCAGTGCTCTGTGCATCTGATATCCCACTACTGAGTCAGCACTGGTCGTCATCACAGGCCAGGCTGGCAAGATACCAAATCTCAGATGTGTTCTCATCTCTTTGAATTACTGGAGCACATCAACAAAAAGAGCTGCTATAGTAAAACTACTTGATGTGATTTGTTTGGATGATCAGAAAGACTTTGAAAAACTCCAGCTGCAGAAAGTGATTGGTGAAAAAGAACAGATGACCTGTGAGACAAAGTAGGTGTAGTATTTATGTAGCAGGAGTAAGTGGTCAGCTCTCCTTACAGCAAGGGTTAACAACTGAGTGTCCCAAGGCTCAAAGCAGCATGATTGATGTAACTGATGTAACTGGGGATGAACAGTGATGAGCAGCACCTGCAGATGATGCAAAATGTTCCAGTTCAAAGGCTGTATCAGCGGCAGTTCTGCAAGCCCTGGTCAACCTGAAGACAGGCATTTGTGTTTGGACCACCACAGGAACACTTCTGAGTAGGGATGATTTTTCCTCCAGTAAGGTGCTAGCAGATGCAGAGAGCAAGATCAATAGGATGAATGTCATGCTGAGTTCTGGCCCTCACAGAGACCATCCTGGAGACCCCTGTGCCCCATAGCTCTGATCAGGGCCAAGAAGTTGTTCTCTTGGCTGGAGGTGACTGCTTTGTACTGGCAGGTGTACAGGACAGCACAGACAGTAATGCAAATCAACCATGTGGTAATAAGCCCTACTCCCACCTGCCATCCTCCTCCACTGCCTGTCTGTCAGGAACCACTGCCACTGCAGCCTGCAGCAGTGTGGGTACCCTCAGGGACAGCACACTGGGTCTGAATAGCACCAGGCTCTGGACCAAGTTCTGCATCCCAAAATAAACCACTCAAACTCTGCCCCAGGCTGCTTTGAAAAGCACATAGTACTTCTCCCTGTCATCAGCTCTACCATCACTTCAGGGAACATTTCACCCCTAATTTCATCACTGCCACCTAGTTTGTATCCCTAAGGTAAGCTTGGAGCTGCCCTCTGCATGGACGAGTCCTGGGCCGGCTGCAGGCCCTCAGCACAAAGCTATGGTAGTGCAGGCAAAAGTAGCTGTCTCTGTGGACTGCAGATTACTTCCAAACATGACTGCCATTCATCTGAGGTGCCCAACGCCACTCGACTTTCAGAGGAGCCAGGAGAAGTTTTGAAGATGCTGCAAATAGCTGAGAGCATCAATCCTCCTACAGCACTGAGGCACAGGCTCAGCGTGACACAGCTAAGTGAGGAGTAACAACAAAACGAGGACACACTGTCAAGAAAACCACATATTTTGCAGCACTGGGAACAAACCCATGAGTAGCCAAAACCCAGAGAGACTCTACCTCAAAAGCTACCGGGCCTGGGCCCCCAAGGAGAGGCAACAGCTCTGCTTTGACCTTGCTGTGTGAGTCATGTGGGAGTACATCCATCACCACAACAAAACCCAGCAAAGTCCCTGCTAGGTGACTGTGGTGTGGGATTTTCCCCATCTGTGAGCACAGGGCAGCACTCGCATGATGCTGGCAGGAACACGTGTGCTGGAGTCAGCAGGAGCATCCCTTCCCAACGCTGCACGCACGTCGCTCGATGCCCGAGCACGTGCGAGCCCGTGCACGGCCCAGGCTGCCTCCTCTCCGCCGGGAGCCAGCTGGTCATGCATGATTCTGTGAGGCTGCTGGCCACAGCATCTGCTCTTGATCGTTCCCAGTGCTCTCTATGGGAAAGCCTCACAGAGCTCCTTATTCTTCATGCCAGGCACAAGGTAGGCTCATCGGAGATGCCGCAAAGTGCAGCACTACGGAGCTGGGGATCTTTCCAGATGCCCTACATTTAGTGTAGCGACTGTGCCACCTTGTGCCAGCAACATTTACAAATGTAGTTTAATCTCCTGCCTCTCAGATTTTAAAACTATGGTGCTCTCACTCTGACTTTTCTCTAATGAGGCCAACCAGGGCCCTGCGTCTCCTCCCTGCCATGGTCCTTTACTTCCTCCAGGCAAAAGAGGGTCTGTCCAAGGGTGTGCCCTCACATCCTGGCCAGCAGGCTCTGTGCTGCAGATCAATTTAGTCCAGTTCTGACCTCTTCTCTGCCTCTTGCAAATCAGACAATCACACTGACTAGAGCTGATATAGATGTAAATAAGAGATATATGATACAGCAAACTGGCTCTGTAGTCCTAGTAATAATGAGGATGTTTTACAACTGGTCCACTTCCAGGGCCATTTGGATTTTTTTTCAAACATTTGTTCTTATTCAGCCAGGTGCAATGTGACCTGTGTAGGAAAAAGAAATGTGGGACTTCAATAAAACAGCCCATTTCTGACTCTGTATTCTGATTCTGTTCATTGTTTAGAAAAGGCTGCAGGATTCACAGAGAACAGACAGCTGAGAAAAAATTCACTGTGTTGCTCCAAGTTGCCAAGTGCATAAGCAGGAGAACACTAGGGGCCTATGATTTTCCTCCTGGACCTGCTTAGATGGAGGTGGGAGACCCATGGATAGGAAGACATCTCCACACATGTGGAGAGGAGACCCCAGTGTGGTTCTAGGACTGAAGACTTTGATCCAGGACTGAACATTTGGCCTTCACAACGCCCAAGAAGAAATCTGATCATACTGTGGGTGTAGTGAACAGATACCTACATGGAAGCTGTGGCATTATACAGTTCTTCTATATGACCGAAAAAAAGTAGTAAAGTAACTAGTGGCTACAAGCTGAAGTCAGGCAACTTCTACCTACAAGCCATTCTCACATCTTTACCCTGGGGGCAACTGACTGCTGGGACATACTCCCATGGGATAAGACAAGGTTGATCACTGCTTCTGCTCAAGGGCAGTTGGACTTCAGTGAAAACTGAGGGCTTGTGCTTGACATAGTGAAACCTGATATCCCTCATTGCCTGTGGGCTGCAGGAGGCAGTCTAACAGTATTAAAATATGGGTTTACAAGTCCACAGATGCTATACAATACTGAAATGCTAACATAACCTCTGTCTATCCTGAACATCCTACGGAGCAGTCTATGGGAGCTTGGTCTGGCCAGAGGGCAGCTGCTGTGCTGGTGAGGTAAGGAATAGAAGACATTTCAGCAAGGGAGAGCTGTGTTGTGTAGTGCACGGGCACCAGCCAGGTGTCCCATCACTGACAGCAGCACCTGAGAGCAGAAATAAGCCTGTGGGCACACACATCTGGCTCTACTCTGTAACACGCACCCAGAAGGTGGATTTGAATTCCCTTTTGTAAAGTGCCTCTGTTTAAATCTTGGCCTTCCTAGGCCACCCCAAAGCTAGTGAAGCCAGTGGCAAGACTCAGTGAGAAAGGGGTCCAACACATACAGGACAAGAACAAAGATAGATGTAGGCAAGACACATCCGTAAGTCTGGGTTTGTTCCAGGTATGAATCCTGGTCTGCTGGGAGATCCTGGGTCTCACTGCTGATGAAGTAGGACCTCAATAGAGCTTCACACCATCTGCATGACAGACTGTGATTGTCTGTGACACATTAGAGGGGTTTTCAAGTGGAAGACATGAAGAACCATTTCAAAAAAAAGCAAGCCAAGTTACTTCACACCTCCTCTCTTCTCCTATGGACTTTTCATCACACTTCATAGGGACCCAAGAGCACCAAAGCAGTGCCACTGGAGGCAACAACAGAGGGAAGGACAGGGGGAGTACAGGAGGAGCTGAAGGGGGCAGCCATGCATTACACCCTTCTCTTGCCTTTTGCATTCCCCAAGGTCCTGGCAAAGAAGCAGGAGCAGGGAGAACAGCAAAGGTGTGCTCAGAACAGAAAACAGATCAAGACAAGGAAACCCAATCAAAATAACACAGCCTCCGAGACTCAAGCATTGCACAAAAGGAGGATCAGAAGTAAGCTAGGCTCTTAAAGGCAGAGATGACACTGGAACAGGGTAAGAGCAGAATACAGGAGGGCAAAGAGTACAAGTCGATCCTTCTACAGGAGGAGGAGAAAAGGAGGAAGGGTAAGGAGGAGAAAGAAGGTTATATTTTCTGGATTTGGGGTTCGGATACTCGATTCTGATTTTTTTCTTTTTTGCATTTCTTTTCATAAAGGATCTCACACCTGATATTCCTCGTTCCATCCATTGCGGTTCACCAAGGGCAATGAAGAAATTCTCCTGCCTTTCGTATTCCTCCTCATCTACTATCTTAACCCTTATGGTCTTCCTGTAGGGACAACAAGAGAGACAACCATGTACAGCGGGTCAGCTGGCTGGAGGCGAGGCAGCGGCGGCGGCGGCGGCGTGGGCTCCTGGCACGCAGCCCCTTCCCGCTGGGGCGGCGTGCGTTGGCCTGCCTGTTGGACACAGCATCCTCGCAGCGGCTCCTTGGGAGCGGGGCTGTTAGGGGCACAGGGGGCTGGCAAGGGAGTGAGGAGGGAGGGAAAAGTGGGAAGAGGACCTTGCTGATGGTTAGTGGAAGGTGACTTCTGCAGCGCATTTTTTTTCAGTGTCAGATGGTAATGGAAAAGGTATCAGTTGCCTGAAAAGCATCAGGGACCACCACCCTGAGCTACCCACTGCATTTTAGCTGGAAGACCAATTTCTTCTTACCATTAATAATAAATACAGTAATAATACCCTCATGATTAACAATAAATCTGTAAAGACTCTGAGCTGGGAACCCGAGGAGAAGAGAGAGACACATTCCCCAGTCCAGTGAGGTAGGTCTCTGCCAGTGGCTACAGCTCCACCAGCTGCTAAGGAGGCTGATGGTTCTAACTCTCATTTTTAAAATGGTACATCTTATTGCTTTCTCTTCTTGATAGTATCTACCTCATCTTCCTGTCCTGTTCCTCAAATGAGGACCAGTCTTCCCAGGGGATCGACAGCTTTGCTCACAGGGGACACAATGGGACAATGCCTCCAAGGCTCAAAAGGAAATGCTCTGGGCACTGGAGCAGGTTTAGCCTCCTTCCCCTGAGGCCAGCTTATCCGGCCTCCTCCAGTACCCCTGCAATGCACACAGCTGCTGTGAGCCCCCAGGCAAACCAAATCAGGCTCTGGCTCTTCCTTGCCCTCAGCTCCTGCTCCCAGAAGTCACAGAGCTGCTTCTCTGCCAGGCCTCAATTCCTGTGTTTTTCTAACACGGGTCTGACTGGAACAACCCATAGAACCAGGGCTGGGGGATGATCTCCTGAGATGCTGGATGTGTTTCTTGCCAGCATCTTCCCACTGACACTACAAAATTTGCTTGGGTCCTCCAGCGGGAGTGGCAGAAGGTTCCTCTCAAGTCACCACATAAAAATATGGATAAGCAGGACTGCTCTCCATTCTTCTCTCTCTCCTCCCCTTGCCACTTTGCCTCTCACCAGCCCTAGCCCCACTCCCCATGCCACCCCATGGGTACCATGTGACACAGTGTGCGTGCACAGCAGTGTTTAGGGCAGAGCAGTTGAAGACAGAGAGACATCAGAGGAAGAGGAAGAGAAGAGGAGGAAGGAGATGGAAGAGAGAAGGAAAGAACGTTAATGTTAGTCTGCAGGGCCAGTACTACACCTTTCTGTAAACTCATATCCACCATGCGGGGGCTCATCAGCTCAATGAAGAAATTCTTGGTTTTTTCATATTCCTCATCATCAATTACCTTGATGTGAACTGTTTTGCTGTGGATGGAAAAATAATAAGGGTCATAAAGGGGAGAGGGGAACAGAGAAGCAAAAGTCAAGGAAGGACGGAGTTAAATGGGTACATTAGAGAGTCAAAGTTTTCTCACCCACTGAACAAACTCAATATGGCCCTTTGAGGAAGGCTAAAGCCCCCTTTCTGCAAGCAACACTGGCCAATCTTCTGTTTAACCCAAAGGCAGAATGGCAGGCCAAACTACAAAGTGAAGTTAGACAAAAACAATCCCCCAGCAAACTGGCTCAGGGCTCAGCCTGTGGGCAGTGAGGTCTGATGGCCAGCAGAGAAGCAGTTTTCCCTCACCCTGTTACCCCTGTGCACACACACACAACAGCAGCCACACATGCACACACACCCTGCTGGCACCATGCTGCTGCCTCAGCTTCATTGGCCTGCTCTGAGAGGTGCTGGCTGCTGGAGCTGCTGGTGCTGCTGCAGCTGCTGGGCAGAGGATCCTGTGTTTCTCCTTTAGCAAATTTCTTACAAGTTCTTGTACCATTTTGTAGGAAAAGAAGAGCTCACTGTGTCATGGTTTCCTTCACAGCAAATACATGCCTTATGCAGAAGTTACTGTCCCACAACTTTCACACCCAAAGAGAGCAAGAGAAACAAGTCAAAGACTGCCAACCCACTGCCTCCTTACAGACAGGCTGCTCTGACTGTTGCAAGCTCAAAATGACCCCTGCCCTCCCCCTCATCCTCCCAGGGCTGCAAAGGTTCATGCAGTCACATCCCTCGCTCATGACTGAAGAGGTTGGTGCTTTGATTCCAAGCTGGTACTTGGACCAATCCCCTCTTAAATGCAACATAGTCTGCACTTGTAATTCCTCTGAATGGGCATCCGCTTGCCATCTTGGGGCTCCTGGACTTCTAGTTGACCTCAACCCCACTCTAAAATTGCATTTTTTATACCAGAAGTCAGTTCCACATAAAAAGTGTTTCTCTCACCTCAAAACAATTGTCCCTCCTGCCAGTGAAAGATCTCCTGCTTCCCACTGCTCTGTACCTACACATGGCCCTCCAACAACAACCTCCTCTTTCTTCCTGCCCATCCTCAGCAGCCAGGCAGAGCCCAAGTGCATGTTGTGCATGTGCACAATCAGTCTTGACTGGCTGTAGGAAGGAAGAGAAAAACAGGACTGGCAACCACAATCACTGTCAATATGGAAAGATGTGCCCAAATTCACATCTCTATGTGCCTCAGCCTGTAGCCTTTGGCATTAAATATTCCCTGTACCTTTGATCTCACAGTGCTTCAGAGAACAAGCAGTCCAGCCCTGCACCCTGGGGGTGCTGTGGTCCCCACTGTGGGGATGCTGCCACAGCCAGCAGACTCTGGAAAACCACCATTTCAGCAAAGAATAGGAGAATCATCACTGCAGCTTGCATACCTACTGATATCAATAATGACCACAAAATTATTTGGTCATCCTACAATTTGACCCTCAAGTTATAATTCCTCCTGCACTCCAGCTGTGGAAATCCTGTCCCCTGTGCTGACTCTGGTCTTGATCTTGGTCCCAACCCTTCTCTTTCAAATGATGGCATAGCAGTAGGAGTAGAGTTTGGACAACATCTGCCTATCCATCAGTGCAGGAATATGCAAGAAAAATCACCTCCAATCCTTCTTTCTGAGCTAAATTAGCTTTATTTTTGCCAGTGCTTGTTTTACACCCATACCCTGCACCAATGCCAGCAGGCCTCCTTTCCCTTCTCTAGACTCCTTCAGTATCTGCTAATGCAGCCTGAAAGATTTTAAAAAATATTTCTCTGTTGTAAATGTTGCTGCTCTGCTAAGACTTCATCATTATGATTTTATGATTTTTTTGTTGCATTTTTGTTGGAGATGTTGCATTTGGCTTTTGAACTAGATTTTATCTGGGCCCCTGATATTTTGCAAAGCTTGTTCCAATTTGCTGAGTTAAACCTACAGCTGATTCACAGCTCTGATCTTTTCCTTGCTCATTACTACAAAACAGAAGGTGGGATTTTCCAAAGCAGCCAGTGCTTCCTGGACGTGGGTTGCTTTTAAAAATCCTTTTCATAAGTACCATTGCTTATGGTTTTTCCATTCTAGGAGCTTTAAAATAATCAGTATTGCTTGTCTGCAAAAATTTGGAAAAAACACCACGGACCCTGTTTCCTGGGGGACAGCTTATGTACTGCAACAAAGCAATTCTAAGGCTTTGTACAGTAAATATTATTTATGCAAACCATTTGACCTTCCTTCCTTCCTTCCTTCCTTCCTTCCTTCCTNNCCCCCAAAAAAAAAAACAGTTGGAGAAAGAAGAGTTGCTGGGGATCCCTAGAAGTTAGCAAGGCAAAGTGCTGGCTTTGCAAAAGCAGGTCCCCTCGAGTCAGAACACAAACCTTCTGGGCTCCTAAACCAACTCAGCTCTGCTCCAAACTCGACCATTACCACACACTCAAGCATCAGGTGGCTTTTCCAAAAAGAGAGACTGAATTTGCTTACCAATCCCGTAACTTCTTGATTTCCTCCTTTGCTACAAGCTTTCAAGGAGAAAAGAATCTTTTACCCAGCTCTGAAACAGCAGGTGAAGGACAGATCAAAGCAACAGGCCAAAGCCACAGGTGCCCTGCATGGACACAGGCTGGGCCTTGCACCCCCTCTCCCCATCTGAATGAATCCCAGAGGAGGTGGCGCCCGACCTCTCCAGCTTTACTGAGAGGTGGTGAGTGCTCAGCAGGTCCTCCACTCCACTAAAGCCTTAGGAACACAGCAGGAGCCTGGAGGTGATGCCTGGGGACCCAGGTGGGGTGGGATGGGGGTGATGGGAGCCCAACTGCAGCCACTGCCAGCTGTTGCTCCAGAGTCAGGGTGCTGCCAGACCTCCCTGTGCAAGGAGGAAGGAGCAGGGCAGAAGCTGCAGTGACACGGGGAGGTGGGCGAGGGCTCACAGACCCAGTGGCACATAATGGGGAACAGTTAACCTTTCCCTGGGATTTTGTGGCAGAGGGAAGAGCAGCATCCCTGCTCCCGGGCCGCTCTGCAGCCTGCACAGATGGGGCACAGCGCTGGGTTTGCTCCCTTGAGGGGAAGTGCCCTTCTCTCGGCTGGCTGCTCCCATGACTGTCACCACAGAAAGGTCAGTGCTGACGGAGGGGGGGTTGTGGTGGCCCATCAGGCCTCCCCTCCCAGTTCACTGTGGCTGGTGAGGGCTGCCCTTTCCCCCGCTCTGCAGCTTCCCTACCTCCATGAGTGTTTCGCTCATCTCCAGGCCTATGAAAGCAACCATAAATACAGCTGCGTCCTGAGCTGTCATAAATTGTCTGGAGGCCAAAACACAGATTGCTCCCACACAATCTCATCTCTCACCTACAGCCACACTGAGAGCTGTGTCCTCAGAAGGCAAGAAGAGTGGAGGAGATGGATGGAGAGACGGGCTGGAGTGTAACGCTGCCCCGGGAAGACATCACGTTAATGTGAGAGATGTGACAGAAGGACACCGAGAGGCAGAGAGCGTGTGGGAGCGGGAGGATTGGGAACATTTTGCTGCAAGAACATCATGACAGCTTCTTGAAATTAATGGAGGCAGAGGCGGGCACGAGAGGGGCTGGCAGTGCAGCAACCCTGGTGGGCATGCTCACCACCATGGGAAGCAAGGAATCTGAAGCCTACCTTGCTCAGCTGAGCAGCTTTCATTCCCCAGCCCCTGGCCACTTCACATGGAGAAAGGAGGACACTTTCCAGCCTTCCCCATTCTCTCTGGCAGTTTGACTGGGCCAAGAGACACCTCAGACAGCTCAAAAGAGACCATCCAAAAACCTCTCCTGGCAGCAAGGAGCCACTCTGCAAAACACAAAGCCTCACTGCCAGCACCAAGCCACAGCACAGTCCAATCTCAACACCTGCATAACTACAGTGATGGGAAGGGCTCTTTAACTGAGGGCTCGGTGCAGATTTCAGCAGACTGAGCAATGCTTTCAATTTGGCTTGTGACCCAGCAGGGCAAGACAAAAGCCAGCACTCCCAGGGAACAGCTGGCCCATAGAGAAGTCAGGATAGCTGCTCACTTGCTTCTGTTTCTCAGAGGTCATTGCAAGCTGCTACCCAATAGCCTTCAGAGGAGGTTCTGCTTTCAACATACACTTAGAAACAGCCACTGGTTTTAAAAGTCAGGGATGGAAAAGCTCCTCTGGGGAGCAACATTAAGAATGAGATTTCCCTGAGTAAGCAACAGAAGATGAAATGAATAGACATCGATCTTCTCCTAAAGGACTCTGTGCACATGATGTTGCTAAATTCCCCATCTGGGAAGTACAGACGATAATCTATAAAATCATTTTATCTGACAACATGTCCACTTCCAACACATAAGGCAACAACTGAATGGTTATTTGATTAATGTGCTAGAAAATACTGAGTATCTCTTTGTGTGGACACTCTCATTTGCAGGAATTATTGCTGAGAAGGTTAAGAGGATGTGTCTGTGTGAGTCTGTGTGACTTTGGAATGTGAAACAACTCCAAAAACAATGCAAATCAGGAGATGTCACATAGTGTATACCACTGAAAAAGGCAGGGCTGTGCAAGGGCACATTTTAGAGCCCCTGGTGGGACGCTATTAGCCAGGATGAAAGGCAGCCAGGACAGCAAGGTAAACATCCCTGGGGCAGTGAAATGTACCAGGAGATGTTCAGTAACTCATTAATGTGTATCATTAGTTCATAGACCTTGGGTCAAGCCATTGTGTTCTTGACACATCCTGATAAACCTAAGCATTCATCTGATTTGCTGTGGGTGCAGGTTCCTGCAGTGTGAAGTTCAAAGTGTGTGATACCAGTCTGACTCTTCCCCAGAGCTCTGCACTGGTTTGGGATTTCACTGTGAAGCTGCAGATAGGGCCCAGCTACTATGCTAGAAGACCTCATTGAACAGTCATGATATCACACAATATGCCGAGTTGGAAAGGACCCACCAGGCTCATCGAGTCCAATTCCTGGCCCTGGGCAGGATACCCCAACAATCACACCATGTGCCTGAGAGCATTGTCCAAACGCCTCTAGAGCTCTGTCAGACTTGGTGCTGTGACTATTCCCCTGAGGAATCTTTCCAGTGCTCAGCCACCCTCTGGGTGAAAAACTTTTTCCTTATATCCAACCTAAACCTCCGCTGACTCAGTTTCATGTTTTTTCCTCAAGTCCTGTCACTGGTCACAAGAGTGAAGAGATCAGTAGCTGACACTTCCCCTCATGAGGATGCTGAAGACCACAATGAGGTCTCCCCTCAGTCTCTTCCAGGCTGAACAGACCAAGTGATCTCAGCCACTCCTCACGTGGCTTTCCCTCCGGACCCTTCACCATCCTCATGGCCTTTCTTTGGACATTCTGTAATTGCTTAATGCCTTTTTTATATTGTGGTGCCCAAAACTGCACACAACACTTGAGGTGATGCCACCAAGTGAAGAACAGAGCAGGACAATCACCTGCTTTGACTGGCTGGCAATGCTGTGTGCTTGAGGCAAACCAGAAGGGACTAAATAAGGCTATAAATAGTGGGGATCTGTCTTTGCCCAATTCATTGGGAGGTGGATATTTAACACAACAATGTGACAGTGCTCACAGGAAAGGTGAAGAAGCCAGCAAAAGAAGCCTAATTTGATGCCCATGGTCATATGAAGTTGTGCATCAATAACCCAGAGTAACAAACAGAGCAATTTTGAAGCAAAGAATTACGCTGTTACATAGCACAGAAAAAGAAAGGAAGTGTTTGAAGGGCAGAATCATTAGATCCAAAAGCAGATTCCCTAAACTCACCAAGGAGATGCTGAGTGATCTTAATTTCAAGAGAAGATCATGGTAATTTAACAACCATTCCAGATTATGACCAATACAGGCAGGTTGCACTTTGGTTTTAAGATCATGTTTATGAAAGAAGGTTTTTTGATTACCATAGAGATTAGGGGGTGGGGACGAGACAACAGGACAGGTTGTCAAGCATTCAGCTGCAGCCACTGGCAATGGTCACAGTTTGTCCTAGCAGAAAGGTCAGAACTGAAGGTGCCTCTAAGGTCAGATTAGATGTTGGTACCAATTAACTAAGCAGGTGCCAACATGATAGATGAACTGTCAGAACACAGTTTTGAGCAGATCACTGATGTGCACGTTGCTGATGTTTGAGTTACAGAAGAACTGGTGCTGGTGCAGAAGCTGGAGACAAGCCATGGCAGGCCAGTTTCCAAGAACTGGCTGCATTGTTCATGAGGACCTTGGAAGAGCAGCTGTGCAAGAGTTATCCTACTTTGTGTAGCAAGCACATAAGAACAGCCCCAACAGCTTCACTCCAGCCAGTCGGCTAGAAAGTAACGTAGTCAGAAGCCATTCCCAGAAAATGAGATTTTTCTCTTCTGTGTTTTCTCTTTTGTTGTCAAAATATCTTATAAGATAACCAGATGGTAACTAATTACCTTTTAATCAAAATCACCTGATAAATTATTATAAGAAACTATCATCTTATCATTAAAATAAGGTTTTTTGCAGTGCTAATCACTATACGACCTATGTATTTCTCCTATCAAGCCTGAAGCCATATAAGCAAGTCAGTTGATATGTCCATTCTTTAGTTTCTATATCCATGCAGTGCCCATGGTCCTTATTTCTCACAAGGACTTCATAGGGGATAGTCCCTACTTGTTTTGAACTCCTAACGTGGAAGATGCTACAGTGACGCAACCAGAAAGAAGGTGAGGGAAGAGAGCAGAGAGAGCTTGAAGTGGTGGTGGAAGTTATCACTTATTCATATGAGTCTCAACTTATTCTGGCTTCATCTGACATGGTTCCCACTTGAAGGAGCTGTGCACTTCTGTAGGGCATCTCCTCTTCCTTGCTAAAGTCTATTTACTTCATGAGGGAACTGAAAGACTTAAGAAAATACATCTGCAAACAACTATCATCCTGCCTCTGGGCAGAGGCATTTCCACCAAGCCATTCCTGACAAGTAGGTGTTGCCCAACTGCTTTCTAATAGCCACATTACAAAGATGGTTTTCTGGATGATCTTTCCCTATACTTCAACTCTTTACCCCTAGATAGTCCTTTGCAATGTCTACCCAGACTGACAAGGCAGGAGGGGGAAGAAGCCTTTGGCACTGCCCCCCTGGAGTAGCTCCCAGCATCCCTGCTGTTCCTCCCACATAGGCAGAGTCTGAGACTGGCTCAGGAGACCCAGAGCCCTTCTGCAAGCCTCCATCCCTGCCACACATGCAGCACACGAGGGATCTCTGCTCCACTCCTGCAGGGGCCAGAGCCAGAAACATCCAGCTCTGCTATGGCAGCTCACAGGCAGGGGGGAAAAGACACTGGAGAAGACACCGTGCAAGAAGCAGCTGTACCCCAAGGTGGAGACAATGACACCAGTCCAAAGCCTGGTGTGACCCCTCATGCCCACCTGGGACTGTGTGGGACAATGTGCAGGTCCATCAGGACCTCAGAGGCTCTGCCTGGCTGGCTGTTAGCAGTGCAGTTTGTTCACATCACACCAGATCTCCCAAGGTATAAAGGAGGAAATATTGACACAGAAAGGCATCTTCCCTTTGTGTATTCCTCACGTAATCTTGGCTAATTACTAAATTGGCTCATGCTTCAATTAGAACTATTGAAAATGCTTTAGTAGCTGACACATGAGAATTAAAGGGACACAGCCAAGACTAAGAGCGGTATTTTTTAGTCTTTACTTGTATAAGAAAACTTTAAAGTGTTATGAGTAAAAGATTTATAGTGATAGCTGTTAAAAAATAAATCCAAATTTAAAAAAAAAAATTAAAATTTGCCTGTTATGGTTTCCCCATCCTAGATGACAACACCAAAGAAGTTTCTTTGTCTTTCTGGTCATCTCCATTTTCCAGTTTGAGCCTGTTTTGTGCACAGCAGCCCAGCCCTTGCTTCCCACTGCCACCTAAGACTGCCAAGAGACATAAAATGCTGCCAAATTCACATGACAATGTTTCACACCTACTTTGTACCAGTGCAAATAACTGTACCAGCAATGAGAAATCAGAGTTGCTAAGTTACGAGTCCATTAAGCACTTCCATGCCATCAAAAAAAAACATCCTTAAGTGCCTAATAAATTCAGGCCAACTCAAGAGATGTGGTATATCTATATATCAGCCATGGGAATCACCACTAGAGCTAGTGAATGGCAAATTCACTCCATTCTCAAGTCTGACACTTAACTTGGAAGCCCTGAAGCACCAAAAAATGCTCCATGAGCTTCCATAATGCAGTCAGCCCTGCCAGACAAGATATCCAAAGCACTCCATATTTCACTTTGTTCAAACATGATTAAATGCTCTAATATACAGTGTTCTTCAAGGAAAGATGTCACGGTTTGTTTTTAAGAATTTCTGCAAAAAAGGGAAAATCAGAATTGGTTAAACCCCCCTTCTCTCAGCTGAGTCCATGTTGCTGACCAGCTGAGCTATTTAAGCTAGGTTGTACAAGCATAACAGCCCGGCTCCACAGATTTTCTTTTCCTTATTCAGTTTAATGAAGCTACTTGGGTTCCAGTATTGAAGCTGTGTGTACAGACTCATGCAGGCCCTTGTCTGGCCTACTCCAATTCAGCTTCTTCTTCCCTACCCTATGAGACTTGATGCTTCACGGCCAGGGGAGAGCAGACAAAATTTCAACAGCCTGTGGAGCTATTTGTTGAGGTCTGAACAGTAAGTACATGTCTTGTACAAGCAATAATTCAACTTGGCAGTCCATGAAACCAGACAGTTGAGGTGGGTATCAGCCTGGTGTAGGTGCAAAGCAGAGCCAGGGCCCTGGGCATAGACATTTCACCCCTCCCTACCTTGTTCCCAGGGGAACAGCTTCACTGAGGAGATTCTGTACCCTTTTTTCTCTTAGAAAGGAATTTCAGAAGGAGCAAACTTCAACCACAACCATACTGTGTGGAGGGAGGAAGGGAGGAATGGAGGGACAGATGGAGGGAAGGATGGAAGGAGGAAGGGAAGAAGAGAAGAGCAGGAAGGAAGGCAGGGAGGAAGGAAGGACATTTATTTCTTACTAAAGGTCTTTGAATTTTACTGATTCTGAGTCTGATGCACCACAATAAACACTTATATCAAAATGCATCATGGGTATCAATGGCCAAAAAAAAAAAAAAAAAAAGTACTAGAGATCTTTTGCTTGCTCTAGAAAATGGCTCCAAAGCTTGACAGGGTCCAGGACTGGGAGTGCCCTGGACAGGACAGGGTAGGCTGGACTATCTCAAAGCCTCTTGAGATGTTCTGAGCAAACACAAAATAGGGGTTCAGCTGGAAGTGACCCCCTGTCCCACCACAGTGCTCCTGAATTCCACCTGCAAGACAGACACTTGTCATTGGCTGGTATTGGCAGATCAGTGCTTCAAGCTGTCGCCCCTAGTTTTAGACTTTTTGCTGAAGGCATGTAGATTTGGAAGCTATATTTAGATGTCTTCTCTATTCTTCAGCAACAGGGTTGCCATGGAGATGCTGGTGAGGATGAGAAGGTGGGGACGGAGGGGGGGAGGAAGTTGAGGAATGAGAAATACGAGATTCAAAACAAACCTCACCAGCCTGGGAAGGCTTTAAATTCCTCCTAGGGCAAAAACTGCTGGAGCTTGTCAGTCGAAATGAGCCCCTGGCATTGCCTGATGGCATGACCCTGCCATGCATTGCTCAATGCTTTGTCATGGCACGTTTGAAGAGACACAAGCACTGCTCCTCTGGGAGAGTGTGGCCCCCTTGACCTGAGCTTGCCAAAACCAGAACTCTGGGAAGTCCATGAATGTCAGAACTCTGGGAAGTCCATGAATGTCAGAACTCTGGGAAGTCCATGAATGTCTTGCTGCTGCCATGCTGCTTCACAAGTTCATACTGACTCCATACTCGGTCAGCTCCTGCCATAGCTGGGGTGGCTTTGTCTCTGCTGACAACAGTAGAGGCAGACAGGACTCTGAAGCTGGGGACAGAGCCACTCAAGTGTACCCAGAAGCATAGGCAGGGACATGCTGGCATACTAGGGACACACAACCCAGCACAGGAGCCAGGCTGTGGTAGGAGTAAAGGTAGGGATTACAGGTCCTTGATCTCTGCGGGCCAGGCACATCCATATTCCCTGGGCTGACACCAGCTGCAGGCACAGACAGATGTGCAGATTCATAACTACTACCTACAACATTGCTCCTCCCAGCAGAGACAACATAGGTGAGACTAAGGGCTCCTCCTAACACGGCTGTTCAAGACTCACTGTCCCACAGTTACCACGCTGCTTATGTCCCGATGTTAGAAACATAAGTTACTTGTTGATAGAATTTCCTTGCTAAAAGTTTAGGGCTTGACATGCTTCAGTGATTTCAGACCTAGGGGAAGGTTAACAAAGCTTGGGGAGAAGCATGTACTACAGATAGTGGACATAAAGAATGCAGGATTTCCAGGCCACAAGGACATTTGGCAGAAATCCCAAGATAAGGAAGAAACTAATAAAGCCAACTCAGCAACTGTGCTGAAATCAGCTCTGACTGGGCAAAAGGTCATTTCGACAAGAGGAGATTGTGAGCACCACTCATGAGGTACCGACTCTGGAAACTGATGGACTCTAAAGAAGAGAAAGACTGAACATGTGGACCAGTTAGCATAAGAAGGGATGAAAAGCTGGTAGAGCAGAGGACTGAAATATTTTAGCCAATAGACCAAAGAATACTAATTAATAAGAGCACTATGGAACTTTTATCCAATGAACATCAACTCCTTTGTTTGCTAAAATGTATAAATACTGTCAAGTTTTGATAGTCCTGCTAACTTTGTGGATTTGTCACCCAGCACACCTCTCTGCACAGAACTGTAAATCAGTCAAATACCTCGACTCTGTGTGTGGATCAGCCTCCTGCATACCAGGTGCAAGGAGCTGTTTTGGGACAACAATAGCAATGAAATTTGTCTTTTCAAGAAAGGTCAGGATGGTCCCCCCAGTTCCGTGCACAGAAGCTGGCGTATCTCAACACCCCACCCTTTTCTGGCTCCTGCATGTGACAGCAACCACAGATTTCAATGCTCAAAGCACATCAAAAAGGGTGGAGAGCAAAGCCAACTTTCCCATCACAAATGCCTCCAGATACCAGCCTTGCAAGTCCCTCTGTCCCCTCCCTCACCCTGCTCTTCCCACACACCCACGCAGACAGTGCTTTCAGCTCTGCAGGACGGCACTCAGCCCAGCCACTGGAGTTGCACTACATCCAAAGCAGCAAGGCAGCAATCTGTAGGAAATTAATGAGCTGCAAACAACGCTGTGCAGCTGCCAGCCTGAAACGAGCCAGCTCTGCACACTGCAGATACAATTATTATATATGAACAAAAGGAGCTGGAACCAGAGCTGGGGTGCTTTGGCTCCGGTCACGGGCTTCTTGTGACCGAGATAAGGGGCAGCACAATGAACTGCCACTAAGTTGCATATCCAATCATTTACATAGAGCCAAGATACTCCATCTTTATCCAAGGCTCTGTGTATTGGATGGGACTTACAGTTCTCTTCTGTAGCATTGAAAATAGGGCAAAGGATACTCACTCGCACCATTTCATTTTGCTCTTTGGGGCTGTTTTATTTCTGTTTCTTACAGAATAAAAACACACTAGGAAAACCAAACAGGGCCATTTTCTGAATTTCCAGGAATTAATGCCTTGGGAGAAGCTGCAGATTCCCAGAAGGAGGCCAGCCCTGCTGGGCTTTTACTTTCAGAATCCAGAGCTTTACACCATTAAAAACCACCTCCTTGTTCATAAATTGAATGGAAATCACATCATCAGCCAGCTTTGCAGTGAACCAGAGTGATTCAGAAGGGTTAAATCTAGGAGCAGTGCAACCCTCAAGACTCAATTGATGACCCAGCTTCACTTCACAGACAGATGGGCTGCTGCACTGCCTCCCTGCCTTGCCACAGCCCAGCCCCGTGCAGGACAGCTGGGCTCAGCCAGACAGGGCAGTGTGCACACTGGCAGGACCCCATCAAACAGACCAAGCACACCATGGCATTCACCCACCCATGCAGGTCTCCTATAGATTCACAGAATAACAGAATGGCCTGGGTTGAAAGAGAACTTAAGGATTATCTAGTTCTAACCTTCCTGCCGTGGACAGAGACACCTTTCACTAGACCAGGTTGCTCAGAGCTCCAGTTTGGCCTTGAACACCTCCAGGAACGGGGCATCCACAAGTTCTCTGGGTAACCTGTTCCAGCCCTCACCACCCTCATAACAAAGAACTTCCTCCTAATATCTAATCTACACCTACTCACTCTCAGTTTGAATCCATTCGCCCTTGTTTTGTCTCTACATGCTCTTGTAAAAAGTCCCTCTCATCTTTCTCATAGGTTCCCTTCAGGTACTGGTACTGGAAGGTCACCATTAGGTCACTTCAAAGCCTTCTCTTTTCCAGGATGAACAATCCCAGTTCTCTCAGCCTTTTCTCACATCAGAGGTGCTCAATTCCTCTAATTATCTTGGTGGCCTCCTCTGGACTCATTCCAACAGGTCCTTGTCCTTCCTGTGCTGGCACCCCAGAGCTGGATGCAGCTCTGCAGGTGGGGTCTCACCAGAGCAGAGCAGAGGGGCAGAATCCCCTCCCTCACCCTTCTTGCCACACTGCTTTGGATGCAGCCCAGGATACAACTGGCTCTCTGGGCTGGGAGTGCACATTGCCTTCTCATGTACGAGCACCACCCAGGCCTCAGCAGGGCTGCTCTTGATCTGGCTTTGGCTAAGCTGCTAAATGACCATATGAGAGACAGCTTAAACTCCTCCTGGGGTCCCTGGCTGACATGCAAGAATCTCCTTCTGTCTTCTCTACCCTGTGGCAAGAGTTAGTATCAAGGCCCTTCACGTGTCCTAAAAATTAAGCCTACCCTCATTCCAACCTGCCCCTCAACTCTTGTTCCTGTTCTTGCTGTCTAAACCCTCCCACTACAACACTTTCAACACCTCAAACCTTAATAGATGATGCTCTGTCTTCTCCCTTCCAAGTTTTGATAACGCCATTGAACAACTGGTCAATTGACTGGTCCTTTACAAGGAAAAGACCAGCCAGAATCCTGATGCCCTCTGGCATATATCAAACACAACTAAATGTTGGGTTTGTAGGCTGGTCTCACATACTTGTCTCCATCTGCAGTTGGAACTGCAGCTAATAAGAAAAAACCATTCTCAGCCCTGGTCTGATACCTAGCTTGGTGGCAGGTGCAGCACCCTTCACCCCAGCATCAGTAAACATGTCCTGAGGGGTTTAGCAATGTGACACAACTGTTCTAAAGGCTAAAACCTCATAAAGGACTCTAGGATGAACCCCTTGTGGTGTCAGAGGAAGGGCTGTTGTTTGATGTGCTCCCTCTTTGCCCTCACAGCCCGTTTATTTTTAAAAAGTAATGCCATGACTCAATCAGGAGTTTTGCCCATTATGGGACCTAGAAAACTTTTTAGGACTTGAAATACCAAGATAAAGATCTTCTGAAGAGAAAGGAAAAGGTGCATCTAAGGTTTTTTGAGCTGATTTTGATTTTTTTCTGAAAGGAGGTCCCATCCCAGCTCTCTGCCCAATCAGAACATAATTGAGTGCAATGCAATTGGTGCCTGAGAATAGTTTCCTCCCTGCTCCAGCCTCTGCTTTCTTCCAGCTCATTTCACATGTGCCCTGCAGTGAGTGTCAGTGCTCTTACAGGGAAACTGCTGTATGCCAGGGAGACTGTCAGGAGCAGGAGCCTTCTGCTCTGTCTGTTTACCAGGGTGTCTGTCTGTGTTTATCAATGGCTTATTATATTTTTCAGAAGCTGTCCATTGCTCCTTGCCATCACATTGCCCCATGCTTCCTTTGCCACCCTAGAAAGGCAGTGGAGTAAAATATATGCTGAGAAATAAACTGCACATGTTAAAAGCCCTTCAAACTGATGCAAATCAGTCACAAACCAGACCTGAACGTACACCTCATTCATCTGAGGTTCTCCCCTGGCTTCTCACCTGTGGATAGACTGCACTTATCTTTGCTCTCCAGAAGCAGAGCTGAAGCAGAGAGGATATCAAAGACTTGCTTGGCTTCGCAGGCAGCAATCAGCTGGAGCAGATGGGAATGAAACACACAAGTGAGATTCCCCCCACTGCTGGCTCCCCAGGCACTTGCCTGGCCTTCCTGCCACCAGGGAACACCCCCGCACCCAGGGCTGCTGCTGGAGTGGCACTGGCTGTGCTGCAGCACAGCAGCTCTCTCTGTCCATCTGCAGAATCACTGCCAGGGCCCAACAAGGTGTGCCCTGGGCTCTCCTGGTACTGACCTGTGCCCTCCTGGGTCAGTGGGTGCTACCAAGCAGGAGCTCACCAGGCTGGGACTTTGAAACCAGAGTCAGGCTCTGAGCAAGGGTCAAAGGAAATAATTTAGGGCTTTCTGAAAAGTCTGAAAAGTCCACTTTCACTTGAGCTGTGCAAGACTCAGAATCACAATACTGAATCAGGAGAAATGAGGCTGCCTGGGCAAAACAGCACTTGGCCTAATCTCATGGCAAGACTGAAGGTGAGTTGCATCTCCTACAACTGTAAAGGAGTCCCTGCAAACCCCTGGAAACCTTTTTCAGGTCCTAATGTTGAGAAAGGTCTGTGGAGCCAGCCTTGAAGCTGGAAAGAACTCCCCATGAAGGACTTAGAGATGGTCTACAGCCAGAGACAGCTTTCAGCAGCAAAAGCTGGCTTTGTCAGGCACACTTGCCTACAGACAACCAGGTCACATCCCACTTCAAGCTAATTAGAAATAATGCTGGGTTTGGTGGTTTGGGTTTTTGTTATTAAACATTTATTTACCAGTTGGTGCCTCCTGCAGAGACAGGCATTTGGAGATCTGCAAGTGGAAAAAGGACAAAAAAAGGCTACTAATGATATTGCCATCTCTTTAAAAAGCAATGATAGTAACAGTCTCTACTAGCCCTCGGAGCTTCACAGATGACTCTGCTCTGACAGAGTGTCACTGTACAGGATAGCAGCACTGGGCTCTGTTTAATTTTAGCCCAACTGCTCCAGATCAAATTTTCACAGCCTCCAACGAAAGACATGGCTTTTATTAAAGGCAAGAGTTATTAGTTTACAGTCAAGCTGGACTCCTTCCTTCTCATGCCTCAGCACAAATAATAACAGTTTTGCAGGCTAAACAAGGCTCTCCTGGCCATCTGTGAAACCCACTGAAGACTGAAAGATTGCCCAGGTGTAATTCTGGATAAAAATCTGATTTTTGGAACATTCAGCACTGCTGGGATTCAGTGCTGAGAGAGAGAGAGGGCCTAGCTCCATGCTTTGAGCCAAGAAAGCCTGATAGTGCAGAAATGCTAAAACCTCTTTTTTTGTCTTCTACTTCCAGCAACTTTGATTTCAAGTGATGAGGAATGAACATGTGGGGCAGTTTGGAGGTTTTCTTTGATTTTTTTTTTAATAGTGTTTTCTTTTGTTTTGGTTTGTTTTTTTTCATGTGTGTATGTTGCTTTTACAGTAAGTGCAGATTTCAGATTGTTCAGTGTCATGTATTTGTCAAACAGGGAGATGGGTTTAAATCCCATCCTTCCAAAAATGGATTTAGGCAACATTGCACCCAAGATTAGATTCACCCTGAGCATCCTGACACCATCTAGCTCTATTTTCTTCTTCTGGGGGCTATGCACTCAGATGTGGCATTGTTTTCCCCAAAATGTACATGGCTAGGAGTGCAGTGCTGTTCTTCAGCTATGCTCTGATGAGTTTCTTTCTACCCCTCCAGGTGCTAAGGTTTTGCTCAAGTCAAGAGAGATTTATGATCTTTAGTCTAATCTAAAGAGACCCTCATTCTCTGGAGCCCCTGGCAGAACTATGCCACCACCCTAAAGCTTGCTTGGCCATTAGGCCAAGCTCCGCACGCTGCATCTTCCCCGTGCTCACCTCCAGCAACACTGGGGGCTGGCAAAGGCTGCCTGGCCTGAGAGAGCTTTCCTGAGCAGGACATGTCTTTTGGCTGGCGGTGGTTCCTGGCAGACTTCCATCAAGGCAAGACACAAGGCACATCCCGGCCCTTCCCACCCCCCTTATGCAACCACCGCCGGCTAAAAATACAGCCGCAGCCCCTGCAGCCCCGGCCAGGCGAGATGCAGATTTAATGAGGCTTCCATGGCAACGGGCTCCACTTCGGCAGGGACCGGGATGCAGGGGACAGGGATGCTTAGGGAGAGAGGTGCTCCTTGGCTGGGAGAAAGCTGCACAGTTAAAAGCTTGTGGCGGTGGGGTTTGAGGGTTTTTTCCTTGCTGATATTAATAAAACTGTGGAGCGTTTGGTTCAGTTAACTGCAGTCAAAGAGGCAAGCTCTGTAGTATTTTTAACAGACAAACCTGGACCTGTTTCTGCCAAGAGAATAAATATTTACTAGTCAGCCTTAATTAAACTCCATCACCCACAGGCAAAAATGTTAAAACAGGGATAAATCAAGGAGGCTGTTTCAGTCTACCTATACTGTGAACAACTTTCTCAGTAAAAAGTGGGTTTCTCACAGAGTTGACAAAATGTAGCCGTAGAACTGGCTGGTACAGACAGAAGACCTGGAGACAGCTAAGGTCGCAGAGGAAGTGGTATTAGTTTATGTTTCATGGGTGGCGTCTTCTGTGCCAGTGCAGGGAGAAGGGTGAGGGAACCCCGTAAAAAATCAACACTGTTGATGAAAAATCTGGGATAAAAAAACGTTGCAAGCATGGCTTTTCAAAGAAGAATAAAATGGAGATTATTGCCTCCTGTCGTCCTTACTGATCCTCCTATGCTGTGTGCAAGAGTAAGGACGTATGCCAGCCAAAAAAACACTTTGTTGTGCACAGCTCTAAGTAATAGATTAGCAGCTGGTGTCCTGTGGCTCACAGGTGTTCATGGATTATTTTTGTGAAATGTGGAAAATACCTTGGACAAGCTAGTCTCTTACTAGTCAGATTAAATTTGCTATTCAGAAGGTGACACCTTTGCTGGAGTGTCACAGACCAAAGTCTCTGTTTCCATTGTAAAGACACAATATTTTTCCAAAATGCAGATTTTTTTTTCCCCAGGAATTTCCTTCACACAGTGATATTCCTCCTTGTCCTGTGACACAATTTCCTATCTAAGGGCTAATAAGAATAAAAGCAACTCAAAAATAAACAATAAATAGTAACATCTTCACTTCAGTCATGAGAAACTGAGGCATGATAAAATATCATGGGAAAAAGGAATGCCCAACCTCTGTTCAAATCTAAATATTTGGCACTAGGAACTTATAAATCAAGGCCCTCAGAACTGCTGCTCATTATTGAAAATTCTGGCAAAACCAGATGCCTTTAAATGAAGGCACCCCTAAAATCAAACAACCCAGCCAGGCACCCAAACATGGTTTGAACCCAGGATATCTGAATGTTAAAATCAAGGATCCCTGTTTTCCACTTCTTTCTGCTCAGGTCCTTGTATTCAGGCATCCTTCAACTCAAAGCAATCTGCCCAGTACCCTTCTCTCTAGAACGAGCCATTCCTGCTGACATGAAAAGTCATCACTTGGAGGCACCGAACCCTTATATAAGCTGATTTTGTATACATTAGCTCCCATCTGTTACATCTCTCCTGCTAAACCAGGTTCACGTCCTGCTGTAAGCCTACCAAAATACAAAAAGAAGCATTTCTCAAACTGTAATAGAAAATCATCTCTCTGCCCATGGAAAGAGTCTGCTGCTAGGATGAAACATAGCTCATGTTAAACTACACACAGCACCAAAACTGTTGCCACAAATTAAGATGTCAACAGCACCAGGAAAATTTAAAGGATCCATGCAGAAAACTGTCCACAGCTGCTTGCTAATGCAGAGACATCTCCAGCACTGCAGCAGCCCCAGTCCTGACCATCTGTGGTCATAAAGCTGGAACAAAAATACTATCTGTTCAGGTACCCTCCTTCTTCCTTCCTGCTCCTCACAACACATGGCTGCTAGGCTGTCACCTCACCCTCAGTCTCCCCCTGAGCTGCACACAGAGGGCTTGGCCAGATCTCCCCTCCTCTGTGGCACCACGGCTCATGCCAATTCAGTACAGCTGATCACTGGAACTCATTCTAGTCTCTGTGCCATCTCCTCTTTGCAAAGGTGATGGATGCACAGGTTAGACCATATAAACCTGCTTTCTTAGGATATTGTAGTCTGAACCTCAGTGGTCACATGCCAAGATTCTTCTCCTTTCCCTTGAGAGCTCTATTAAAAATAACTTTTGACATGAAATAGGCCTGGACAGTCATTCTGCCTTGTACAGCGATGCAGTTCAAAACCCAAACTCATTACCCCACTGAGTTCTGAAATAAATGAGCAGACATCAAAGTTGTACACTCCCTTCCCTGCACTGACAGATGCAGGAGGATCTAGTGATCTAGATCAAAGGAGGAACTACTGCTGCATCTTCTTGATCAAAGGAGGTGCCTGTGATGCAGGAGCACAGCACTAGTGGGGCATGAGGAAGTCAGCCATATCTGTACCTTTACTTACACGAAGGTAAATTTTCATTTAAAATTACAGCATGATCCACTATCATTGCTCATAGCATGGAGTTACATTATAAATTGCACATAGGGACAACAGAGGCCTCTTCCATCTCAAGCTCCTTAGCTAACCTAGATTCCTAACCAAAGGAACCAGAGCCCTGGGGATGCCACCATACAGTCCTTGCTCTGCCTTTGACAGTGTCCTCTGTTGTGACTCTAAGAAAGTCACTTCTGTTCCCACTTTTAAAATGGGAACAAGTGCTTCTTTGCCTCTGAAGCATGCCATAAGCATGAGTACATTAATATTTTGGAACACTTCAATATGTGGGGGAAAAAACACTTGAAATGCATAAATAAATAGAAGCAAAGTTTTTAAGTAGAGGTACTATACTTTACTAGCTCAACTAATATTGCTCTATAAGCTTCTTAACACACGGAATTTGTGCCTAAAATGTACTCAGTTTCAAAACTGGGATTTCTGCTTGAGCCTGTAAAAAAAGGTTTGTATTGCCTTAAATTGTCTTTTCTATGGAACTTATACCAATCAGCCGGGCTCAAGTTTCCTCTCCCTTGAGACTTATATCCTTAGGCTATCACAGTTTGCAACAACATAAATAGCTAATTAAGGTCTTACTTAAAAGTAAGAAAGCAATAAGAAGGCATCCTCAATTTCTTCTGGAAATACTTGAGCTCTCCACTACAGCTCTGGTTTCAGAGAACCTAAGATGAAACCTACAATATTTACTGCAACAATATATTCCACCATTATCACACTATATTTGCTGCTCCAGTCATGGGAAGATGGTACACAGAGAGATGATTTATCCTATAACCATCCACCTAAACGAGTTCACACTACTTGGTGAAACAAATGCTAACTCTCACAAAATGGCAAGACATGGAACTTAATAGGCCAAGCCCTTAGGAAGGCTCCTCTGTTCAGTCCTCACCAGGACTGAGAAGAGCCTGCCTGAGACAAGCTCCTGTAAGACTGACCTCAGTCTCACAGTTACGAGCTTGTAAGAAATACAAAGGTGCTCCTGGTCTCTTGTAAAGAGCAAGAGCTCAGGTGAGTCTACCATGGACATCTGAAAAGCACAGTATATTTGGAGATGAGCAGTCATGCTGCAGGAACTGGAACCATGTAAGCTGTCCCAGGGACTCCCCTTTAAAGCCCAGGGCCCTGCCCTGGAGGATGGGAGCAGAGAAGATAACCCAGAGGGGACATCCCAAAGCACCACCTCTCCTGCCTGCCTTCCTCCAGTCATGTGTCATTCCCAGACAGACTGGAAATCTTGCTTTACTACATATACAAAATGAGATAACGCCTTTTTTGGCCCCAAAGCAGCTCTCACAGGCTTTGCACATGGGTTGTTTTCACACCTCACTATGAGGCAGAGAACTCTGGCAGGTTTCCACCTACCAGGCTGCTCAGCCACCTGGCCTCAGATATCCTCCATGCTTTTTTGTGTACTCTCCCTTTCCAGGATTTTTCCTTACGGATGCTCTTAGCAGGGCAGTCTTCCTGGACTGGCCCCATTGTTCTTCTCTTCCCACCTTTCCTGGCTCCACTCCCAGGAGATCCTGCGCAAGATTCTCTGGATCCCCAGGAGGACCAACATGGGACTAGGCAATAGTGCAGAGACATGCAGGGAGCTGCCTGTAAGGGAGATGAAGCCGTCAAGATTCATGGGACAAGCTTGGCTTCCATGGACCTCCCCTCTGCTGGCAGGAGGGTGTCCAGCAGCATGACACTGAGACAGGGATATGTGGCACATAACCTGAACCTGAAGGCTGTGGCCAGCTTAGCTCCTTAGTCCATTTCAGGAGCCCTGCTGTGTCCTCAGCTCTCACAAAGCAAGAAGTCAGCAGATCTGTCAAGAATGATAAAACCTTAGCCACGGACCCTTAGACCTCTGCTTGTTATCAATTATGAGGCTTGCTGGCAGCACTTAAAGGCTTGCTGTGAATAGGAAGGCCACAGTCATTTCTAGCAATCTGGTCTCTTACAGGACCCCTCACATCTTAATGTCTCACACACTTTCACACATTTACCCTTGCAGCATGCCAATGAGATGGGAACCAAAGGAAGAATTAAGGTAGGAGCTGTGGCCAGCTCCTACCACAGTGTCCAGCTGACACCACAGAACTCCGTGCTACTGGCTCCTGTCTGGGGAGAAGACCCTTCCTTAGAAAAGGGTTCCTATAGATGGCAACTAGGGATGGAAAAAGATGCCTGAACACTGGTAGGGTCTTCAACAGATTGTCCAGAGGGATTTTGGTGGCTGAAGCTATCACCCCATAAATCAGAAGCATGCATAGCTCCCCATGGCTGCTCCAGGCATTTTTCCAAAATGCAGAGGCCAGGCTGGCTCCTGGCAGGAACCTGGTATAGCCAGGACTACTTAAGTTAGAGCTGAACTGGTTGAACAGGCATGTTTTTACACTTAGCAGCTGAGAACTGGGCAGCTTGCTTCTTGTGTGGAACACTCAGAGCTGGGCCCAAGGCTTGGAGAATGTGCTACAGTTTTAAACCCCTTGCAAAAACATCTCTTCTACTACACTGCTTTTCAAACATTAGTAACATGTGGACAAGGAGGAGTCAAACTTTGCCTTTTATTTTGCTTGATTTACAAGAGTTCCTAAGACAAGGCTACACACAAAGAAAGAAAGGGTTTTTTGGTTTTTTTTTTCTTTTGGTATTTTGTCTTAAGAATAGGTACACAATCTGGTGTGCTGGCTGTAAAGGGAAGTCTGTTGTAGATTACACCCTCCTAGCAGGCTGTTGTTGCATTTGGGTCAGGCAACAGGAGAAGAAAAGAAGTGAATAAAACCATCACACTTCTTTTCTTTCCCCTTCCCATACTCCAGATTTTAGAGAACGAGCTAGAGATGAAGCTCCTGTTAAAGCACATTTAACAAGCAACTCTGGTCTGCAGCTCATGCATAAGTGATTCTCTCAATCTGAGTCCTGATCACCTCTGGGGAACAGCCTGCCAGAAGCACCAAAGGTGACAGATGTGTAGTGTGTGTTTTGGATAAAAGCCTATCGTCTGCATAAGGTAGCTAAGAGATGATGCCTACACTGAGCCTTGCCTTATTGCCCAAAATGAAGACATTTATAGGCAGCTATTGTTTTGTAAAAGATAAGGAAAAATACCCTCTGTGACGGAAAAGGAAGGACTATAAGATGAAGACTAAAGCAGCAACAGCAGAAAAACTACAGTCTGAGTGAGAAACAGGATTCAGTCTATGCAAATATCTGGCTCTCACCACACTCTCTTATCTCAGTCAGCTCAGTCCTGGGGCTAGGGACCAGGGGAGGGTTTGCTTTTGTCCTTTTGGGTTTTGCTATTCAATATAACTGCTCAAGTTAAAAGGGGCTCTGTGAATCTATATTGTCAAAAGGAAAATCATTAGCTCAAAGCCCTTAAGAAGACATGTCTGAAGGCTTGTACCAGCTCCCACATGTCTGCTAGCATGCCACACTCACTTGCTACCCCATATCAGAAATCTACACCTTGCTTTAACCTCATTTTCTGAAAAAGCTGAGCATGAATTCATGAAAGAGATCCTGTCTGTTAAGCTCAATGGGAGGGAAGAAAACACCACATAAGCGCAGTGAAGATGAGTCAACTCTTCAACACACACAGGGAGCCCGCCATGCTCCCACCTTGTTTGACACAAGGTGGATCTGCAGTCTCTTTACTCCTAAGACCCAACAAAACAGGCTGCAAGACTGAGTTTATTGCTCTATTTGGTATCTTCTCATTTGGCTCTAATCCTCTCCAATATATATGCAATATTTCAAATGCTCTTGCAAAGATGGGGCTCTTTTGAAGTCCTGACATTTTTATAGCCCTGGCAAACCATCCATTTCTATTTAATTTAGTTCTTGACAGAAATAAATATATGCACTGAGATTTACATATGGGTAGACAGGCCAATATTTTCAGGCTTACATGCTGAGGGCTGCATCTGTATTGCAATCACTGCTGTAGCTATAGGTGGTGTCAAGCTCCTTGTGCTGGCTATCACCAGCTGCTAGCAATATAGCCACAGCAGTGCAGGGCTCCTCACAGGCTAAAGCTATCTGCAAGTCTGGTGATAAATTAATTGACACTATTGCTCTCCAGGTTACTGCAACTGTTTAAAACTGTTTAAGAACTCTCAGGTCTCCTTCTAAAAGCTGCAGTCACTGCACAAATGTCTCCAGAATCAGGGGGCTAAAACAGAGGTTTTATCCTTTCTGCACCAAAACCACCCCCCAAGATGCTACATGGACACAGGTCCCACTTCCTCTTCACATTTACAGTAATCTTGTTACCTCTGCTTGAGAGCTTTGGCTTTAGCTTCTCCAGACTGCTCACTAGAGTATACAAAGCTCCTGCTAAGCCTGGATGGAGAACCTCCGTGATGTCAGGACATAGCTGCTGCCTACACCACCATGGCTGCCTCTGCTACCCCTGTGGCAGGGGAAGAGAGGGCTGAAGCAGGCAGCACTTGATCTTGTCCCCGCTGAGGGACTGGAGCATCTCACCGATGTGGAAAAGCTGAGTGAGCCAGGGCCATTCAGCCTAGAGAAGAAAAGGCTTTTATCAATGTGTTTAAATACCTAGAGTGAAGTTGCAAAGAGGATGAAGCCAGGCTCTTGTCAGTGACACCCAGTAAGTATATCTGAAGCGATGAGCACAAACCAAAACAGAGAAGATTTCTTGTGAACATGAGGAAACACTTTTTTACAAGGGTGACTGGGAAGGCTGTGTACTTTACATTTTTGGAGACAGTCAAAATACGCCTGGACAAGTTCCTGTGTAACTAGCTCTAGATGGCCCTGCTTGAGCAGGGGGATTGGAAGAGATGACCTCTGGGGGTCCCTTCCAGCCTCTGTGAAATCCCTCTGTGATTCTGTGAAAAATTAATAACCAGGATGACAAAATGCAAAATGATCTGTGTGAGATTCCTCCCTCCAATGGAATAAACATTCTTCAAAAAGCACAACAAACCAGAAATGTCCCAAATATGCTATCATGTTCTGGGAGTACGGTGAGAAAACTATTACAGGCAGAGTATGCTCAAGCTGATGTTCTGTGCAGGACTTGTGCAAGGGCTGGTAAGACTCAAGCTGATGGTAGCAATAATGTCTCTGCTGCTCCATTGCCCTGGCCTGCATGTTTTAATTAACACACTGGTACCTACCTCCTTCCATCCTGAAAATGCTTGCTATCCCACTGGATTAACACAGGGAACAATTTCCTCTCTGCTCCCCTGATTCAGTGACATGTCCACAGAGAAAAGAGGATTGGTGACCCTTGTTCTGAGACGGATTAAACCACTGGCTGGACTTCCACAAGCAGATTAAGGGAAATGACTGCCTATCCCTCTGTTCTGAAAGGAAAATTCACCTCGATCATTATGAAGGCTGGAAATTGTTGAGAGAAAAGTCAAACCTTGCACTCCTGGGATCTTGAACTAGAGCAGCCAATGCAAAGTGGTAAAAGGATGTTAAATGTTTCAGTGATTGAAAGACACTGACTGAAAGACAGAAGCCAACTTATTAAAAACCCATGTGGGAGCCAGTGGTGCTTAGATCACGGTCTGTGGGGCACCAGTGGCCCGCAGAGTGTCTCTACGGGGTCACCAGACCTGCTGCTGTTGCAATTAGAAAGTATCTGTCACTTTTTAAACAGGAACCTGCCCTGCTCTTTCTGCTCCTGTCCAAGATTCACAGACCTTCCCAAGACTATTTTTGACCAGCTGGGCTAAAAGAGAACCTTAGCCTGTCTCTCTGCACCAGGCTGTCCTGAGGCTCTTTTGATGACAAATTTGAAATGTGTAGAGGGAGTCACAAAAATGCCAAGGAGAGGACTACAAACCATCTCAGGAGCACTGCAACTTGTTCATCAAAGGGTCTGTTAAGAAAGCAAGCAAATAGTGTGCCATGTTGGGCAAGGTACTCTAACCAGCCAGCTGGGCCCAGTGCTCTGAGATTTTCAGCTTCTAGTCCACCCATGATTTTCACTAATGCTTCCCCTTTGGATAATTAGCCACGGCATTGTGCTTACCTCAGGGAAGAAATGGGGTCAAGAACTGAGAATCTGGAAGAGAAGAGGAAGATGATGGGGAAACTAAAAATATCAAGAGGATCAGCTCAAGGAAATCCTCAGTTGCCACCCCAGTGGATGATTTTCAAAAGCAGAAGAACAGGAATTCCCAAACCCCCTTCATTTTCAGCTCACTCTAAAGAACTCTCTTACAGGGTTATCTTGAATAGATGCCACTCTGATAGAAAAAGCTGACCCGAAATCTTGTAAAAACAAGATCTCTCATGTTTCTTTAACTTCAGGGCCAGAAAATCCACATGGCAGTCATCATCTATTCAGGGTCCGCAAGTGCCTTCTACCCTTCGTTAAGCAACGTGACTAACGCTTGTCACGTGTGCTTTATTAACACTCCCTTCCTCCCTGCAGGCTCTGGGTACAGCACAGAGTTTTGCCTTTATAGGGTTTAGTGGCTTTTGTTTTTCAGGGTACTTGCTGCTGTGTGGTCCTGTTGGCCACAGGAGGGTGTCCCACATTTAGAGAGGGACAGGGCAATGTCTGGGGAGGTCGCTTGCTCTAGTGAAAAGTGACGCCACTGCCTGGCATGGGCTGCGCCTGGCAGAGCAAACCACACAACACCTTGGCAGGTACTGCTCCAGCCTGCGTTGAATTCAACCACAAACATTTCAATTATTGATCCTGAGCATGGGATTAGAGGGGGATATACCTCTTGCTGGAGGAGAGGACACCGACACCTGACAAACCTGACAACATTGCAAATGCTGTGTAAAACACCTCACATGCTAATCTCACCTGGTGCATCAAAACAGGCCAGCTCAACACTAATCAATTCTTGAATCTCCCTCCTGACACAAGTAGTTTTAAATAGGCATCTGAATGAAGTTAAGGCTGTTACAACAGGAATCTATCTGTGGGTAACACATAGAGAATTTTGTTTCTTTCCTCTCACTGTGGGCAAACAACGTCATGAAAATCCCAGCTACTTCGCTTTGGTGACCTGAGGCAGTAGGTGACCTTATCTCTCAACCAATCTTTGCAGTGCCTCCATCTCCCTCCCCTTCCATGCTGGGGAAGGCAGAGCGGTGCCGCTGGCATGCTCAGTGAGTCAGCAGCCCTGCAACCCCCTGATCGTGGAAATGTTCCCGTTCCCATGGCTTGCTCACAGCTTTGAAGCTAAGATGGGACACCCCAGTTTGTGACCAAAAATTGTCTTGAAAGAAGGCAGGTCCTCCAATGCAGTTAACACACCCATCATAATGCTCTGTCTGGGCCGGGGTATATGCAGAGAGTTGGTCCTGACCACAAGCAGCCAGTAGAGCCTTGCTACATGCTCTGCTTGAGAGAGGAGCCACCTTCCTCCTGTTCTCAGAGCTTCCAGGGCATTCCAGCTGATGGTGGGATGGGATGGTCATGATGTATTTCTGAGAAGTCAAAACAATCCGTGAATGAATGGTGTGTTTTGAGTTTCTCAGCCAATGCTCCTGTGAATAAAATGTTATTATAGCTAGGAAAAGAATACTCTCTGAATTTTTGTTGCTAACATCTGACCTGAAGCCCACTCCTGAGATTTCAAAGGAGTTTCTTTAGCTTTTTAACTTTTCACTGCTCTTTGCATTTCCATGCCTGGACAGTGAAAAGGCTAAGTAGACTAATGCTGTTTTCACAGTGTGCAGATTGTGTTCAGCATCATACTGGCAATGCCAGGCCTCTTGAAGTTCTAGCCTCAGCTTCTGTGAAGAGACCTGAACTCATTTAAACATTCCAACTCTGCCTGTGCTTTTAATCAAATCCTTTGAGATCACCTTTGGGGCTCAGTGTCTTTGTTCTGCAGCCAAGTGCACGTCCCACACCTTTATGCTGCTCTAACTTCAGCCATAGTCAGTGGCTCTTTTCAGACCCAGCAGCACTAACCAGTAAGGACCAAACCCAAGGCTTCTGTGTTTGTTTTGTATGGTACCAGCCTGTCCTGCAATAATGAGGCTCCCACTGCATTTCCATCACAGCTCAGTCACTGTGCATCACTGGTCCTCTAATGAGGGTATTTCTGAGATGAGAGGGGCTGAACTCTGAACCATCAATGACAAAGGTGGTCTGGCTTTTTGCCTACCTCTCAGGAGGTCTGGATGTCCCCTATGAGGTCTGGATGTCTCTAAAAAGAGTTAACCTCTCCCACTGAACTTCTATTGTTTCACTCCCTCTCTGGGCTGGCACTCAAGTGTCCTTTACTGGCCACTCACCTTCTCACCAACAGAGATGTCAGATAGCACCAGGAAAGCACACTCCTTTGTATCTTGTATCTAGGAAGTGTTGACAGCCTTGTAATGTTGATTTAATGAAATACTCACCACAGAATTCCACTTACTAATTCCAAGTAGTTTGTACTCATTCTTACTGACTTTGACCACATAAGAAATTGCAGTGGTTTAATTAAAATGGGGTTAAAATCTGGTGCAAACCACGGTAGAGATATCAAGTAGATCCCTTGTTTACATATATTTTTAAAGAAATAACATGATTTGTTCCTTGGTGTTCAAGCTACAAGGTTAATCTAGTATTAGCATACAGATTTGCAAAAAGCAATAACCTGTTAAAGGGCTATCTGTGCTAGGATCTGACTGTTGATCACCCTTTTAAATTTAAACAACAGCATATTATGATTGGCTGAGAAAGCTGAGGTTGTTCATTCTGGAGAAGAGAACACTCTGGGGGGACCTTATTGCTGCCTTGCAGTACTTAGATGAGGCTCTGGAAAAAGAAGGAGAGTGACTTTTTACACAGGCAGATAGCAATAGCACAATGGGGAATGGTTTTAAACTAAAAGACAAGAGATTTAGATTAGATATTAGGAAGAAATTCTGTTGTGATGGTGGCAAGACACTGGAATAGGTTGCCCAGAGAAGTAGTGGATGTCCCATCCCTGGAAGCATTCAAGGCCACATTGGATGGGGCTTTGAGCATCAGGAATGATACTTAAGGACCTTTTCAACTCAAATCATTCTACAATTCGATGATCACTATTACTGGAAATGGCTATGTAAAACATAAAAACATTAAAATATTCCCATCACTCTTTAAAGATTACAATTATATTTTTGAAATTCATCTCGGTCTTAGAATTTGACACTACATATCCACCCCTGCTGTAAATTCACCCCTGAAATCAAATCTGTCAGTGGCAGGGAGTTTAATTTGATCTTGTGACTCTCTCCAGTACTTGCTACTAAGCTAACCCATTACATTCTGGACAACATATTAAGCTGTGACATAACAGCAGGGTCACTGAGACATGAGTAAGAAGCAATATGAGAGCCCATAAGCACCCTGATCCTTCAGTGCTGCCTGTGCTCTTAGTTACTCATATTCTGCAAGGGCAGAAAGATGATATGGATTTCTGCTCAGAAGCCTGAATCACGATGCAATCATCAGAAGCCAAAGGTTAGCTTTAGTCCATCACAGAGGTGACTGTTAAGAAATCACCAAGAAAACTCTGACCCAGAGGGTTAGGGTGGAAAAGAGAGAGAGAGAGAGGTGTACTTGGTTTTCAACTACAAGTGGCTCAGCAGGTTGCACGTACAAACCTTTGGCAGCTCATAAAAAGCAGTCATCTACACACACGCCTACTCGTCCCTGTGGTGCAGACTTTCAGAGAAGAGGTAGTGCTTCTCTACAGTACAAATGATAGGTGTGGAGATACACCCAGCAATGCACGCTAACAGAGTGTACCAACACTGATACCTACATGCTTAAACATCATCCTCACTGGGAGACACGGCATCTCCTGCCTGCCCACACTGTTTCCTCCAGGAGAGGATGTGCTGCTGTGCCAGACTGCAGTGCCTTTGGCAGCAGCATCACCTACTGATGGGTGAAGGATGGCAACAGTCCTGGAGTGGGGAAATGCACATTAGGCAGAGCATCTTCTTTCCTCTTCTTGCTGCCCAGGAGGTGAGACTGAGGGGGAAATAGGGAGGAAGAGGCAGAAGGACCATGGATCCATCAAACCAAGTGGTCTCCACAGACCTGGCCTTGGACAGGGTAGAAAGAAACCTGCCTATTCAGAAAACCATCAAATTGGCCTAAATCTTATGAACAGAATCAAAAGCAGGAGAGAAAACTTAAGGAGTCTGAAGTCTTTATGGTTTAGACCCATCCATGCTGCAGTTACACTCAGATGGAAGGGCTGAGAGACAACAGCGTGGTACCACCACAGAGATGGAGCTTCACTGCCGCTCCACCCTTCTGACTGTGAAGGAGACAGGCAGGCCTGAGTGACAGAAAAGGAACTGTACTTCTTTGTTGGCTGGGGAGAGAGTTCACTTTCTTCACAGTAGCTAGGATGGGGCTGGCTTGGATTTTTGCTGAAAACAGGCCTTTTCTACATCTCGTATCACTCCATCTGCCAGTGGGCTGGGGAGGGGCACAAAAGGTTGTGAGGGGACACAGTTGGGACAGCGGAGCCCAAGTGACCACAGACATATCGCACAGCATATGGCACCTCGCTGAGCATGTAAAGCTGGGGGAAGAAGGAAGGAAGGGGATACATTCACAGGGATGGTGCTTGTCCTCCCAAGTAACCCTTAGGTGTGATGGAGCCCTGCTCTCCTAGGGATCGCCAAACACCTGCCTGCCCTGGGAAGTGGTGAATTAATTGTTCTGTTTTGTTTGCACCCATGGCTTTTACTTTTCCTATTAAACTGTCTTTATCTCAACCCATCAGTTTTCTCATTTTTACTCTTCTGATTCTCTCCCCAATCTCACTGAGGGAACAGAAAGGGAACAGTTGGGTGATGCTTAGTTGCTGGCAAGGGTTTAAACATGACAACATTACAAGGGGAACACCATTCAATTTCCACAAACAAACAAGAAAGAGAAGAGGAAGCCATGTCCTCAGAACCTACAGCAGGAAAGAGTTTGGGCAAAATCAGACTATTAATGCAAATAAAAATTGCACAGAGGACTCTTTCCACCAACTTCTATCCTGGATGCCCGCCCAGGAACAGACAGGATGCGTGCAGGTTCTTCTTCTCTCCTACAGTCATGTATTTCAGACTCTTCTTTGAACAACAAAGAGTAGTGATCTCATAGACATCACCACAATGCATCTTCCAGGTGCAGAGCCAAACTTACTGGAGGGCTGTTAGTCTCTAGGTTGCTCTTACTGGACCAGTGTGTGCCAATACTGGGCATTCACCACAATGAAGCAACCAGTGCTTCCGTGGCACTGGACAAAGTAACTGCTGGAGATCTGGGCCAGGCACTAAGGGACAGACCTGAGAACACTCTTTGGAGCATTTGGCACCTGGAAGTCTGAGAAAAAGACCTCTTAATAAGCTTCTTGTTAGCTTCTTCCTCATGGACATTTTTGGCTCTCATGAATGTAAAATAAGCCTTTTCTACAAAGATGCTGATGACACAGCTAGCAAAATCCTTCCTTGAACATGGTCAGGGAAAACTAAAGAAATGAAAGAAAAGACACTTCTGTGCGCTGCTTTGGTTCTCTACGCATCTCCCACAGAACAGGACCTGGAGTGAGCTGCCCCACTTCCCCAAGCTCCAGCTGATGAGACCTGCTGTGAAGCAGCAAACCAGAAACAGCCTCAGCAGACTGCCCAAACCAGCTCTCCCCCAGAGCTTCACCCAGGACCTTCATGCTCTCCTTCAGAGGGAGAGCTTTTCAGCTCTTGCCCATAGTCCCTGCCCGAGCTATGCTGCAGGTGTGTGTCTACCATGGCTATGCCTGGCTGCATGTACCCTGCCAATGCCATTCAGACCCTGACCCACTCAACATCCCTGTCTCATCACCACAGACCTCTGCTCCTGCACATCCCAGCTTTTCCATCACCAGGCTATGCTGAACCTGTGCAGATTTTACCACTGACACCACATACCCTCTGGCTCGAGGCACATGCAGGTAGCTTGTTCTGTCTTCTGGGCACCAGAAAGCAGGACACTAAAGCACATACAGACACATGTGCTCTTTTCTGCATTCTCCCACATGCCCTACCAGATGACCACCTGCAGCGGTGAGGGAGTCCCTGCAACTTAGGCTTGATGTTACTCATCCCTTATTTCCAAAGGTGACATCCAGTCTGGGAGTGGGAGAGTCTAACAGGTCAGTAAGATATCCCAAGGTGCCTTCAAGAAAACAGGACATTTATAAAACAGAACTGTGTGGAATATCAGCTGTATTGCCCATCATTGCACTAACTGCTACTTGCTCACACCTAGGTAAACAAAGAAGCCAAGAGTGCACAGCCATTTCATTTTATTAATTAAAGTGACTGGCATTTATACAGCACCAAAGCACTTTGCAAATCTTAATTATGCTTCACAGCAGCTCTGAGAGGTGAAACGTGTTCCCATTTACAACCAGCAAAAACGAGACATAGTGAACTAAGAGACTTGCCAGTGTGCTCAGGAGCTCAGTGGAAAAATTAGGACAGAATCCTAGATCCCGCTGCCTTCCCTAGATCCCACATTCCCTAGGTGCTGCTCCCTACTCTGTGTGCTACCCCACAACTCTAAACTTGATCAGATACCACCACAGGGACCTCTAAGATCAAGCAGCTACATGTGGGTGTGATTTAACACTGGCACAGAAAGCTGAAATGTTCTGTTCTGCCTAAGAGATGCCTCAGGAATCGATAATTTTTTTTAATTTTTCATATATTGAAACAGTTGGAGAATCTACAGCCAAGGCTTCAGAATGCTTCCAAAGTTCATTTCACACCACCCAAGGCCACTGATTTTTATTGCGCTCACATTGGAGAAGACTAATGCTGGGAGTCTTGGCACAGAGTTATTCCTACTGAGAAACATCCCCAGCAACCAGAGGAGAAGAAAGGAGATCCAGCCTGGTCTCCCCAGCCTGTCTGCCCTGTCCCCAGGAGAGCTCCCACATGTGCTCCCCATGGTCACCCCAGTGCAAGGGTGGCACCAGACCTGGGGAGGCTGTTGGCAGTGACCCTGCCCAGCCATCAGGATTGGGGAACAGACAGCAAGGGGATGGCTGAGGGGCAGAGGGGAAAGGGAGAACACCACTGCTTGACACAGCATCAGGGGCAGAGTCTGGTTTGTGGGGAGGAGGAGGAGAGGGGAACAAGCAACTTAGGACTCCACAGCTGCAGCAGGGATCTGCTCCCATCTCTCTTTGGGTGGGACCTTGCTCTGCAAGAGCACTGCTCTGGAAGCGAGCGCCTGCCCGAGGGAAACAAGCCTGACAGATATTTTGCACAAATAATTGAATTATTTTTAGATGCTCAACACATCCACTTGCAAGACATCTAGCCACACAGAGACGAACAGATCTCACAGCCCTTTGCTAATCCACTGAAACAGCTAATCTCCTTAACCCTTGTAGCTCATGAACAGTGGCAGGCACATGACTTCCCTTAAAAAGGCACTGCACCTTGTTACTTCTACCCCAGACATTGGGCCCAAACGAAGGAAATCTGCACCAGGGCTTTATTTTTTTTTTAAGCTTTATTTTATCAGGGGAAAAATGCATCCAGATAGGATGCCAGCAGAAAGGGACCAGGACAATACAAGTAAGGAAGTGCCCTACAGCAGACAGACCTGTCCTCTCTTCCTTCATTCCCTCCTTTGCTGTTTCTTGCAGCTTGACATATGCATAGGCATGATTCATCCCTGACAAAGTGAAACAGGGTCATCAGCAACCATCCCAAAAGCATGATAGCTGGGTTGAGGGAGAAGAGGTTATACAGCCCCAAGCTCAAAGTCAAAGGCCTGGTTTGGTTGAGCATGGAAAAGAAACCCCTGGAGTCACCTTCTATTTTTCTTTGACTTTTCATTACTTTCACTAGAACAATCTGAAGCATCTTACTTTGAAAGGCAGCTCAGCCTTACTGTTCTGTGGATAGCGTTGTGCTCAGTTCTGCCCTCACACCTCACAAGACCAAGGGTAGAGTCTGATCCCCATAGGCTGTATCAGCACCTTTTTGTCTGCAATGCATGCTGTAAACAGCAGGTCTGTAAAATCTTATCAGCTGAATTAAACCTGTGAGATAAACAGCATACGCAAAAAAGATCCCTAAATACATGCATATACACACTCAGACAAGGCTCAGGGGAGCCAAGGGCTGTATCTCCAGATTTGTTTTCTCCACATAGCCAGGTCATAAAGATAATACCCTGATATTTCAGTGCTGCTCAGAAAATACCCCAACAAATATGAGTTTGGTTGTATTTCAACTCTTTCAGCAAGTCTGCAAAATTAATGGAATCGGGACAAAAAGGATCACAGGATATATCCACGGTGGCAAACAGATATGACTGCATCCAGGAGAGATGCAGGAGCTGCCCAGTCACACATGCTGGTATGGCTGTATCAGTTCTGCTCGCTGCTAATTGCTTTGAAGAAACTCTCAATGGCTACAAGACAGAGAGAGGTGCTGTTCTAAAGCCAAGGCTGCATAATACTTTAACATAATACATACCTGGATGAATTTAGAGCACAGTTAGGATGTAGAGGCAGTGGGTTGGGGAGAGTGGTATTTCTGCATCTCATGAAATTTGCCTAATGGAGGCAGAAAGGGTAATGATTTCTTTTAACAGCAAGCTCCAACCTGAGTAAGTCCCTGCTCTGCTGCTGGGAGAACCTGCAATGAGTTTGGTCAACCAGCTCTGCAGTGTCCCAGCAAAACTAGTAATGAGTCTTGCATTGTGTGTACTAGTGCAGAGGAAAAGGCCTGGCCCTTCCCAAGATCTGGCCACAGCACTGCAATCCTGCTTTATCAACCAGCATCCACCAGAAAGTCCCAAAGTTATCAGAGTCCAAGCTCAGTCCAAGGTGCACTGAAAGGAATGCTGAAGTTAGCCCGAAGTTCTGCAGACACAGCACAAGTCCCATCATTGGCAGTGGGTCTGCAGCAACAAATCTAATTTACAGACCAACTTTTCCAAATTCAGCAATATTTTCAACATAATTACAGCAGTACAAGACTCAGTGTCCAGGTCTTAGAAGATCTTTAGGCATTCTAGTATCCGTTTATATCTCGTGTTATCTGTGCTGCTGTGCAAACTGCTATTTATGGAGAGCCTGTCTGCCAACAAGTGGTTTTACCTACTCTGCAGAAAACCCCCTGAGATGCTGTATCAACAAATAAAGCTATTACCTCTGGAATTATTACACCTTTTATTCCCTAGAATGAAAAAAAATTAAAAAGCCACATTAAGTTGTGGGTGGGTTTTTTTCCAAAAGCTTTTCTATGCTATTCCAAGAATCACCAAAGTGGATGAATAGTCAATTCAATAGCAGATTTTCCATGAGTTTGCAGAACAGTGCAGCAAAGCTGTGTCCTTCCCATCTCAGTTTTGTAACACTAAGAAGATTTTGCTTTGTTAGGAGCATCACAGCAGTACCTCCCACCAGTAACAAAGTCAAAATTAATGTTAAATTAGCATTAATATTTAAAGTAAGTTATTCTATTCCATGCTTCAGTGTTTATGAGGAGATCAGGATAATCTCTCTGAGGATTTCCAGCCAGCTTCCCTGCCAGGGCATCTGCTAGATGACAGCTGATACTTGCCAGTATTTGATCTTGTTCAATACTACCCCATCAGGAACAGATTGAGATGCATGGTTTCTTCAAACAAGTCCTTGCCTCGGACTTCTGAGTGGGGAACATAGTTGGATTACAGGTAAAAATTACAGATTTTGGAGCAAAGAAAGGCCCTCTTTCCTACCTGTCCTTTCCAGCAGCCTGCTGGAGGTGTTCTAATGGGAATCCTGCTTTCCCATCTGACTGCACACCCTGGCTTCCCTCTCCTGCTCTGCCCAAGCTATGTGACAAAAGCAAAGTCTCCCCCTGCACTGCCCTGCTCCCTGTACAAGACTGCTTCTTCCCACAGCTCCCACTGACCAGGGCACCACTCACACTTTCTGACCTTGCCCACAGCCAAAAGAAATTGAAATTTTGAAGTTGCATCTTGAGGGGAGAGAACTTGTGATGCTGTTGGCAGCTCACTGCTTCTCTGGCCTTGACGCACAGCTGGGATCATTGGGGACCAACTAAAGCTAAATGGATGTTTCTAGCCAGAAACTTTGCCTCTTCAGAACCACATGTCTCCCCTGTGAGACCCCAATGCTTCCCACTGGAAACATTGCCCCCTGCAATGTAAGTGTCACTGCAGCAAGGGGAAATAGTGCCAGTACACATCAGCCATTCTAAAAAAATACTCTGAGGATTGCCTGGCAAAGGGACAAATAGCCCCAGGCAAGACTGATGACTGGCTGGAACCATGCAAACACCCATTTAGCTCAAAAGGATTTCTAAAATCAAACCTCCTGTGCATATTAGGTCCCCTCAGAGGGTGTGTCCCAAAGACAATCTCACATCCTCACAACCCCAGTCCTGTTAGCATCCTATAGACACAGTGCATGCTTGGCCTCTTCCCAGGAAGGACTTCTGCCAGTGTCAACTGAAGACTCCCTGCCTGGGACAGATGGATCCTCCATCTCCAGACACCAGAATGGGGCACCACAAGTCCCCTGTGAAAAACTCCAACATGTCAAGTCATCAGGGTTAAACAGCACCAGGCTAGCAAAGGGTTAAAGCCAGAGAGGCTATTGCAAAGGCAATATGAGATGGAACAGAGCTCAGCTTCAATACATTGGAAAGCACAGGCCTCAGGAGGGCTTTTGCTGCAAATCTTAACAGAATCAGCCTACAGGATTCACTCCCATCCAAAAGTCAGTGCCTGTGTATCAGCTAGCAAAGGGCTGGATGCCCTCCCTGCACCAGACTGTCCCCTCTGATCCTAGGGGGGGGGCCCCCTGACCTGCTCCTTCTCAGCAGCACTCAGGTAGCTGCTCCAAGGCTCCTGGCTTTCCCTGCTCCACAGCCTGGCCGGACACCCAAATCTTGCCTTCACATTGTCCAGCCTACCAGCTGGCCTTAGGATGGGGCACAAGTGAAATTTCCTTCATTGTAATGGCTGTTAACAAGATCCAACAAAGAAGCTACACTCACACTTCTTTCTTTCTCATATTCAGCCTTATTTTACTTCATGGAAATAAGCCTGCAGGGATAATTTCATTTATGCTGCTCGCTACTACCAACTCCAATAATGTGTTTCCTCATTTGCATCGCCAAGGGATGTAAATTTGCCCCAAAGAGCCCATGATCCACCCACAAAACTCCCCCCTGAGCCAGACAGAAGAGGAGCAGAGGGAAGAAAATAATGGCCAGGACAAGCTATAGAAACAGGGGAAAATCCACAAGGAGAAAAATCATGAAGAAAGGGAGCAGGAATAATCTTCAGTGCTGCCTTATGGATTCTTCAAGTAAAACTGAAAAATAATGTATTTCAAAAATGCCCCCTGAACTGGGCACACCTCTAGCCACTGCATTTTGCCTTCGGATGCTTGCTGCATTCACAGTGAAACATTAACAAAAGCATAGAGAAGTGGCCTGTGGAGCTGGGATGCTGGAGTGTCACAGCTCATCACAGGGTGGAGAAAAAAACACCCCCGAGCTCTGACAGCTCAGCTCTGCATGTCACATCAGTGTCCATTGAGGAAAGCAGGCACAGGAGATGTTTCAGAACAAAAAACACTCTACACGACAAAAGCCATGTCTATGGGAAGAGGAAGGAGCTCAAGGGGCCAGTGGAGATATGGCACAATGAAGAGGAATGAAAGGTTCCATTTCAAGCTACCTAGAAAATTAAAGTTAAAAAGACCATGTCTAGATGTATAGCTTCCTACCAAGGACTAAAATTTCTTTTTCTATCACATTTTCCATAGTGTTGATAGCTAAAGTATCATGCATTATATTTGTATTGTGGTTAACACCCTTCCAGGAGGTGAGGAAGCACACAGATTTGGAGCAACAGGCTCAGGGCAACAAGTACATCTGAATGGTGACATGAAATTTTGTGACATAATCCTGACTTCCTGAGGGAGAAAAGGGAACCCTCTGGGCTCAAGCTCACAAAGAGCTTACTCCTGGCTAGGAGGCACTAAGGTGAATGGCATCAGCATTCCTCTTTTGCACAAAACAGCTGAAAGTGAATCCACCCAAAAGACAGAAATATATGGTCCAAGCAGGATCTGTTGAGGGAATGAATGGCAGAAAAGCTGGGATAATTCTACACCATTTCCAATTTGGGGACCAAATAGTTACAGATCCATTACAGCATCTCTCCTCCTACGTGCAGTTCCTGGTCTGACTGGGGCCATCATGACCCACACAACATTGTCTCCTTTGAACTTCAGGCACAGACCACGTAAGAACCCACCATGAGAACTGAGACAAGAGTTTTCAGGACAGTTTCCAGGGCCTGGGTAATTTAGGGCATTGCCAGCAGACCTGGGGGACTTTAATCTTGAAGTGGCTGGTTCTTACACAGCCTCCCTAGGAATGCAGATTAATAACAACCTGGGGTTCATCTCACATACAATAAACTGTGACATCCCAGAAAAAAAGAGCAAGCTTCAGACCTGCTGAGTGTATCAAAGACATGCAGTTAAAAATAACTAATGGTAGAAATGCTGTGTAAAGCAAACATTTCACCAAAATACAAGAGTTACCTTTTAGAAGATAATCATGGAAGCAATCTTGCATATACAGCCACAGAGAAGTTTTGTGCAGTTCCTTATGTCTCATAGGGGCGGGAACAACTCTGAGTTCTCTGCCTGATATTTGCTGTTCAGGCAGTCTCCTAGAAGCGCCTCCTGAGATCTTCAAAAAGGCAGAAAGTAAAGGCATCCCAGGCAATCCCTCTACCTCTTCATCTGCCGTTGTCACCAACAGCTGTGCCTGCTTTTCCAAGAGCAAAAGCCAGCTGGAATTCCTTACTTCCCAGAGAGTGCTAGACAGATCCTGTCCTTACCCTACCTCCCATAACAGAATAGCAGACGTCTGCCACACCAAGCAGGTGACCTGTTTGATCCACCTCAACATCCTGGCAGTGCCCAACTCCAGCTGGTTTGGGCATGGTGCCTGCGGCACACCAGCCTGTATCAGAGGTCTCTAAACAGTCTTTGCTTTCTCCTGGCCCTGACAAGCACTCAGTTCCTGTTGGAAAGCTTGAGGACTCCTTTCATCCTCATTTGTACAACTGGTAATGCTATTCCTATTCAGAAAAATGTCTAATTCATAGCGACATTGTTCACAAATGGGAGCAAAAAGCCTTTTTGCACTGGAGGAAAAGCTACCAAATACAGGTTGCAGCAGAGCTCGTGCTGTCTCTTCCTGCTGCAGCCCCATCTGTCACAACTTTGCAACCCTGACAACATTGTCTGACAGACCATATCCACCTATTCCCTCCTTCCCATCCTTTTTCACTAGTCTTTTTCCTTAGGCTACCTCCAGTCCTCAACCAGAGACCAGATCCACAGACCAATCTGAGATGTTTGGTTTGAGAAAGAAGTATCTTCTCCCTAACTCCTCTCCCCAAGGCCCCAACGCTCTCTTCAGTCTCTTTCCAGTTACCTCAGTGGCTCTTCAACTGATTGCTCACTGGTGCTGTACAATACTGAATTCAGACATGGCAACAAAAGGCTCCTCCAAAAAATACCCAGCGCCCCCGCCTCAATCAGGTGACTACAGGAGAAAAGAAGAGACTCTTGCTCTTTTCTTAGTAAGATTTTGGCAGCTCTTGGCAGCAGAGAGGATTTTTGGAACAAATCAGTCGTATCTGCTGCTCCAGGTATTCCTCCTGCACACAGCTTTTTGGGGATGAAGGATGTGGCTAAGGGATGGCATCCCTCTCTGGGTTCTCAGAAGGCCTACAGAGCTAAGACCAAACTGTGTCTGTAGCTCAGCTAAATCAGAGGAGAGAATTCAGCTGTCTTCTCTAAGCTTTGTCTTCTCCAAAACCTTCAAGGACATGGACACAGACAAGCAAGGGTGAGACACAGAGAAAGGAAAAGTAGTAGGAGGCAGGAATAATGAGGGATGAGACCCAGGAGAATTTAGGGATTTGCCTTGTGCTGTTCACCGAAGGGAGTATCACATTTGTCCAGGCCTATGTTACACTGGGAGAAAAAGAAGATAGGTGATGCTGGCCTGGCCTCACAGACACTCACCTCTATGGATTAGTGCTGGCATGGGAACAAATGATTCCATTGATTCCATGAGCTGTGGGCTCAGGCATGAACCTGTCTTATAGGAATGGACAAGATCCCACAGCAAGGGGAGGCACTAGGAAGGGATGGACTCTGCCAACCCCTGTGAGCAGGGCTGAGTGATGTACCAGCATTACCCCTGTGTGGGAAGACACCAACAGCTCTGCAAACACACAGGGCACCACAATGTCTCCCACCCCCCTGCCATTTGCACCTTGGGAGAAGCTCACTGTCAATGTGCAAATCCCACCCTGAGGTCTTCTGGGTCTGTAAGGGGACCAGTGCCAAGACAGTACAGGTGACAGCAATGGAGGGCACATCCTGTCTGATAACCTCCCCCTTGTCCTCTGTCCAGGGAAGAGCATACCTCTCTCCTTGCTTCATCTTCAAACTAAAGCTTGATAGGAATACTGTGCCCCCTCAGACACACCAGGAGGCTTCTTAATTACCCAAATGACCTTCAAAAATAGGAGATGTCTGCCCCAGACCAGTAGAATATTTCAAATATTATCTAGGTATGAAAAAGGATATTTTTAGAATGTTACAGACCTCACAGTTCTTCATTAAATTTAGAGAGCTAGATAGGCACTAGGAAAGTCCTTTCTCCCGCACCCAGAGGGCTTACAGAGACACCTAAGATACAACAGATTTTTTTTTTGTTTTTGCAGGGATAGAGTTAATTTTCTTCACAGTAGCTAGTATGGGGCTATGTTTTTGATTTGAGCTGAAAACAGTGTTGATAACACAGGAATGTTTTCATTACTTCCAAGCAGACCTCACACAGCATCAAGACCTTTTTTTCTTCTCACCCCACCCCACCAGTTAAGCCTGGACTGAGGTTTATAAAGACAGATGGGACTCCAGCAGCTTCATATTAGATCATGGATTATAAAGTATGACAAACAGCCACCTTCTCATAGGCAAGGTGTGAAGTGAATAGCCCCTGGGCTCAATGGTTCGTGCTCGGCAGCCAGTGCAACACAGCAGAGGCAGAAAAGCAGATGTCCTGCAGGGCATTAAAAGAGGAAGAGGAGGAATAGCAGTGGCACAAAGCTGAGAGGGAGTGATGAGAGCAGGAAGAGCAGCCACAGCAGGTATGCCTTCAGCCTCATCAAACAGGGCAAGTTTTGCTGACCACAGTGCTAATTACAGAAACAGATGAGACCCACTTTTAATTGCTAAGGACAGGAGACAAAAATAAGGGTTGGAAAGAATGCTCTACCAGCATGAGCTGGCAGGACCTACAGAAGGCAGAGAGAGAGACATGGACCAGCTATCCTGGGACTAAATCCATCTCTCCATGCAACCTAGAACTCTAAAGGCCTCCGCTGGAGAACAGATCCAGTCCAGGGTGCTGTACTTCCAGAGAGATGTGGACCAAGTCCATGGAAAAACAAGGACAACAATAGGATGGTAAGTAGAGCTGGTTTACCTGAAGAAGGGTTAAGGGAACTGGGATTACCATACAGAGGAGGAAAACATGAGAGAGGAAGTGCAACTTTCAGGCACAGCATTCAAAGATGTGAAAGACTTTTTCAGGAAGAAATAAAGAAAGAAAGGATCTGGCAAAAATGTATTTTCCATGTCCCTCATGGAGAGAATGAACAATAAGAGGCTGGATTTGGAGCAAGGCCAACTTAGCTCAAAAATCAGAAACCTCTTTCTAATGTGTTAGGATAGTGAATTTCTTACAGGGTATTGTACATGCCTCTGCACCAAAGATTTTCAAGAACAGACTGGGAAAATATCTGTCAGAAAATACAAAGGTGCAAGTGGCTCTGCCCTAAGTTGAGATGATGTTTCACCTTTTTTTATATGGCTGTTTTATGCCCATGCTTCTCAGCTGAGCAACCAACCATCATTGTGCTTAACTGGGACAGCAAAGGAGGAATACCCCTCTCCTCAGAGGGATCATCCCTCGAATTCTGTACACTGTTGGCCATCCTTGTAACACTCCACAAACTGAGCTGCTTGTCCAGAGGGATTTCACCAAGAGCTGTCTCATTGCCTGTCCACTCCCTCCATAAGACAGGCACTGCATTGTCTGCCATTTCTGGGAAGGAGGCAGCAGGGAAGCCAAAATTCTCTTCCAAGTTAAAGCAGGCATTAATGGTGACTGTTGATGGCAAACTACAGGAGTAGAGTAGTGGCATTTTCTATAAATACCAGAGCCAACAAAGGATGAGCAACAAGGCTAATTTGAGAGCTGGCTAGCTGGAAGACAAAAAAACCCTTTGCTTACCCAGTTTGACCTCAGAATGCCAGAGCACTACACTGCATGCACTGTGGTAGAGATGCTATCAATCACCTGCCCTGCCAAGACATTTGGCCCCACTGTTCAGGTGAGACAGACTATGAATTAAGGATGTGAGAATTGGTTTTACAGAGTTAAGATTCATGTCCATTTTTGTAGTATCACCAGTTTTAGAAACATCATTAAGAATATGGCATTTTTTAAACTTTCCCCCTATTTCTTTCCATGTTCTCTTGCCAACAAACTGCCAGATCCTGGCTAGAAATTCAGTCAGTATGCTGAAATTTAATTTGAAAAGATAGTCTTGCTTCTAGCTGAATTGCTATAAGAAGTATCCAAATTTCACAAGAAAGACAGGAACATCCCTTCTAGGTGTGGAGCCTGCGTACAGGCTTCGTAGTCCAGCATTTATCTGTAGGGGAGAAGAAATGAGAGCAGCATAGGGAGAGGACACAGACCTCTGTGTGCATCTTCCCTGTCCAGGGATGAAGATGCCAGACCACAAGGATGCTTCCAAATGGGTGCAGAGACATGTTCTGAAGAGTTCCTTAGGGTGGTAATTAAAGGACATTAAAGCCAGAAGAATGAGCTACAAGCCACATCAATACCTTTCATGCCATGACTTATAAAAGCTGGGTTTTCTAGCTTAACAGTCCCTTTGCTAGAGTTACATTTTGCCTCTAATGCTTATTTTAATGACAACAGAGGAAGAAGTGATTGTCATTGCTAGAGGGGCCACAACCACTTCTGTCATCACACTGAGCTGTGATTCTTCTGCCTTTAAAAGAGAGCAGCAAAGAGATCACAGAAGCAGAGAGATGGAGATTCTCATCTAACCTGCTGGACTTAACGGGGGTGGTGTGGGTGGAAAATGACATGCATTGAGAAATCCAAGCAAAGGATCTCTTACAGGCAGGCCTCTCTATTACTTGTCTGACCTGGACTGCAGACTAGAGGTTTTGGGATTTACTAGCAATCAAGGACAGCACTCTAGCTCTACCCAAATAGTAGAATGTTGCTAGCTCTAGGGATCCCTGGACCTGTAGGGACCTGGTTGACACAGTTCTAATGGGCCATGGCAAAAATGAGAGATGAGACGCTGTCATTCTTCCCAGCCTAGAGGAATCCAGGTGACACACATCCTCCATTCTGTCCTTATAAAGTCTGAGAAAGCATCTCTGAAATAAAATCAGGAGTATGTAATTATGTATGCATGTGCTAAGCTAAGAAGTGCAAGTGTTACACTGCAGCCTCACATATAAACCTGACAAAGTGGGAAGATCTGCACAGAGAGCCCTGCCAGATTTAGCTTAATAGCTTCTTCTCAAAAAAGCGATTCATAAGTATTTAAAATACTAGTCACAATGTTTTGGTGGGTATTAAATACTTATTTACTACAGAATACAATTTTCTCTCTGCAGCCTGCTGGAAAGGACTGTTGACACCTACGCTCAGAGCTCACATCCATGTGATGATCCCGAGGTTTGACTGCATTAATGCTTTCTGAACATATATCCAGGGCCTTTGCACCAGGTGTGGTGCAGGAGGAGAGGCAGGGTGCAGACCTACACATAACTCAACATTCCCTATCTCCCATCCCTCCAACTGCCCAGCCTGGATCCTGCCATGCTCTCAGAGTGACAGTCTGCACCGTTCCAGGACACACAGCCACTGATGCTGCTAACTTTGCTCCAGCCAAAACAGTCCCCTTTCCATGCTGCAGGAAGTGCTGGTGCCTAAAGGCAGGAATCTTACAGTGGAAATTTGGAAGATCCCCTCAGCAGCACTAGCAGCCACCTCCTCAAGGCAACACAAATATTACCACAGCCAGTCCTTCACACTGCTTTTGAGAAACACATAGAAAAAATTTTAATGAGAAAAAGTCAGTAATCCTAAAAACAAAGATGTCTGGGCTTTGGGCCTGTAGGTTTTAGACCAAAAAAAAAAAAAAATGGCTAAAATGACACAGCTAGCTGGTAACCTTCTGGAAGCCAGGTGGCCAAGTATTCCATCAGTGCCAATCAGGACACTTCAGGGTAGGGTTTTTTTGATCAGATTTTATCACTCCCAGATTGTTGAAGATCTGCAAAGACACACTGACCCGAGCCCTGGAGAAGTGGATGACCTGTCTCGCTCAGCTGCACCACGGCTGTAAGCTCAGCTCCATCTTGAAGCCAAGCTCTGTCTGCTGGTGGGGACTGTGGAGCAGCAGTGATCCCATGGGGACTGGGCTGGATCCCATCGGGGACTCAATGCTCAGCTCGTTGATGCCAGCCCACCTCCCACTTCAGATTTACTGCTACTTCTGGCAGTCAATAAAAGCTTGCAATGCACTAGGCAGGAAACCTCCCCTCTTCAACCCTCCCACCCTTCCAGCTAAAGAAATCTGGGAAGATTTATTACAGCAATAAAAACAAAAGAGACGGAAAGCTCTGGGGGAGTCTCCAAGTAAGGCAGTGCCTCATTAAAGCCCAAGCAGGCTCTTGGGGGATGCTGATCTCTGGGAGAGACCACACCAAACGGCAGTAAGCAATTCATCCACTGGAAAGGGAAATGTCAGCCCACGCTCATGTGATACCCCAGCAGAAGGCTAGGAGAGATAATTCAAACAGAAGGGAATATTGGGCTCTGGGCTTTTCAAGTCCCTGAGTGGAAGCGAAACCAGATGGAAAGGGAGATGCTCAAGCAGGGGAGCCAAGAAGCAACCACATGAGAGCACTCCCATCCTCCTGCTCCCATCACTGCATCTCAGGCTCAGGCCATGGTGATAACCATTACTCTGGTCCCAAAATTTCACACACTCCTACCAAGGCACTGCACCCATGGCACTGTACCCATGGCACTGTCTGCTCTCCTGGTGCAGGGTGGCTCCGAGGGTCTGAATGGTTCCCACATCACCACGTGCCTTGTACTGCTGCAGGCAGATCTCTGAAGGAGACCCTCTGCAGGAGCCTTTTGCACACCTCTGCTCCTACAAACTGTAGTCTCTTCTTCCCAGCTCCCAGGTTTCCTTACTAAGACCCCCAGGTACATAGAGCATGAGATCCTGTCTCCCCGGATTGAGGTAGGCAACATGCAGGGCTTGCAACTCATTGCCTTCCTTCACACAGCCCCTACAGGTCCACGTGCTCCCACACAGGAACCCAAACACTGTCAGTCTGAAATTCCCTGGGAAACACTCCCTACACATCTCCATCACCCTCAGCATCCAGATGGGCTCGTCATGGCCAGTCTGGCACCCACCAACCTTCTCCCTGGACAGATGTCATGTGTGGTGTAATGTCATGTTAAGCACTGTGCTTTTGCATCTAAGAAGGGAGAGGAACCCTTTAAGCCTGAGAAGAAGGAAAGAGAAAATATATTCCTTCAGGAGGAAGAATGGAAAGTAGTGTAGCAGAGAAAAGCCCTTGTGGTCCTAGAGACTTTAGTTCCATTCTTCCTCTCCACAGAGCTTTATGGTTTAACTTCACAAAACTGCCTTTCTGCCTTAGTTTCATCTGCAAAACAGGATGTTAGATCTGTAAGGAATGCTAGAAGGTGCAACTGAAGAGTAAAGTTGCTGCTCTTATGGAGGAGGCAAGGCAGATTCCTTCCCTTCCTTCATATCTTCCTGTCTGCAGCAGGGTCCCTGCACTGTTGCCTCCTGACCCAGGGTGGATGGCCCCAGAGTGGGGCATCACACTGGGACTGGGATAGTTCAAGAATCCTTCTAGTTTTTGAGATTTTCACATTCACAGAAACAGATGTTTTCTGAGATTAACCACTTCTAACTTGAGCCTGGATTTCCACACAGTAAGGTGACACACAAGTCTTGGTTAAAAGCTATTCTGCACCCCAAATCCCATCTCAGATGCAGATATGCATTCATATCTGCATTTTCTGACAACACAGAAACATGTAACCAACATGTACATCCTGAAGGACTCTAGATGAAATGTATCTAAGGGTACATGCTGAGGTTGTGCAGATCAGCCGCCCCATCCCATCTCAAAGATCTCAAGATACAACAGCAACTTCACGCCAGGAGCACTGCATTTCAAGAGAACAAGAGGGAATAGGCACTACCTTGGAAACTCCATCACAGTAATACCCTAACCCCTTCCAATACTAACTTACTTTGTACTGTTGACTAGACAAATGCAACAACAAAAACCAAAGAATAAAGGAGGAGATGATTTTTAGTCCTCATTTTCAATAAGTTAGTGCTCAAAGCTTTCTATGCTCTTTAAAGGTTGGCTAGTTCTTTCCTCCATGCAAAGCTCTTCAGTTCACCTTTAAAAGAAAGAGATGGATGGCTTAGAGTCCAACATTCCAAAAGCAAATCTCTGCTTCCCACACAATAGGTAATAATTCAGCTCAGCTATGCTGCCACCAGTAATGCTTCTCATCTTCCCAGTGCACCTTTCCTGTCACTCTCTGTCAGGGGGAAATAGATGGTAGATGCTCCCTGCTATGTCAGGTTTCAGGGTGGCAAAGATAGGAAATGGGTGACCTTGCAAACACTGCCAGCAAGTCATAGGTGTCAGGCCCAGAGATGACTGATGGTCTCCCTCACAACTGCATGGCTTTGCTAATTACATGCTTTAAATACTAGAGTGCTAGAAGGGGACACATTAAGGTACCCAGAGCATGATCAATGTTAGAGGGACTCTGTAATTTTTTTGTTGTTGCTGCCGTTACTGGTATTTATTTGCATGTTTGGGTTTCCCCCTGCAATGGTTCCCATATTAAACAAGATTGAATGAATTGTCAAAAGATTACAATTTTTATTTACTTACTTTCAACTGTCACTTCTGCAAACCCAGCCTAGGATCTGAGAGTCAGACATGACCTTGTCTGCTTTCCCTGGTAATAAAGACCTTGTAATTATAGAGGAAAGTCTGGTGCTGACAGACGAGCCAGAAGACATCCCAGTCTGTTTTTCCACAGCTATCCTCTTTGTGGAGGACCAGGAATAGTTTACCCATGCTGCCTGCACAAACAGAAGCAATTCACACTGAGAAGACCAGGCCTTGGAAAACTTCAAAGCTGAGAAGTTGGTAAAAGAAGAGAACAGATAATATTTTTTAAGTCTGGTATCGATCATGTTGCCTGTGTCCCTGCGTGCAGCACAGTTCAGGAAGCACACCACAGCATGCAGACAACATCATGCCAACCATTCTGCCACAGGCAGGGAGCCCATGTCCCATGGGAAAAGCCCACTGCCACATCCTGAGTGGAGCTACCAAGCCTGGAGGAGCCAATGTACCATTCCCCATCACCTTCCCAGCATTGCATGGGGAACAGGCAGATCTCAGGGACCATCCCTTCTCCAGCAGGCTGGAGCAGAACACCTCTCTACCACAAGGGAATTCATACCAAACCTTTCAGGGTCTTTCCCAAGGCTTTAGGTTGCCAGCCTGCCACCATTCAGCCCAATGCCAAGTGGCAGTTTTCTCCATTACTAGTGGAAGATGCTAAGCTGTGAGCTAATGTGCAGTTCAAGGAACGTACTTGAAAAACATATTAGTTCCTCAGAAGGAACTAGTGGGGGCCATGACACTAAAGATGCACTGTCTGACATTAATTTAGTTCTGCATTCCCCTGACTGCACTCCATGCCACTGGGTTTATGTAAGGATTTGACCCTACACAGAGCTCTGCTGAAGCCAGCGTTCTGCCATACCAGCACCCAGTGCAGGACAGATGCCTTTAGCTTTATCCCTACCCATTGGTCTTCTGAGTCAGTTCCAGTCTTCCTCAAAATCACTGTGACGCTTCTTATGAGTCCCCGCTTAGGGCAGAGATGCTCAGTCCTAGGCTTCCCTGAACAGAGCAGTGAAGGAAGCAGTGACCAGGGACAAGAGACTTTCCATGACATTGCAGCATTAGAAAATGTAATGGCTGCTACATTACCCCCATTTTCCATGTGGGGAAACTGAGGCATAGAGCAGTAATGCAGCTTGCCCACAGCTGCACAGCGAATCACAGGCAGTAGACCACAGTTTCCCCCATCTTATGTTACACAGCAGTGGTTGAAAAAGGGAATCAGCCAGACAGATCTAAAGTAGCCACAGGCATTTTAGCAACAGATTCAAACAGACTTTCCTGCTTGCAGCTGCTTTAGCTCCCCTTCAAGTGCTCCCAGCTCACCCAGTCTGGCCAGTCAAGCCACTGCTGCAGTCTTTAAGTCAAATTGCAAACCTTAGTCTTGGGCTGGACTAAATCTACCCCTTTACCATTCTGATGCAAGGACTTGCAAGTGAAAAGAGATGCTTCCTCAACTACTCCCCTTAGAGCTGCATCATACAAGACTAAGATGCTCAGTTGCATCACCACTGGAAAAAAATCCCAACAGAAATTATGTCTAATCTAATCCTAGTCTACTCAGTTATGGTAAATGAAGCCATAATAAAGGTGATTTCTTTCTGGCAGCAAGGGGTGAGTGTTGGGAGTACAGTGCAACGGACCTGGGTCAGCCTGAAATCTGAAATCCGAAATCCAAGCTGTGCTTGTACTGGCTGCTCCACAGCCAGCACTGTCATGCAGCTCCCCTGTTGCCAGAGCTTGGGGGTGCTACCGTGTGCCCCAGTATAATGGCACAGTCCTGGACAGCAGTTCCAAGGGCTCTTTGCTGGTTTCTTTGAGAAATCGGGACCTACCACAGCCTGTGTTTTATCCCCATCTTCTATGTTTAGCATGAGGAGATACACGTGCTTCCAACACCATGTAAGAAAAATATAATCTAGCAACACTGGGAAGGCCTCATCTACCAGGGGATGCTCTGGAAAATTAAGCTGAATTAATTAGGAAGTTAAGGCATTAGAAAGCCCTGTGTTGATGCTCATGCTCTGAAGTAACATGACCTCAGTTCAGTTTAACTTAATCTTCTTGTAAAGGCAATTAAGCTAGAGTAAGGTCCTGGGAATGAGCTCACCCACACAAGGAGTTAACAGACTTAAACTAATGTCTGCAGACAAAGCCTCAGTCAATAAAACTAGAACTGGTTAAACCTGATTTTGACAGACTCGAGTCTGACTGTGCTCATGGTATAGCCACCAAACTAGACACGAGAACCATCACACTGTGCTTTCATTCCTTTTCAAAATTTTCCACCGTTTCTGGTCATATCACAACCTCTACAGAGTCACCACGTGCTTCCTGAAGAGCAGCATCACCACAGCCTGTGCTCTACCACTCCAAATACACAGTTGGTACCAACAGAGCTAGAGGGTGTTTGAATAGCTATTAAACACTGCAGTCATGCTCTACCCCACCAGATCTGGTCAGCAGAGAGCGTTTCTAAATGCCAGCCTATTGCTATCATTTGAATGTTATTTTATTATTTTGTAGTGACAGGATTAGCACTTGTTTCTTGATTGCAACAGTAAATCATGAGAAAGATGTCTGTACTCAACCATTTGAAAAAAAGATCCTCACTTGAAAGCATGATTTGGTTTTGCCATGGAAAATGAAGCTTGAGCCTGCAGCCTTAGCACAGTAGGTTCTGGCACACCTAACTACATCAACCAAATTAAGGGGCAATATCAAGAAGAACACTGTGATGGCAGAATTATTTTTTTGTCCCATGGCATGACAGAGATGCTTTCCCAAAAGTAATTCTTACTCTTCACACACAGTGCAGACATCAACAATCCAGCCACGTCTCATTATTTAAATCCCATGAAGCCATAATCTATCAGTCAGTGCAATACTGCTCAGTACAGCGCATCTCTGTGTTCTACAGAACAAACTTCCCAGAGTCCCTAATGAGAAAAGAGCTTAGTACACTTCTCTTACACAACATACAAGAAATTAAATATAACAGCACATAATGAGAGAACTGCTGCAGGCTTATTTAGGCCACCAAAGTTTTGCAGCTAAAATAGCTCCGAAGTTAACTGTTTCACCCTCCACAGTGAAGTGCTAATGGACAGTGAATGGTATAATACACAGCCATTGACTTGGAAAGGAATTTTTGCCTAAAAGGCTTCGAGCAGTAGCTTTCAGCCTGCCATTTTGATGGCAGACTACGGACTGCTCCTGAGGGATTCACAAAAGGTTACTGGAAAAACCAAGATTGCTGTACTCTGTAAGACAAAGTCAGATGTCTCTAAAGGGGCTTGTATATTCCTCTAGAATATTTTGAAGGCAGCAAAAATTGAGAAAGTCTGACAACCCCTATATGAGGGACAAACTCCTTATTTTATTTTGCCTGGTTTACACCGGTGTAACTCTCTTAATGTGAAGGGAGCCTCTTCTGATGTACACCACTGGCTCAGTAAAAATTAAGAGAGAATTAGGCACAGGTCAATTCAGCTGCACATGGCAGAATCAAGATAATTAATTTAGTGAAAGTACAGTGGATTGCAAAAATCCAACAAGATGTTTCACATATAAAACTCTGCATGCAGAAGACACAGAGTACGTTTCATTATCAGATAAACAGTTTATAATTGTGTCATTAAATATCATTTATAATGTCACACACTGGGGGCAGTATTAATGTTCTGCTTGGCATTATTGACTTCTAGGACTTACTAATGCAAATGGGATACCCTCTTAACTACTTTTTTTTTTTTAAACCACCCCTCGAGTTTAAATGGAGACTGAGCAAGACACAGGGTACTCCTCTCCATCCCAGGGAAGGCTTTCACACAAAAGCACCTTTCATTGGACATGCCACATGTCACCCTGGACATGTCACCCTGGACAACTGCACTCAGGTCACTGGACTGAGATGCATCCCTGCAGATCTCCTTAGCAAGCCTCCTGCCCCATGTCCCTTTCAGGCAACCTGCCCAGTGTGGGTCACTGGGGCACAGCATAGCCTTGCTCAGCTCCATGCAGTTTACTACAGAACAAAAGTCATGCTAACAGTGGAGAGGCAGGCTGAGGAGAAGCAAAGCAGAAGTGGCTGCAACAATGCATAGTGTTCATGAACCTCTGTATCAGAAATAAGCTGTTTCCAAAGTCTGCGTTTTGCACTGAACTAAGTTACAATCCCTGTGTAATGCCAGGAGTGCCATCAAATGTCCATCCTGCTTATGTGTACAGAACATTAAAAACCATTTATCTGGGCCCAGCAATGTCCCTGTTTGCAGTGGTCCTGTGTCAGGGTGCAGCACTCCATGGTCTGTACTGATAATAGCAATGGCATAAGGTATCTTGGCCCTGTCCAGTATCAAGCCTAATTCAGGAATGAGCAGAAGGGAAGGAGATGGTCTCCCCTCTGTATTTTGGCTCACAGTCATGAGGAGCCAGGGACTACCTGTGGCCCAGTCTGTGGGCCACCACAGCATGCTGAACACACAGGGCTCTGTGAGAGACTGCCCTTTGTAAAACCTTAAAGCTCACTTACTTGAGGTGACACCACCACTATGTAGGATGTTCCTCACCTTTTCTTATATTTGCATTACTTGCCAATCCAGACTTCTTTCGCCAAGGACATTTAAAAGCACATGAAGCAGAGGTGCACTTGGAGGTAAAACACACGCGGATTGAGAAATAGAGGGTTAGAGAAGAAGAGGAGATAAAAGATGGATATAGAAGCATATACAGAGAAAAAGAAAGAGGAAAAAGATTATGAAACTCCATCTGGCTTCTATCAAGAAAAATGGAATTTTGGTCCTATCCCCAACAGCACAAGCCCCTATTGCTTAATGAAGAATCAATATTCAAGAATAATCACAGTCATCCCCACTGTACAATATCCAGTTGTTCTGCATCCTCTCAGGGCATGTTTGATGAATTCAGTCAATACACCTAACCTTAGGTTGAATCGTGGGTGGCTCTGTCACTGGATGGCACAGCTTACACAGGCACAGTGCCAAAAAGTACTAATTTCAAGACTGATCCCTTAAAGCATTGGTCTGGTAGTACAACATGCTGCTATGCCATGCCAGAGCAACCCCCTGGGATTTGCAGGCTGCAATTAGTAGGTGAATGTGCCACCTTCCCTGGGGCTGATGAAAGCACCTCAGTCCCTATTGATTGCCAATCAATAGCCACTTCCCATTTCTCCTTCTCAGTTTCTGCAGTAGCAAGTGTTAGTAATCAAATAAGAGTGGCAGGCTGATAAGATCCTGTTATCAGTGTACCAGCAAAATGGGATTCTAGATCTAATCTCTTATGTCACATTTTCAACACAAATCTATGAGATTTAACCCTCTCAATAACAAGCATGCAGCCACAGCTGCTTGAGAGAAAATTTCCCAATCTCCATCCAGGTCAAGAAAGCCAAAGGAAAAGCCAAATTCCAGCTCTGACTTAAATCCAGGGAGAACAGGAACAACTGCAGGAAAGAAACCCCTAATAGTAGAAATTACTGCATTTTCTCATGGCTTCCTATTGTGCTTCCAAGTCATCACAAGGAACAAAAATGCTATGCAGCCAAAAGAGTATGAATTGCCCTTTTATTCCATTTTTCACAAAGAAACACTTCTAAAAACTGAGGTACTCAAAGAATATTTCACGAACTGGTCTTCTGGGCCTGCGAAATTTCCATACCCTTTCAGCTAGGAAAATAAAGTCCTTCTACTCCATAGGGGACTTAAATATTTCAGTTCCTACTTGCACTCCAGTCCTGGCAGACCTTGGTTAAAATCTCATGTAAATAGCCCAATTTCATGGCTATTTACTGACAAGTCCTCATGGCACACAGCCATCCAGAGACACCTGGACTGCCTGAGAAAGGAAGCTTTAAATAAGCTGTCATGACTGCATGGTTTGTGCTCTTCCAACCGATCAAGTCCAAATGACATGGAAGTAACTTGCCAACAAAACAGCAAATACCAGCAAAGAGACGGTTAATGCAACTCCCTCCACCCGCTCTAACTGTAGGAGTCTTTCTACTACATTTGAGATGCTTGAGCTCAGGCCCTCAGAGGACTACTCTATTTAAAATTGAATGTTAACGGGGAAAAAAAAGAATTCAACCAGACATCAGGGTTCAAAGACAGCCAGGCTGGCTGTTGTGTACTTCACATGAAATACATATTATCTGAGATACCAAGAAGATGGTGCTTCTTCCCTCCTTGTCTTTAGCCCTTTTAAAAACTATTATTTCTGGAAAGCTTCTCCTGCTTTTTATCCCTTTCCGCCAAATCTGCTACACCACCAGTGTCTGGAAGAGAAACTTGCTCTGGGGTTGCTACTACTGGTCTCCAGCCAGTTTCACACAGGGCATAGACAAGGAGAACTTATTTCTGCCCCAAAATTTCAATGTGTGATAGACACTCAAAATTTAGACCTGAAAGTCAAAGCAACAGATCACCAGGAGAGGATGTTGCTGCATGTCCTCAGCTAGTTCCAGCAGCCAACAATGGTTGTGTACACCTGGGCAGATGGAAAATGAATACCACACAGTGAGTACATAACGCATGTATCATGCAAAGAGATATTATCTAACACTTCCCAGAAGTTCAGCAAGAAGTACACTTGCCAGACTGGGATATAAGCTCTACTGCAGAGCTTTGCTCTACCCAGCTCTGCTACATGTCTGGTAATCAGCACCTCAGCTGCTCAGCATCTAAGAGCACTCACCTACTTCAGATGGGAGAAAAATCACAAAATGGGCATTGGGTGGGAAATTCAAGCTTACCAGCTTTCCCCAGACAAGGGGAGAATGTGGGCAGCCCAGGGAGACCTTCCCCTGATATCCCAATGAGGGCCAGAGCTGCTTCCATCTTTTACAAGGAATAAACCTCTGCCACTACCTGCAAAATCCCATGTCAGTAGCAGCGACAACTCTGGCTAATATTTAAGACAAGCTGTGCCACTGACTGATGTCCACAGGGACCACTGGGGTCTCCCAGAGCTCACCCCAGGCACCAAATGCCGCTGAGACAGGAACACCAGGGAAGCATATAGCTATGTGTGAGCCTAACTTCTGGGAGTCAGTTACAGAAGGACTCTTGGAAATTTGTGGCTGAACACCAGCATTGCATGGGTGTCCAGCACTGTGGTTTCTTCCCTGTGTTGCTGATATTGATTCTTCTTATATAGTTCACTGATTGCTGGTTAATTATATGTTGCTGATAAATCAATGCACTGCTTCAATCTTGATTTGCTTTAAACTGCATGAACTAAGCAGTTTCTCCCTGCAGCACAGCTCCTTCCCTGCAGAGCCATTCCCAGCCAGCCAGCCCCCAGCCTGCACCAGGGTAAGAGCTGAGCCCATTCCAGGCACAAGATCTGCATTTCTCTCTCCCAACTTCCCAAGGCCCATTGGTCCCTCTCTGCTGTACACCAAGGTCCCTCTGGCCAGCAACCCATGCTCCGGCATACCAACCTTTCCCTTGGACCACAGTGCATATGGGCTCACCAGGACAGGGCTGCATGTTACCCTATTATCCCTGACATGGATTAGGATGCTGAACTGTCCAGTTCTTACGCTGGCTTCTCAAGGCTGTGATTAGGAACTGGCTACCCATTAAACCTCACAGCACTGACCACTACCTTTTCAGTCTGATAGACCAGACAGCCTGTAAATCCATCTACCAAGGCTGTAACCTCCCAGTCTGGCTATAATGATGCTGTAGGAGAACACATTAAAAACTAAAAGCCAAAATAATTGTCACCCACTGCTACCTCCATGGCCACCATCTCAGGCATCTCACCACAGAAAGCCATCAGGTTAGTCAGGCATGATCTGCTATAGTAAACTCATGCTGACTGTTCCCAGTCACCTTCTGCAGCTAGAAAGAGCACAATCTAGCATATATCCACTCCCAGCTGCTTGTCTTTCACTGTAAAAAAGTTTTTCCTTGTAGGTTCTCAGTTTAGTCAAGGCTAAAAGCAATTTAAAGTTGCTAAAGTACCCAACACTCTCTGGTAAAAGGACTGAGTGACTAAGGGCTTATAGCACAAGCTGAGATGGGCAGGTACCCACATCACACACCCTGACATCAGCTAACAAACAGGATGGGAAACCCTGCTACATTTATGGTGGGACTTTAGTCTCCATAGTTCTCAGAGGTGCTCACCAGAGTCTGGCAACAAGTTCTTATTAGGTCAGTACAGGTAGCATGAGGAGAGGAAACAGTGGCATCACCTTCTGTGCACAAAAACCGTGATGCGCATATGAGAGGAGGGAATGGTGTGACCAGTTGCTGCAAAAAGGTAGAAATAGATCAACAGTTCCACAGCTGCTAAGGGGTTAGCAAGAGGTTGATGCTTTAAATGGCAGGACTCTGGTGAGACACTACACCCCTGCAGGAGCCTTCCAGCAATAGCTGACATTCAGATCCAAGCAGGCTCCTTGGAGAGGGCTGTGGGAGCCAGGGCCAGCAGTGCCAGAGCGTGCCACAAAGCCCACCAACCTATCACTGTTCCCAAAGAGGACCAATGTGCCCCATCTGGGCATGGCAACAATAGCATCTCAGAGGCAACCCTGGGCAGGCCACCCCAGGTTTTTATTTTTTTACACCCAGCACCTGGTGCCCATGCAGGAATGAAGCCTGTGATTTTTGTAGCAGATATGTGCTCCTAATGAAGAAACTGTCTGGTTTCTAGTCTCTGCATCCCAGCTGTGTCAACCACTCTGGTCTCCAGAGCCTGTGTTTTCAAGTGAGCAGCACACAAACTCTCCAGTTACCCACCCTGCCCTGAAGGATGCTCAGCAGCACCCAGGCGCTCACACCTGGCTCACTGCACGCTCCCCAAGAGCAGCACACCCCTCCTCGTGGAACAGGCACGCTACTGCTGACCTGCCAGCCCCAAACCTGCCCAGCACAGACACCTCCTGGTCCAGATAACCCTCTGCCCTATGGTACCTCACAGGACCACTGGATGCCAAACACAGCAAGCCTACAGGCACTCACTTTTTCTCAGTAGATAAAATGATTTTGCTGCTCACTCTGTTGAGTAATTTTGGATTCCCTCCATACAAAAGGAGAAATAAAAACGCAAAATATCTTTAATTGCTATGAGAAACTGCCCAGGGTAACTAAATAATATTGCCTCAATATTCCTCAAGACTTCTCAGTGGTCTGCCTATAGGAGGTCAGATAACCTTGACTGTGCTACTGTCCCACCTCCCTGTTACAGAAAAAGCATGCAACTGCTCCTAGGGCCAAGTGAAGCACGAGCCATCTGGTAAAAGGAGTTTCCCCAGGAACAGAAAGCCAAGGTGTTGTACCACATCAAATGCACATGAGCAGGGCGCATTACTCCAGAGCTGTGGTGAAAACACAAGTCAAATGCAGCCAGTGGGAGCCTGCCCCAAGTGTTTGTCTAAGTCTCCTGTTCTGGACAAGGGTATGGTGCTCAAGAGCCACCAGGATTTATACAACAATTCAGCATTTTCTTTCATGCCAAAACTCATGCTTTGCTGCAATGTTTGGAGTTGGGGATCATCATTACAGATACCTAGATGCCAAGAAGAAAGAACATAAATATGAGGAAGAATGTTAGTTTTCTCTTCACTCCAAGGCATGCTCAACAGCAGTGCTGCCTGAAAAAGAACAGATGTCCTCCCAGTTTGCTGAAGCATCCACTGGCAGTAGGTAAGGGAAGCAGGTAGGCTCCAAAGTGCTAGATTTTTTTCTGAGGTGGGGAAGTAGAGACAGCAGAAAGAGCAGAGATCAGCTCCTCCTTCCCTTGTCTTGCCTCAGCAAGACTGAAATTTCCTTTCCTATCAGTTAGTGGAGAAGAAAATAGGAGATGAGTTCATCTCCAAGACACATTCCCACTGACTGAGGAGCCCTGGTTGAAGTACTGGCCTTGCAGAAGGAAACCCAGTCCCACATTAGAGGAGAAGACCAAGGCCCCATGGTTCTTAGCTAGGAATTCTCATCCATTTTGCATTCCAACCATGATGCTCTCTATCTGCCTTTCTCCAGATTACTTAGCAATTCACAGCAGAGCTCCTCTGAGCCCTGGACACACCCCCACCAAGGCCCTGATGGCCAGTGTTTCCCCATGGAACTGTCCCCAAGGAGAGAATACAGTACACACAGAGATCACAGAATCAATTAGGTTGGAACTCTGAGAAGCACTGAGTCCAACCTGTGACCAAACATCACCTTGTCACCCAGACCAGAGCACTGAGCTCCACTGGCCTTTCCTTAAACACCTCCAGGGACGGTGACTACACGAGCACCTCCCTGCCCTTTCCACTATCCAATCACCATTCTGTGAAGAATTCCTTCCTAAAAAAGATGCTGCACCCTAGTGCCATCTAAACAAAACTCGGCTCCACCTTTGGTGATTCACCCCCAAAACACCAGTCAAGGACACACATTGCGACTCAGATCCATTGGCTCCAAATTCAGCATGATGTTCTCCTGCTTCATAACAGGAGGAAACCTCGCTCATCCACTGTCTCCATCATCTCTCAAAGGTCCTTGTCTCATATTCCAGAGGTGTCCAGCTCACTCAGAGCTCTGGGATCAGAGGGCAAAAAGACACTTGGAGGCTGACAGAAGCAACTCAACAATACCTACAGCACCTGCAATGCCATGACCAAGGTAGATGAGCTTACTCACGTGGGTGGATGAACTTTCTGTGAGAGCCATCTGAAGCTGCTGAACTAACTACAGCAGGACTGAGGGCAGCCCAATCTCGAAGCATTGTCAGTCCTCTCTAGACTAGGGGTATTGTTCAATCACAAGGCAGACAATGCTGTTTCCCAGCTGATTTCTACTGTGGGTCAGAAAATTCCTCCACAGGATTTCTTTACGTACTTGAAAGTCACACCAATACCCCACCCTGCTCTCCCTCTACAGTTTTCTGCAGATTGACTGAAGCTGTGACAGTTAATTGGAATTATAGGATACCATGGAAGTCCTCTACACGGTGGTCAGTGTTCCTCACTTCTAGTCTAAAACCCTTTCAGATGCTGCAATGCTGTGGCTCACTCCAGGGAAACTCATTTCAACTGGTAGTACAATTGCTCCTCTTCCCAGAACATCCCAACTTTAAAATCTTACAAACTATCAGTAGAAAGGTAGGACACTGTCTATTATGGACCTCAATCCCTGCGGCACACTGTATCGCTGGCTATTACTACACAATAAGGGGCAAAAAAACAAGTTTAAAGGCGTAGAGAAAACTTCCCCATCTTTAAAATTCCCAAGAAGCTTTAGAAAAGATGGCAAAGGTGGATGTGAGCAGCCCTGGCTGGAGTCGCCTGAAGGCTGGGAAGAGAAATGCGGGTGCAGTGATGCTCACATGCTAACAGGTTTTTTCTGCTGGCAGGGATTCCCTTCAGAAGCATTTGGGTAAGCACTGTACACCACCGAGTTCAATCTGTGCTAAGCAGATTAGTTCCTTACCGGTGAAAGGTTCTGGGCAGCAGCAGACAGTTGCTCACCATGTGATATGAGGGGGCTGTCATTATGTTTCATAGATATGATATAATTATATGCTCCCTAGAGGGTACTTCTAATTGAATTATAGGGTGTCTCACAAGTATTCTGGGCAGCGGTTCGAGGAAGCTCTCACCGCCCAAAACAAGATAGAGATACCCTTTCATTCCATTAGATGTTCTCTCCAGGGAGCAGGCCATTACCTTATACAGCAATTCACTTTAAAAAATCATCTCCCCCTATCAAATTGGAAGAAAGGTACCCTTAGCAGAAGTTTGTTGATGCTGCATACTTGTTCCTCTCCTCCTCAACCTCACAGCCCTGACAAACTCCTCTGCCTGCCACCAGGACAACCCTACACTGCAAGGGAGAAATCCCTTGCCAAAGGCAGTCACCATTCCCTGCCCAGGCAACTGCTGGGCTCCATTCCCAGAGAGGGGGCAGGAAATACGGTGCCACATGAGGTATGACACGTCAGGCTACGTGTACAAGAGAATCTCAGCCTTCTTCAGAAAGACTCCAAGAAGTTGTCTCCAAAGGCATTTGGCCTTGTCTCAGGCTGGGGTATTCAGGGGCTCCAGTCAATACAGCACGTGCTGGGAAGGGTCCTCCCTCAGCCTGCTCATCCATTTGTCCTGCCTTCAAATGCCCCAGAGCTGTGAATGACCACCATGGTTCTTCAGAGACAGAGTGACCCCAGCACAAAGCAGCTTTTTCCCCTGAGGCTGGCCATGCTTCCATTGCCTGGGCAGCCAAAGCCAGTGGCCTATTTCATCCTTGAATTTTGCTCTTCATTTTAGTCTGGACTCAGTTTTTCCCTCATGAACCAGATCCTTCCAGGGGAGTTACAGCACCAGGCTTGCAAATCCAGCTGCCCTGCTGTCTCTGCACCACGGCACCTCACCTCCTCCAGCTCCTGGATGGCCAAAAGCACTGCACAGGAACACAGAGGGGATCTACTACTCCTCACAGAGCTTAGAGAAGAAAAAACCCACCTGCCACTTATTGAAGTTCTCCCAGCACTCCAGGCAGCAGATCCTTTGCTCTTTACCCTCTCTCGTGGGCACTGTGCTCCAAGGAAACCACTCTGCACTTCTCTCCTGCTCTGCCACTGCTGTCTACAACTTACTGTCAAGCCAGGGGGGATGTCACATCTGTTATGCTGGTTTTTTGCTCCCCCATACCATATAAAGGATGGGTTAATGACGCCTGTGACTTTTTTTTACCAGTACCTCAAGGGAAAGCCAGCAACAGCTGCCCACCACAAAGTCTAATGACCTACTGAAGCTGCCATCAGCTCTCTCACAGACCACATCTAGCACTGCCCCACTTCTCAGGCCACAAAAAGAGCAAGAAAGACAATTATATCAAGAATTTGCTAATCATAGAAAATTAATACTTTCCAATAGGACAGGCACCATGCCACTGACACAGTGTGCTCAGCTCCTCACACTTTCCCAGTGCTACAGCCTCTCACACCGCCAGTAGCCAGCAGTAGCCAGGCTCCTCCACCCAGCCACAGCTTTCAGGTACTGGTCTGCAAGATCCAGCTGATGAAACCCTGGGAGCCCAGCTACTAGGCAAGCAGTTATTGCTCATACATAGTTGGCTCACTGTGCTTCTGCGTTATTGAGAGTTCTGCCCATTTCTGGTGGTGTCAGCTAACAGGACAAATCTGGGAAAAACTGCAAATTCACATGTTCCCTCTTCCCAGTTACACCACAGAATGAGAAAACTACTGTGAGCTACCAAAGCTCACCACAACTCACCCCAAAAGTAACCATTTCTGATGTCTCAGAAAACAGAACATTTGATATCTTGCAAAGCCAATATACTGGTCCCGGCACATCCTTCCTAAATAGCATTGTGATTTAGTTGTCTTTACTGAAGGAAACTCTCAAGCATATGGGGTAAAGGACAGACCAATCCAGGAAGGAAGACAGTTAAAGCACAGATAAGTGGAGCAAAATTTCTACATTAAATATTGATCATTTTATCATCCTTTTTTCTTTAAAGGATAAAAGTGAAGCAGCTCAGTGCTCAGGTAGGTAATTTTCTGAGGGTAGGACACATTTGGCTTGCTGATCTCATGGACAGAAAAACAGAAGCACAAAAGGTAATTCCTAACCCATTTCACTTTAACGACCTACTTTTACATAGAGCACTAAAGAGGTACAGCAGGAGATAAACCATCAAGGACACACTCAGCCAAACAGCCACAGCACAGGCAGAAGCAACCATTCCTGGAAACTCTTTGGAGAGGTGAATGGGGAAGAGAAAAGAAGTCTCTTTCTTCCCCAGCACCTGGAAACACCAAATGAGATTTTCCACCATCTAACAAAAGGAGCAGGAGAACAGAGCCATGGCCTTGCTCACATGGAGTAGAGCATCAACTCCTGGTCTGCTTTTAACACCCAGAAGGTCTCCATATGAGGATGTGGAAGGAGAGTGGCAGAGGCTGTCAGGAATGTGCTGTTCAGAGGAGGGTTTCTAGTTACTGCAGTCCAGATCTGGGGCTGCACCATGCTCCACGTGAAGCTGCTCAGGCTTTGTGGCACCTCAGCAGATGTCTCCACTGGCTTCTTAAGGACAGTTCCTGCAACGCCTGGCAGGAAGAACTCGTCCTATCGAGAACTATCTGATATTCAGACTTCCATCTCACTGCCCTTCCAGCACAATCCACCTAAAGGGTCCAACCCAGGAAGCAGCCAGTGCCTGCTCAACACCAGGACTGACTTCAGCTGAAATGCTCACAGCAATACATGCCGGCACCCAGCACCCAGGCAGAGACTTGAGGGACCTCATCTGTCAACAGCCCATCTGCTAAGACAGCTGTAAATATGTATGAGTCCACATTCCTCCCAGCTTTAATGCTGTTTAACAGCTTTAGTGCTGTTTTCACTGAAGCTAAATGGAGGATGAACTTGGTCCCTGGTGTTTCAATCAGCTAGCATAGCAAATTCTTTTATCACCTTTTTTCCTGACATGAGGTAAATAAAAACCAAATCACACTGCTAGCAACAGGTAAATCAGCTCTTATTTGAAACAGCTGCCATCTTGCATCAGCATGAGCTGTTTCTCTTTAATCACATCAAAAACATGCTGAAGGACCTCTGGTGGGGATACTTTAGACTCCGTTGTTCTCTTCATCTCATTTACAGAAGGATAAGCCCATACTTAACACAAACTCTGCTGGCACTCTGATTTGCTAGAAGTCAGAGTCACAGATACTTCATAATGATGCCATAAGCAGCATTCCCACAGTTGGCTTTCAAAAAAATCCCAGCACGTATGATGGGATGTCCATCAAGCTTGCCACCAGCGTCTCTTCTTAATCCCCTGAAGCTGCATCATTCAAACTGTGCTTTATCCTTCTTCTTTACATGTGGGAAACAAATACAACCTGTGCCTCTAACCCTGTGTGTAAACAGCATGACCTCTAAGTTACTCATTTTGCAAAGGTGCTCCACTCAGTAAGGCATGAGTCAGTATGAGATAAGCAGGCAAAACCACAGTAAACTTGTTATATCTTGGACCAGTTCTGGTCTTTTGTTTGTTTTTAAACCCAAAACTTGGTTGTGTCATTTGTCAGGGTGAATTTCCCTGTGTTTGCCCTAAACTAGGAATATTACTGTCCTCTCCTATACATCCCAGAATGTCCCTTTGAAGGGCCTTCTTGAAGAATCCATAAGCTTCCCAGTAGCTGATGAAGAGCTGATCTCTGCCACATGCCTTATTTTTGAGCTGGGGTCCCAGGCCTCCCCTATTTAACACTGCCACATAATGCCTCTGGGCAAGAAGTCACAATCCCTGAGACAGGATGTTGTTTGTCCTTCAAGGACAGAGGGCAAGTATATCCCCCTGACACCTGCCAACAGCACTATCTGGGAAGGTAAAGGTCAGCTCAGGGCTTCTCTTCTTCCCAGTGTGGTGTCAAGGTCTCACATTTCTGCAGGCTGGTTTTACAGACATTCCAGAAACAGTCCTCTGACACCTTACACTAATCCCCTGCAGGTCACATCACCTAGACCTCACAGTGGGACAGACTGTAGCAGAAATTAAAGCATCTGTGCATGTATGCAAAGGAATTCAGTTAAATTAAATACTGCTGAGATACTGCTAAGAAAACTGACAGGAGAAATTCACAGCAAAAAGCAAATACAACAGCCTTTACTGCTGGCAAAATAGTGGGGGCAAGTTTGCTTAACTGGAGGGTATCTGCTACTGTTTTCCCTTAATGTGAATTAAAATAAGGATCAAGAACTTCTAACTTAAGTATAGAAGCAGGAAAAGAAAGCCAGAAGGTGCTTACCCACTAATAGAGACAAACTAGAGAAAAGTGTAGAGAGCTCAATCTCAATAGGCTCCAATGGGAAGGAAGCATTCCCTTCTGAGAGAATGAAAGCATCAGCCTCACACAACAAATTCTGATTGTCTGGAGTCCCACTAATAAGTCTCAATTTTTTGAAGGCTATCTTCTCAGAACCCAGAGCCTTAGGGTCAGTGTATGGTGTATGACAGCTATTGAACAAGATTTCAGACTAAAGTACCAAAATAATTTTGTTATTATCTTGGTCATTAATTGGAGTCATCACAGCTGATATAAATAAAGCAAAGTCTGCTAATGCAGCAGACCTCCATGTCATGTAGCCAAAATTTAATTTAGGAAAATGAACATCCAAAACTTCAGCTCCTGTTGTCAGCTTGACGGAATTGTGAGATATTCCAGTTACTGCCTACACCTGCACCATCCTGACTCTCAACAGCTGGAGAGAAGTCAGTGAATCTGCAAAAATTCAGTATGGCCCTGAGTAACAGGAAACTATAAGCTTGATGCACACAGACCTTCTCTGGATGGAGCACAGGTCAGCAATTCAGGGAGATCAGTTTTTTTGTGTCTTTGCCTTTGATCTGCTGGGTAATCCAGATGGAAGAGAAGCCATTTTCCCTGTATTTTTTCCACACCTGCAAAATGGGAATACTGTCTCTCAACCTCCTTTGCAAAGTGCTATGAGATCTACTGATGAAATACCACGCAAAAGAGCTAAGTATCAATAATAGCATTCCCCTCAAAAATGACACAACCATGACTGTGTAGGTGATCAAATTAAAAAAATTGAGTTGACAGTTTCCTCAAGTGCTGCATGGCAAAAAGGAAGGCCAATTAATGATGCTAAGCCTCAGCGTGACATCCTTCATCAGAAACCCGACGCTCCTTTTTCTCCCCATCACCTTCACCAGATCTGCTGGAAGAAGCCAACACCCATCACAGCAGGCAAATGAGCAAGGACCCAGGGTCTCTGTGTCCAAGCCCTGGTGGGCAGGAGGGGAAAAGGAGGGGGAAGGTATGCTGACCTTCCTACCAAACAAGGGTGGCACAACACACAGGAGAGAGGGCAGCAGCACCAGCATGTGCTGTCTGCTCTGGGGCACCTGGTAACCAGCAGCTTTGGGGCACAGCACCAACGTGACCTTGATCCAGAGAGGAGCCACATGCACACAAAGACACGCATTTCATGAGCCCCCTGCCAGAAAGTGTCTGAAGCCCCCAACAGGAGGATGATTTCTTACTGCATAGTGCCGTGGCAGCCCTTTGGAAGACCAGCATTAGCAAACTAAGCACATCCTGAGAGACAGCCCAAGGCTCACAGTGACTCATGGTGCAGACACAGCCATGCACACAGCAGCCTGTGGGATTCTCTGGGGAGAAGCAGACAAGAAGAGGCAACATACAACTTGCACAACATCCTGCCCAAATCCTGAAGGGAAGGAACACTATCTCACTGCCTATCAAGGCAGGCTTAACATGTTTGTCTCCAGCAGTCTCTGTATAAAAGAAGTAGACAGCCCCTTCTGATGCTAATTAAGTGCTCTGCCTAACACACACATAGATAAGGGACTCTAGGTTTCCATGTGTTACCAAAGTTTAGCCACGCTGACTTGGCAAAGAGGCTTTGCAGCCAGTTCAACACCACATCATCTCTCAATATCCAGTTCCTTCCTGAGCTACAATCAACACTCTGTGAAGGCTGGGGGCAAATAGCTGTAGTTCTGGTAGTCTGCAAGTCCCGCAAGTAACTTAGCAAGCAACAAAGGCACCTACCAAAGTAGACCTCTTGGCCTAAGCCTTAACTCAGTACAGCTGCTGCAAGTGACAGGGCCACAGCAGAAATTCATTCTCTAGCATATCAACTAGCTATTGGTAACTTGTGTATCTTTCCAAACGTCCTAAAACAAGACATAGACAAACTTCCATATGAATTTGAACAGTTTTAAACAGAAGAAACAATTTAAACAGAGAAAATTTAAATTAAATTTTATGACTTGATAGGAGTTATCTTTCTAATGTAAAAAGAAAATCCTTTAAAACTCAATTCATTTTTTGCTTCTGGCTCTTAATGATTTCTTTATTGCGCAGACATGATAAAGCAGCAGGGTCAATCATTCTTCTACATTTTCATACCTCCAAGAACCTAACATTTATTTCCATACCAAATCATTTAAAAGAAAAGTATTCAGTCATCTTGCCAAAAAGAAAAAAAAAAGAAAAAAAAAAAAAAAAGCTTTTGGGTTATTGATCCTTTTAGTCAACAAGAGAGCTAGGATTACACTTTAGCTGCTTAGGTTATATATGGCCCTCACTGGGGCAGGAGTTCAGAAATAACAAATATATTGAAAAGGAGGCAGCATATTCAAATATTTGAGATTTGATCAATTCCCTTCTCAACAGATTACAGCATTCAAGATTATATGGCTTGATTCACAGCTATCCAACACTCAAACACACCCATACATACACACACACTCTGCATAGGACCACATTTCAGTAATAATGGCATTGTTTCAATCCCCCTCATCTCAGCCTGCATTCTCTTGTGCTCCCACCCAAAAGTGAGTAAGGAAACTTTGACTGTGTTAGTCTAGAAAGAATCACAGAGGCAATAAGCAAGACCGCTGGCAGGACCCATTTCCCTCTTGTTCTGTAAAGCTCACATCAACTCAGCTTTTTTTGGTCCCATATATTTTAGGGAAAGCCTCTCAAAAACAACCCTCAGACAGTTTATTTTATCTTGTTATATCTAAGTGAAGACCTGTTCTCCATTTAGTTTCCAGGGAAAGTCCTTATCCTTGGCCCTGGGGATCTGGTCGGTGGCAGCGCCTCTGCTACAGTTTGATCTCAGGGCTGCTGTGTAATCCAATGCCCCTCAGGTTAATTTAGCCATTGCTACACTTCAGGAGGCCAACATACAAACACCTTACTGATTGCCTGCTGCTGCACGATGCAAGAGCGAGTTTTTAAGTTCATGTGATGGGGAACAAGCTGAGAGCATGAACTGAAGCTTTGCTCTCCTTCAGTTTACACAGATCAGTGCTTCTCGGTGGCTGCAGTTTTGCAGATCCTCAGCATACATCCATAGCCACAGCAAAGCTCAGCACTGTCTTACATGTTTGCAAGATGCTGTTAAATGATTTCTCTCCCCCACGAGTCAAAAAATCTTATCAAAGTGACTCCATAAGAAGACTGAGAAGGTTAAGGCAGTGAGGTGGGCATGCTGGTGTAGGAGTTTTACAACAGCATGGAAACTAGAGCCCAAATTCTACTTTTCCTGGGCAAGGATCTAAACAGTAGGCTGAAGTGGGGAGCACGTTAATTTCCCACTGCTTTCTGACTCCCTTTGTACTGCCTGCTGATCATCTTAGTCTCCCTGCTTTCCTCTCTATTCTGTACTGGGCTTGATGGACTCTTGGGTCCCCCTTCAGTGTGCAGGGGATGTCAATACCTTGTGGTGGATCCCCCTCAGTGGCAAGGCATCTAAGAGGCAGAGACTCAAATATTTAGCCAGGCAATGTTCTGGCTATTTGGTGACCCAGTGTCTTCAGACAGCCTTGTACCAAGCAATTCTGTGACTCATACACTGCCCTCTGGGTCAGCAAAACTGTACCAAACACCCTATCCACCCATCTTCCCAAACTGGGCTGAGCAAACTGTTTGTTGGAATAGCAGTATTATGGGTCTGAAGTCCAAAATTCAGACCTAAATCCCTTCAAATTTGTTTGCAGACTAAATATTTATTCAAAATTATTTTTCTGCATTCAGATTTAGAAAGCAGAGAAGGAAGAAAATATTAAATCCACCTACTACTGCTTCCAGGTTTCTACAGCTGTTACAACCTGGACCTCAAAGAGGAGATAGCAAAATGAAGCAACTGATCTGTGTTCACTGAATTTAAAGCCAAAGACTGATTACTGAAAATTACCTCCACATTTCCAGACTAAAATTCCATTCCTATAATTCCTGCAGGTATGAATAAAGGAGTAAATAGGGAGTGAATAAAGATATGTGCTGGCTGATATGATCTCCTTCCTTGTTAGGCTTATTAGCTTGATTAAATGCTATGGTGAGCCATTACACTAATTCCAGCTTCAAAATTGATTAAAATTTGCGAGCCACATAATCTCCATGGCCACTGTGGCTAGTGGGTTTTGTTCCCAGCAGGTTTCTGATGCAGAAGTGAAAGTCTCATTAATGCATCAGGTGTGGTCACCATTTTAAGTACACTACAAATGTCTTGTCTATGTTCTAGGCCATTGCTGGGTCAAAAACTACAGTGTTAAGCAACCTACACATACCTGTTTTCTGGACTGCCTTTTTTTTTTATTAGAGTGTGTGCCACAAGGTTCTGGTTGAAAGTGATTTGCTTTAACCCAAGTGAAGCAACTATATAGGTATGCTCTGACCTTCTGTCACACTTTCCAAAGACAAAAAGAAGTCTTCCATTAGCCAGCACTTGAGAGAAAGGGAGTACAGCTTGGAGTACTTTCTGGTACCCCAAATCTGCTGGCCTTTCACTGGTGGGTCTTCTTCAAGCAAGGAAAAGTCTCTGCTTCAAGAACTGGTTAAAGCAAAATAGTACCTATCATATTTTAGGTAGCCCGCTCACAGGAGACTGTAATGACAAACCTAACATTCTTCTTCACTTTCTCCACAAAAATCAGCTTTTGGCTCAGCTAAGGAGACTGACCTGCATGGCCCATCTTCCCAAAAAGGCCAGATTAGGACAGCTGATCCCCTTCCAGCTCTGACAGTGGCTGAAACCAGCCAATGGGAACTTCTCTTCCTCTAAGAGGAAGAGCATATACTTATAATCAAGCATCAGGACTGTGTATATTAGCTGGATTAAATGGTTTAGTGGGCTAAGACAGAAGGGCCTATCAAAGTAGGACATCCCTACTTCATAGAATTTAATATATTAACATTCTTCTGGGCACAGTATTGGGAGGTTTGGTACAAATATTTCCTTTCTCTGATGTCAGATGCCAGCCTGCACAATTCTTCCTGTGATAGGTCAAGTGATTAGGTTTTAACAAAAGGAACTAGGCACTTAGTAGTCAGGAGTTTTAGCACCAGACTCACACCTCTGTCCTTCTCCCTGCTCAACTAAGGGACTTTTTCTCATTCCTCACTACTGTTAACAACAGGTACTTAGAGCAATTAGACATTATCGCCTCTCTGGTCTTTATTACTTCCTAGCTTAGCATCAGCTACTTAGTATGCAATTAAAAAAGCTGAATTAATAGGATGGCTGCTGCTTCCCTTCTTTATTCTGTATGAAAACACTGGGTCATGGAGCCACATGGGCAGCCTGTGATCTGCAATGCTTTAGACCATAATTGCCATTTGCCACAGTATTTTATAAGGGGAAAAACCACAGGTACCAAAGGAACAGACGTACAGTGATCATAGAGAAGGTAATGTAGGGAATACGGGTAGACCATAGAGTCATAAAGGCTGCAAGGATTTCAGGTTCAGCAGAATAGCTTTGCAGCTGTGCCTATGCTGTGAATTAGCTGCCACAAAGACCTGCCAGTTGCACATGCAAGCCTAGGGACACAGGTATGAAGAATTGCTCCTGTGAAAATAAAACCCCAGGACTACTGAGCAGCTCTTGCATGCCTGGGAATAATTGTTATGAACCTTTAATCTAGGGGTTGCAACAAAGTCCTGTATTCCCTAGGTCTGGTGTTCAAAAAGAGGCTTTCCCATATTTGCCCAGCCAAGTAAAACCTCATCTTTTTCCTTCTCTCCCTACCTTAACTCTCCATTAACCCTTAGCTTTATTACAGGACCTCAGAGAATGATATATTTTCTTCCTATCCCCTGGTCCCCAGTATTTCTAAGCCTCAATTTGTCATTCCCAAGAGGGAAGGGACAAGAGCTTTGAGCTCTTAAATCCTGCTGTCGGCTCTTGCCTGATAGAGGTAAGTAGGGAAACTGATAGAAAGCTGAAGAAAGGAGCCTGCCCCTTGTCAGCATTCACCTGTAATGGACTCAAAATGTGGGGTTAAATACCATAACTAGACCCGAGAACAGAAATGAGTGGGGTACTTACACAGTTTCATCATTCTTGAACTCCAACTCCCCGTAAGTGTCTTCAAAGTCTTCTCCACCTCCTTTCGCTGTCCCTTCTACTGTCCTAAACGGCACTATGACTGTACCCCGCGCACCTGATGTCCTTAGGACTTTGACTTCCATCACACCAATGCTCTCACTGACATGTATAATGTCACACTCAAATGTGAAGATGCCAGCGTGGTCATCATCCAGGATAGTCACTGTGGCCACACAAGGAGAAGCCAACATGGCCTTTGGGTATGGGGAGTTACTGAGCTCTGGAGGTTCCTCAGTCTCCACCACACGGAGATTACTGAGCCGCACAAAGAAATGCTCATCTTCCTCAAATATGTCATCATCAATAATTCCCACCGAGAACTCCTTCTGGGTCTCCCCAGATTTCAAGACAACAGTCCCCTCTGTGAACTCATAGTCAGCACCAGCGTTGGCAGAGCCATCCTCTGTTTTATAGTCCACATAGATGGTCTTGGACATGTCCCCTCCTTTCCGCACCACTGTCAGGAGAACGGCACCACAGTTCTCAAGACACTGGTAGGAGCATGGGTCAAAATAAACTTTGGAGATGAATTCCTCGGGTTCTTCTGGCCGTACCTCATGCAAGCTAGTGGTTCTCTTGGCTTGCTCAGCTGCGTGCTTTTTCAGAATATTGCCAGCTCCCGTCATCATTCTGGTTGCTTGAATGCGATAAAAGGCTCTGCTCTTCTGCTGATGAGACAAGGCGTAGTAGTTGGCCATCTCCACCAGCTGGTCCAAGTCCTTTTCTGGGTGCTTTTGCTTCAGGTCCTTTAGGATCCGAATCATCTCTTTGCGAGACTCATCTACCTCCTTCCCCTCCACAGTCACTAAGTTCCCATCTAGAAAGTGAGAGTTCATCATCTTGCCATCCATCTCAATTCCCTTAGGGTGATCACCTTCTGATTCTATGATAATGCCCCTGTGCTTATCAGTACGGTACTTTTTGTGCATATACTTATAGAAAAGCAGACGTCTATCTGCTATCCAAGCCAGAACGACACAAAGTGGAAAGAAGAAAAGCGTGAGCAGGCCTTCCCAAACCTGAACCACACCTGGAGAGAAGACAGCAAGGATCATGTACAACCAGATGTAAGCAAAGATGCTCCATGCAGCTGTGACAAAGAAAACCCTCAGGTGCTTTATCTTCCTGGTTTCCCCATCAGGGATCACATAGACACAGATGGCAATGATGATAAACATATTGAAAGCAGCACTGCCAACAATTGTAGATGGCCCCAGGTCTCCAGCTATGAATCCATGCCCACACACTTCTATCAGAGACAAGAGGATCTCAGGAGCAGAGGAGCCCAGAGCCATGAGGGTCAAGTTGGAAACAGTTTCATTCCAAATCCGAATGGTGGTCGTTGTGGTCTCTCCATTGGGTTTCTTAATTGTTATTTCTTTCTCCTGTGATGTAATGACCTCTATAGATGCCATGAAACGATCTGCAATGATGGAGACTCCAAGGAACATGTAGATCAGCGCTACAAAGTATACGATAACACGGGCAATTTTGTCCCCAAGGGATGGGTTTTCTGGGTACCATATTGGCAGGATAACACCCTCCTTGCAGTCAAAAGATCCTGAACACGAGCTGTTTTGTACTGTACTGGTTGAGTCTCCCGTCAGGCCAGCATCCACCTGCAAACCATGCAAAAACAGCACAAAAGTAACCAGCCCAAAATGGAGGAAGGCCGAGGTGACAGGCTGCAAGCTTAACCACGCCATACACAAGATGCAACTTCCACTGTGTAGATCCAAAAAGGCCGAGAACCTGAAACAAACAAAACAGAGAGGGGGGAGGGAAGCATGAGAGAGAAGGAAGATGCAACATTTACCAAACGCACTTCAGTATCTCACCACTGAAGAGTACTGGTACAGATGCATGGGTTGTCTCTCTGCCACTTTGAAGAAGGTATTTAGCAGGGACTCTAACAAATTGCAGCATTTACATGCCCTGCAGATGAAGATCAATTGCTAGAGAAGTAATTCAGAGGAAAAGTGTGTATGTGTACTTATATACATATATACACATTATATATATATATATATCTCATTTTTATTTTTTATATATGTAGATATAAAATAGCTCATTCCTGACCTACAGCATGTGCAACAGGAGAACTGAGTGCTCAGCTGCCACTCGCCTAGTGATGCCATGGTGATCCCCAGCACACAGCACTTCAACTCAGCACAACCTGTCAAACCTAAGGACCCTCTTGCCTCAGAACCCAGGGAATGAAACAAGTCAAGCAGTCTCTAGCAACACAAAAAGTACCATTTAAGGCCAGTGACCAATCTGAAAATGAAGTCCATTTGCAGGACGTAATTCAGTAATAAATCATGGAGCACGTTAGTGGCCAAATCATCCCCACAAAGAGCACCTCTAATAGGCTGCAGAGTCTGCAGAAGGGTCCTATGGCTCCCCCAAGCTTCTGATGCACAGGGAGTCCATATTAGAAGGTAAAGGTATCAACTCAGAAATAGGGCAGAAGACTCATGCTCGGCAAAGTGCCAAAGGCCATTTATCACTGGCCTCTCCTTTGCCATCTGGACAGTCACATTTTACATCAATAATCATGCTTTTAAATGGTCACAGAAACCTACAAAAAATGCCACATTTAGGAAAAGTTCTGCTCATAAAACTCAGAAGACAGAGCAAAATGCATGTACCCACTAACATTCCCTCTGCATCCCTAAGAAATGGATATATTATCAAATATCTTCTAAAATGAAAGCAATCTCTAACCTAAAATACCATACAAAAACAATGGAGCTGATCAATGTAGCACATAGATTTGGCATATCACTGCCCAATAATACCTTCTATTACTTACAGACTACATTGCTGGAGGGCTTGCACCACTTAAAATTGGATTCTGAACCCTTCACATTATCATGGATCACACTATTCTCTTTCCTTCATAACAGGCCTCTAGAAGAATTTGATCTCAGGCTTAACTGACAAATCACATTTGTGAGTCCAGACACAGGCAAGTATCTCACAGGAAACATCAAACTTAATAGTGGCATTATCTTCAGCACTTGGAAGGTTCAAAAGCCTTAACTCCCACTAACTTTCATTGAGGTTTGTACTGCCAAATGAGCAGGCCTGGGATTCATTTCCCCTACTGTAACTACCCAAATCTTGGGCAGCAAGTCAAACCAAGTCTCTCAGGCTCCCTTTGTAGTCAGAGGAAAGAGACACTCATTTCCAGGGAATGATCTTTCCCATCCCACCCCGTGCTGACACAAAAGATGTATTTAAAACCTGCATCTCCAGAAGGAATTATGTCCCTTCACACCTCTCTCTGCTGTCTCAAGAGGGTGCCCAGGCAGGCAGTTTAGAGCAAGATGCCTGAACTTCAGATGACAGCAGTTCAAAGAGATGAACTAGCTCTTGAACACTTGAGGAGATACACCCCCTTTTCTGAACTGTAAATATTCCAGACAACATTATTGTGTTATCAGCAGTAATAAATGCATCTCAAATGGCTATTTTATCATCATATTGTGTCGCTTGCCTATTTCCAAAAGCGGGTACAATCTTCCCAATATCAACAAAAAACATTTTCAACTTTCAGATAAAAATCTATAAAGACAGCAAAACAGGAAGGAAAGCATGAACATGGACTGCAAATGAACAAAACTGTTCCTGACAAAGCACAGCAGAGGGAAGAGAATTGATTATGCAGTATCAGGATCACAAATCCATATCTGACACCCTTGATATTAAAAAACAATACAGTTCTTCATGCTGCGTGGACTAATTCAGAGGAGTGAGATTCTCCCACGTTCGCCAACATACCTTCCCACTCCAATGCCTATCCTCCTGTATCCCCCAGCCCCCGGTGCCTGACCGAGCTCCCAGGGATGAGAGGGACCTCAGCCCCCAGTGAGGACTGCTAGACAGCCCCAGCCCCAGCCTTGAAATCTCACTAAAACACCCCACTGCCTGCACAGCTCAGGGTCACAGGGAGGACTGAACTGCCCAGCAAATACAACTCAGATGCAATTTGATGCTCCCATTTTCTCCTCCTTCCCTCTCAGCACAGTATTTGCCTAAATTTTGGGCTGCAGGGGGCTGGTAAACCCCTGAGAAAGGGCCAGTGAACATGCGCAGGGTGACTGTGAGCAAGCCCAAGATCTCTGGGCTGCAAGTTTGATGTGTGCACACAAGAGCAAAGATGACACACTCCCCGTGTCTCTGACACAAGGTGCACACAGAGACCAGCTGCACGAGCACAGCACCTCCAAAAACACCCCAGGCACATCAGATCATCCTTTTCCATACTGCAGCTGCTGGCAGGTATCCACCAACCTCTTGACACTTTCAGCTCCCAGCTCCTACTTTACTGTACCACATCCAACAGGTGCTGTGTCTTCCAAGATCAGCCATGTAGAAATGGCTGACAGAAAAACAGGAGTAATTTCAAAAACATATACGTGACTCAAGCACCTAAATTTGGTTCCAAAAATTATTTAGGAGTCTAAGTATCACTTAAATTCAGAGCCTTGTCTAGGAATAGTGCAATGACTAAATGCACTCTGAAATAAATCACTGCTACCACCAACCTCCTTCTCTGTGGGACAAACAACTTCTGTAATTAACACTGTCTACCTTTTGTAATGCCATGATGGTTTCTCTTGCTAGGCATTCCTCGGCACACTCCAGGACCTTGCCAGTTCTGCTTAAATTTTTAATTTGATTTTAAGCAGAGGATAATTTTACTATTATTTATCAAACTAATAGTATGTTATCTCAAAGACAATCTCTGCCAGGGTAGCCTCTGTTTATGTGTTAGGATCTCCAAACTCAGGCTGTGTTGCAGACTAAAATTTCAGAATTTGGGAACATTTTTCTTCACTTATTTTCATTTGCTTTGACATCAAGTAGAGGTCACAATCATTTTTCTAAAATGAAACTATAATGACCCGATCCTGCAATTCTTTGCCACAGATAAAACATCCAGTGGGATCAACAGGAACTTTGCTCACAGCCATGCTGTCTAATAAGATCTTAATATATGTTCATTAACATGAAAAACAGTAACCTAACCAAACTGAAAAAATACAGTGAAGCATTCTTATGGTCATCCCCCTATTGAGAACTGCTGCAAAAATGCTTTATAACAGAATAAAAGCATTAAATTTTAAAACTGGTCTTAAGAAAACATTGAGGTAATGGTTTGACACTCAGGTGACAGAGGACAGAAGAGTTAAAACTCACTCTCTAGCTCCAGGTCAACAAGGTTGCTTACACAAGGTGCAAGTTCTCCCTAAGATATAGCTACTAAACTCAGTCCAAAACCCAGTGGAGGGAACTCCTGGCCTGCCCAGAGTGCAGCAGACACATGCCCACTCCTCCTCTAAGCAGCGGCGCTGATCTCAGCAAGGCTGACTATGACAGGAGCCAACCCTCAGCATGAGACCTGCTCTGAGCACCAGGCCTCCAGGTGGGCTTGCAGCACAATCCTGAGTCGCTCCTAGGCACTCAGGAGGCGTCACGGTGTCACCCCTCTGACACCAGTGTGACAAAGCACATCCACATCTGGCACAGAGAGGTGTCATTCCAGCACTGTCACTGCCCTGGCCCTACAGGATGCGAACAGCAGGAGGCTGCAGCAATAGGAGAAAGTTAGTTGGTATTGGGTGATCACAAGGATCATAATTTCCACTACCTCTTTGCTATCAGACATAACTTTCTCCCACAAGTCTCTGCCCTGCTACTGCTTCCAAATTGAATACATGCAAATAAGGGCATTGGCAGTGAGGGGACCAGAAAGTGTCCCATGTATGGTAGGGTAAGTTCAAAGCAATCAATCAATGCAAAAGAGAGACAAAGTGCTGAGAGCATCACTGCACCAGGATGAGCAAGCATTCAACAGCAAGGCTCTGAAAAGACACATAATAGTTATTTTAGCAGAAGGAACTCCTTCTACAAGAGTTGACAATGGCCACATCATCTATAAATGCATAAACAGAATCCATCAATAAAAAGATGAGTCTTGAAATATTTCTGAAGACAGTCCAGAGAGTAGTATGGACCATGCTTGTCACAATTAAGGTCCCTTCCAACCCAAACCACTTTATGGTTCTATGAGACAATTCTATAATATTTTATAATAGCTGAGTTTCAGAAGACTGATGGTTTGTCTGCTGTGGATTTGTATTTGGCATAAAGCTGGCAAGGCTCTACTGATCCCTTATAATTTAGCTTTTTGTATACAACTTCCCACACGACTCTAAAGGTAAGGATATTTTCAAAAGGAAGCATTTACAAGAAATTAAATTAAGAGGCAACATAACACAGTGATGGCTGATAATATGTAACCTCTACATGCCAAGTTCGTAATATCACTGTTCATTAAATACAAAACCAAAGGCAATCCCCTAAGTCCCTATTAATTTCTTATTTAGGCAAAATGCCCCTTAAACCATCAAAAAAGCCTTTGGATTTGACCTGCAAATAAGATTAAGTCTTCTGGCACCTCCCTCTCCTTCCTCTCTTCCTCCCACCTTCCAAATAAATGAGACATGGGAGTACCTCTGTGGCAATAGATCCTCTCTCCCAGACTTGAGACTACCCAGGAAAGGCAGCTGATTAGATCTCTGCATGGGGTGAGCCCAACTCAGGCGTGGGTCTGCACTGGGGCCAGGCAGAGATGGCTCAAGGTGCACTTGGCAAACATCTGTCCCAGCACAGAGCAGATACAGCCCTGCTATCAGCATCATCTCACAGCCCCGCTCCAAAGCTGGGGGAGACAGAAATAAGGCTCAGCTTAATAATGTGACTTCACATTCCTCAGTTCCACGGCACATAAAAGCTTTTTGATTGAACATACAGGGTTTTTCATAACCATGAGCAAAAATTGAAATTATAGCCTTTCTTCCAAAGAACAAAAATAACTGAGTTTTCGCAGAGGAGGTATTATACCTAATGCTCGGTCCTCCCTCCCCCAAAATAAAAGCACAGCAAAATATTTAATACAAAACAAAGCCTATTTTTCAATTTTCTCCATTGAAATGTTATTGAGCCCTTTGCTCATCACTACAAGAATAGTATCCAGAATGCAAGTTAAGATTTACTTGCAAGCCAAAAGCCACAGCAGTGTAATCAGATCCATTTTGTCTGACAAGTACAAATTTCCAACACAGACCAGGCCTTAAACTGTCAGACTAATGGCACATACTGCCTGAAACGAGCACAACCAAGGAGCCCAAGCTGACTTTACACAGATTATGACACAGCAAATAGGTAGTTTACCTCTGTACTACTGCACCAGCTAGGTTTTATGAGGGAAACAGCACCATAAGTCATGTCTAGACCATGACAGATCCCCACAGTTCAGCTCGATGGAAAAGTTATGGCAGAGAGCTGTAGGTGCTTGTTGCTTTGCACTTCACAGTAAACATGCCAAAGCCCAGAATTAGCTGCCTATGGATTAATTCCCTTGGTATGTGTCAAAAGCAGCCTTTCTTTCTGCTCAAGACACTGCAAAAAAAGCTACCATAAAAAAAGCTACCAGCTCTCTTAGCAAGTCTTTAATATTTACAAGCTGGTGTCTCTACTAATTTGAGTAATACCCTCCATTCTAGCGCTGTAAATGAGTGCTAATTGACATAACAACTCAAGTCTACTAATTTCTTATAGAAATGCTACAGTGATGAGATCCAGTTACATCTGGTGATCCCAGGGGCTGGCCAAAGCAGAGCACAAGTCTGTGTACAGCTAGGAGCAACCTCCAAACACTCAACTCGCCCTGGGGAACCAGTCCACACTGTTTTTTCTGTATTTTAGTATCCATGATGCTCCTGGAAAAGCAGGAACATAAACAGCTAACCCATAAAGATGCCTGTACTTAATTGTCCCTTTCCAATACCCCACTGACTACACTTGACTGGCCAGGCATTTTATTTCCTTGCTCACACCTGACCTGAAAAACATCTGTGTAGGATAGACGGATATATGGATAGCGGAGCTGCAACACAGTTCTGTGTTCTGCAACACAGACATGCACAGGAGGTGGCAGACACTGCAGAAAGCCTCCAGTGGGCAGCCACAGCCACACTTTGAGGGCCATCCTTATTTATGGAATGTATGGTATGGTAGCAGAGCCTCCTTCAGAGAGAGCCATGGCGTGTTCGTTCTTCAGCTCCCCATACACATCCATGTCTGAGATTCCTAGGCCTGAGACAGCAAGAGTTGCTCTTTTTTTCCCCAGAACCATAGCCTTTCTTACATTCAAGTCCCAAAACCTAGGATTTTGGCTGACATACAGATTAATAGTGGGCACGCTCCTGCTTAAAAGGCAATATTATCTGCTCAGATATAGATGAGCATTTTTTCTTTTCATGAATATTACACAATCTCACTGTTGTTTTTCCAGGACTTTCAAGCAGGCAGTTCACACAGGAGGTAGCAGGGATCTCTGGAGGCCATCTAGTTCAACCTGCTGGCTCAAATAGGGCCACCTAGAGCCAGTTGCCCAGGACCACATCCAGCTGGCTTTTAAATATATTCAAAACATATTCAAAAATATATTTGAGGATATTCAAACACAACCTCTCTGGTCAGCCTGTGCCCGTGCTCAGTCACCCACACAGTAAGAGACTAAGAAGCACAGCTATGGGGTCCAGGCCTGCTTGTGACCACCACATCCCAGTGTTAGTGCACAGGGACCCAGAGCAAACTCATCCTGTGTACAAACCGCATCTGGAGCTCACCGCAGCGCCTGGTGACAACCACACGTGCATTTGGCAAAAAGTCACTGTCGTGGCCTTTCAGAAGTCACTGGGAAGCCTCCATTGCACATTTAGAGGCAGACCTTCAAGGACCAGTCTTTTCAATGCATTTAGAGGAGTTTCTAAACAAAGTTAAAGCCTTTAGGTGCTTTTATCCCATTACAGGTGAACTCCCCATTCTTCCCAGTATGAATAGCCCCAAAATGAAAGGGCAGGTTCAGCCACATTCTCCAGACTCTTATGCTCATGATGTGAAAGGCCCAGTGAAGACACTGAAAATCCTCCCTTTTAGGTTTAGAAGGCTGAGGGAAATTAAGAAGTGGAGTTACTTGGTCACCCACTCGGTGGTCCCCCTGCCTCTTCCATGGACTGTAGCTTAAGGAGGCAACATGGTGCACCTGACAACACATGGCATTGCACCAGGCACTGGTTCCTCTGCTGCAGCCTTCAAGGCACTGGTTTCCATCACACTGTCTTGCTGGTTTATAAGGAGTAGCGGAGACGATTTGGGGAGCAGTAGGGGAAAGAGAAAAACATTTCAGCAGTGTGAAGAAAACTTCTTGTCAGTGAAAGACATTTTATGTACTGCCCGTGGCAGCACACAGGGTGTGTTATTTACTGCTCCTGCTTCATAGACATATTATACTGCTGGTTCAGGTGCCACCATCAGAGTGCAACTTATCACCTAGTGACTCACAGCATCCTACAGATGACAGCAGCAACTCTGACATTTCTTTAGCATTCTGGTGACAGATCTGCTACTGTTACAATTAAAGACTCTAGGATTTGTTGTCAACAGTGCACTTGTGCTGCAGAGCCTGTAGTTATTTGCACACAGAGGCAGGCTAAATGGTACATAAGGAGAGAAGAGGTGGTGTAGTCATATCTCATCTTTAGATCCAGACTTCGTTAAAAAAACCCACAAGTTTTCCTCACAAGAAAAACACAAGGCAAACAAAAACCATGTGATGTGCTGGATTTGGTGCAACAAGTAGGCAGGCAGGGAGCCCTTCCCTACCTGACTCGCAGGCTCTTGGGACAGCCACCAGCAAGCCATGCTGAGTGCTAATCCCAGGAGCTGGGGCACTCACTGTTCCCATCCTCTGGAACAGCCTGTTTATTTCTTAACTATTCCTTCAAGAAAAAATAAAAACAAAATTTATGACTTTTTTTGTCTATATGCAGCAAAAAAAAGTTTTTACCGAAAATGCCGCATCACACAGAAGAGAAATTATAAGCCCTCCACAAGTCTGTTTAGAAGGGCCTGTTTCTGGCTCAGTAAGAAAAAAAAATTAAAAAGTGAATGGAGGCAGAAGCAGCAAATGGGGAAGTGGGAGACTGGGCAGAAGACAGGGAGGGGAGAGGAGAAGAAGGTTACACTTCAGAAAGCATCTTTACTACAACAGCAAAAACAAATGGTTGTTGTTTGTACTATTAGATAGGAAAAGCCCTCAGCCTAATTAGCACAGATTTCATTTATTTCAGAGTTAGCAAGACCAGAGACAGAAGAGGTGCCTGGTCCATGCCTCAGGGACTTTCACTGCCTTCTTCCCCTTGTGACCATTATTTCCTAGTACTTTGTCCAGCTGAGTTTTAAATTATCCAAGTGATGGCATTTCCACAACTTCCCATAGAGACTCCGCCATGATGTAATTTATCTTGGAGGCTTTAGCTGTCTTCCTTATATTTAGGATGAAATTAAGAAAATTTATGCTGCTAGTTCTCATTATCATGTCCTTGGAGCACTCTCAACCATTCTCCTCCCTGTCTGAGATTTACATGCTTCAGATACTTGTAAATAGCTCTTCTCCTCCACAGCTTTTCTTTGGCCAAAGCACACAAATTTATTTTAATCTTTATAAATTAGCCCAGGCTGCCCTTTAATCATTTATCTTCATCTCCTCTTGATTCTCCATCTTCGAGACAGTCAGAAGCAGATGGGTATCTGGGAGAGCCATAGCTCAGTGCCTGCTCCCACCAAAATCAACAGCAGATCTGCCCTCTTTGGAGCAGGAAAGCCACGCCTGGGCAGTGAAAACTTGCCCCTCAGCTCTGCTGTACAGCAGGTTTTCACGAGATACTGGACTGTTACGAAGGTTAAATCAAGACTGATAATACAGAAACTCACTGTGTTGCTCACTTTTTAAGATCTCTCCACCTGCTTGCTGGGCACCCCCAGCACGGTGGGGCTGGCGCAAGGAGCACAGTGCTGACTGCCACGTGTGGAATGAAAGCAGAGATTTCCAGAGTTTCAACCAAAAAGTCAAGGTCTCCAGCTGAGATGTGGGAAATACACTGTAACACGCCCACTGCTTCTGCAGATCTGAGCACAGCAGGAGGCATGAAAAATGCACTGAGCTATGGGTTATCCTCAAAATACCTCCCACTTCACTTGGAAGGTGCCAAAACCTGTAAATTCACCCAATTTGAATACAGTTATCAAATAAGATTCCACACAGCACCCTCACCCTTTACTGGCACATATCCCCACATCTCTCTTATTGACAATTTAGATATCTTCATCCTTTGGTGTTTTTTCAGCTGCTAATTCTGCAACTGCTTTAAAAAAATAAGCCCTTGCATCCACCATGATTAATTCACTCTTCATAAGTCCAGGCTGTTTATTGCTCTTTGTTCATTTATGCACTAGCTGTTTACAGATTCTCTTTTAATACTAGCTCTGTTATTTGCTAGAGACTCAAGTCATATTTACCATATGGTAATTGCAGAGATGACATGGACAACAAACAGTGGAAGCTGAGCTGCTACGGCAATTACAGTAAGTGGCAGCAGTCTCCAGGCTATCTGCTGCCCCACCTCCATTCCTTCCCTCCCCACCCTCTGACGGCTTTCCCTGTGGGCTATATAAAGCCATATGCCACTCTGATCTCTACAGCAAAGACAGGCAGAAATTTGCTCTTCACTACAGAATTACCAGATAGGTTGATTCACCTTTTTCCTTTCAGTTTGTGTTCCAACTGCAGGTCTGCCCTCGCTGGCTGGCTGCCCCACTCTGTCCTGCCAAGGGCAGGTAATCTGAAATATTGTCTGGAGCTAGACACCCTCAATACCCACATCCTTCTTTCTCACCATTACAGCCTCACTACCTTCCTCCTCTGCCTCATCCTTGGTGTCAGTGTGCCTCAGATATTCCCCTGAAGGTGTTGCAAAGGACCACATTTCAAAGGGTGGTTAGAAGCTTAACAGGGCAGCTCCTTTTAACCCACTTGGACACCTGGAACCCACTGAAATCACAGATTTTCCACTGGACACCTCAACATGATTTAAAATTCCTGCAGAAAATCAAACACATGACTATGAGAGGCTACTGCTTTCCAGAGAAAGACATGAGGTTATTTCTTGATTTCTACTAAGAGCATCAGGCAGATTCCATACCCAGATGTCATAGGGCTAAAGCCAGGTAAATACATGATTCAGTCCATTAAGAAGATTCAAAAAAATCAAGATTACCTATATGTGTTTGCCAGATTGGAGGCAGTGCATACAACAAAGCACTTTGTTTGAAAAGGATGAGACTTCTCCCCTGTGATTTCAAACATGCCTGCAATGATACTCTCCCAATTCCCAGCACTCAGCAAGTCTTAACTTAGATACAGGCAGAACATTTGAAAACTGGATGCTGGACATCGTGTATTAGAAGAATTTTCTAGCTACATATATAATAATTATAATTCTGTTTATCTCCAAAGTGAAGAAATAGCATTCTCCTGGTATTCAGAGCACTTACTTTCACCAGCTTCCTCCCCTTGACTCTCCCCTCCAAAAGCCTAGTTTTTACACAAAGTCATCTTAAAAATTAGAACTATCTTTCCAGCCTCGTCAATCCATACCATCAGAGGAGGGCTGGGAAGGGAGAAGAGAGACAGAGTACTTAGGACCAGATTTTCTCTGGCATAAATCAGCATAGGTCCAGTGAGCCCAAGTCAGCAGAGCCAGCTTACTCTATTGAAAGAGATGCCTGAGGAACTTTGGCTACATTTCATACAACAGAAACCTCCAAAAGGAAAACTTAATCTATTTCCTTTTCACAATCCACGTCACACACAGCAGCTGGGGGGCATCTTCCTACTTCCTCCATACAACTATGCTCCTGTTCATCCTGCCCTGGTTCCTCCCTCCTCCCAATACTCCATGCTGGCCCCAAATCTGCTACAACTAGTCCTGCCAACAGGAGCAGCAGCTGAGTCATGGGAGATGACCACTTCAGCCAAATGCACTGAAACCAGACAAGAGAAGGAGAAAATTCTCCTTTTCCCCACAATCCCAGACTGCAGCACACAAGGCTTGGAATCTCTCCCCTCCACCATGTGCCCAGTGTCACCTTGGATCAGCACGTGAAGTGCTTCATCCTGGAGGTAAAGTGACAGGAGTCACTGGCTTAATGTATGTGCTTGGAAAACATACTCATCCCATGCAGCACTCACTGTACAATCCATTTAAGCCACCAGGGCAAAAAGAGAGGACAGCTTCTATCCTGCCACTGAGGGGCACGGCCTCCATTATGGATCCTAGTAGTCCCATATCTCCATCAGTTTTACTCAGGAGTTTGAGTCCCCTTCAGGCACAGCAAAATCTATTTTTTCATCCTTTTCTGCAAAGAGAAAATTAAAACTGAGATGCATTTAACTTGCTTTCAAGTCCAAATATCTCTTAAAGACCCTGCTACAGCAAGAAAATTGCAGAGTCCTGCTCTTGCTGCAAGTTTCAGTGAAGGACAGACTTGAGCAACAGCTGAGGAAGGAATAAACAGCCTGTTTTCACACCCTTACTCAACACTCACCCCCTACCCCTCCTGCCTCAGCCCAGAAAGCCTCTCATGCCCAGCCATACTTCTGTGGTAGTGTTCTGAACCCAGCTCATCCTGACATTGCTGATGACATCTGGGAAACCTGTCACAAGTCACAGGCAAATGCCTTGCTAAAACAGAAGAAAAAGTCCCTCAACACCAGCAAGTGAGGAGCAATGGATAGGAAGAGTGTTATCCCAGGCAGAGCCACCATTAGTGTTGCATTCAGGTCAGTGACACAAACAGGTAGAAGAACAAGCCAAAAAATCTTTGACAAAATGATGGTCACTTTTCAAGACAAACAAAGCCTTGAAACAAATCCATTTTGCAGTGGGAGTTCAATGAGCAGACAAATGAATAAAACGGGTACTTGACGAAGAGCACCTTGCATCAAAACAACCCTCCACTCTGCAGACACAGAAACTTCTGGATCATCCCCCTGACCCCTCCTCCCACAGCACCCTTGTGGTCTTTCCCAAACCCAGCTACCAAGACCACCACACCTTCATCTGGGTTGACTGCACCAAGCCCACCGTACCTAGTAGCGGTTGGCTCCCATACAGATACTTGCAAATTATGACCAGACCACCTCTTCAGGTTCTCTTTTCAACAGTAAGTAGATGAGGTTTCTGGAATGCTGCACAACCCAACACAAGTCCCACATCCCCTCCCTCAGCCTTTGCTGGGAAATTAGCTTTGGTCTGAGGGATAGAGGTGGTCAACCAAGGCAAAAGAAGCTCGATGCTGGGAAGCTAGAAGGCAGGGAGCTTTTGAAGGAAGTCAGGAGTTGGTGCAGTTACTGAGAATCATGAAGAAATCTATATATTTAAGAAGGAAAAGCAGAGGCAGGAAAAGGCCACAGCTGGGGGAAGGAGGGGTGTTTGTGACTCACTAGGACACACAAACAGCCAAGAAATGGATCTAGACAGGCAGCAGGCAAGCCAGCAGATTTTTGGGAGTGACGTAGGTGCACCAAGTGCAACGGAGCATCTTCTCACCTTCAGTCTCCTGGTGTGATTCCCCAGAGGGGAGGCAGCTCCATCATGCTCTGAAGGTTAAGCTGTGCCTTCTGCCTGGCACAAGAGCACATTGCAGCCAATGGGTAAAACTGCCTACCTACTTAAAAGCAAACCCCAACACTGCCAGGAGGGACAGGCTTTATTTTTAGCTGGGACACCAGCAGGGTCACTGCTGGTGCTGCATTTCCCCATGGAAGCCAGGGTTTCATGAAGTGTGCTGTGTGCGCAGGGTCACTGTGGGGAAAACATCTGTCAGGTCAGCTTTGGGGAGATGGATTATTTAAGTGAAGAGAAGAGGAAACATTTACTAGAAGAAGTGAACCTGAAACTACTCCGGGAAGGTTAAAATGAAAGGGAAAAATGAGGCTTAAAGAGTCAGAGTGGGTGGTAATTTGTGTGAGGCCAATGTCTAGTCCACCCATCTCCAAAATGCTGACAGAGGAGAATACCCAGTCATGGCTAACTCCAGCAGCATTCCCTCTGCTCGCCTCCTAGGACACAAGCTTTGAAAGGCTCATTCTTGTCTAGGGGCTGCCAAAACAAAAGCAGCAGCAAGTCATTATCCCTCATCAGAATCCTTCACAAAGGAACAGTACACAGAGACCCACCTTGCCTCACACCTTGAAGACAGCAACACTGAGAGCTCCATCTCACTCTGGTCCCTGGGTCCTCACACAAGGCCTGGCTAGCACCGAGGCCAGCAGCCTCCCCAGGACTCTCACACTGGCCAAGTGAGAGTCCACACTCAGCACCCACGGCGAGCGCACGGCAGCAGCACAAACTGAGCCTGCCGCGGTCCCATGAGGACAAGGAGTCAGGTCCTCCCTTGCTAGGGGGTTTCGTGGGTGCAAACCTAATAAAACAGTTGGCACTGCTCCCATTTGCACTGCCAGGGAATGCAGTCTGGAGGCTTCAATATGGAGAGATGGCTGTTGATGAAGTGCTGAGTGCTGGTGTGAAGCTTTCAAGGGACTGGAAAGAATTGAGAGCAGAGGGGAAGTTCTCATTTTATTCTCTTCTTGAAAAACCTGAGTCCATTTGGCATGTTGCATCTGAGAAATAGCTTGGCCTAGGCACTCAGATTTTTTTTAATCAGGATCAACCCCTGTGCATGTTCTTGGGAAGATTTTACATTAAAAATTATTTTGTATTTTTTTCCTGCTTTTTGTGCCTCTTAATAGCTTAAGAAGTGCTTTGTAGACCCCATCACTCTTAGATTCTTTGCAACTAATTTGCATTCAGTACTATCCGTTTCATCAAGCGCACACTTCAAGGCTGAACCAACTCCAAGCCTTAACTGCTGCAGGCAATTCAGGCAGAAGCTTCACAGGTGGAAGCAGGGCTTCTTAAGCCAACCTGAACGTTTTCCACCTCTGGTCATCTCTTACCACTCTACTCTAGCTCTCCCCTTTTTATTGGCATTACTGTTTGCATGGCTAGGGCATGAATAAAGACCAGGAATGTGTCTGGTAGAAAAGCAAGCAGAACCCACCACCTGGGCACACATGCCACTGTGCCAGTATCCTGCAGGGGTGGGATAGGAGCAGAAACAAGCAGCCAGGGTGGGAAAGCTGTATAAAATAAGGCCCCAAGATGACAGGGGTGGCAAGTGCATTAGCTGTATGGGCAGAGGCAAGTTTGCCTCTTGCAGCAGTGAATTCTGTAACACCTCCTGGACCATGGAACAGCCTTGTCCTGCAACACAAGGGCAGACACTTATCTCTGTCTCCATTTTTCCCAACTAACATGTGTGCTCAAGAGTCACTGCCTAATCCCAACCAAAACCAGAGAAGAGGATAAAGGTGCTTATTAAGGTAAACTTAAAGCTCAACATCAAGATACTGCTTCCCAACATGGAAGGCCTCCCTCAAGTTGGTAAACTAAGACATCAACGTCTTAGTCACCCAAGACAAATTTTTCTGACAGTAAACAGTATGGAGAGCAAAAGGACAGGTTCTTCACTCAGAGCCTGCGAGTTCTTCACTCACACATTATTCCAAGTACCCTCACCTGTGCATGGCAGAGGCAATGCTGCCTTCGCTAATTTGTGTGTGGGGAGCTGTGGCCCTGTGGCAGTGATGGATTTCACAGCCTGCCTGGACACTGACAGACTCTCTCCTAGAACTACTTACATTGAGGTGAGCTAGGACACATCCAGAGTGAGCTGCAGCCTGACTGCAGAGTAAGGTGCAGACATGCTCCAACCCTCCCTGTTTCTGCCCCTGCTCTGGGGATGGGAACCAGCTTTCACCAGCATGCAGCATATTGAATGCACTGGCAGGGCACCTTCTGTTGTCAGCACTGGAGTCCCACGTTCATTCCTGGACATGTCACCTTCAACACAACCTCAGCAGTCAGATCTAAGTGCCCTCTTGCAGGTACATCCCTGCATGACTACACTTCTTTTGATTAAAACTCTATTCTGCGATGCTGCTGTTTGCTTTGAGACAGCCTCCAAGTACCAGCCTAGGAGAGGGGAGATGAAAGCAATGGCAATGCAGTCTCATCTGTCTATAGTTCCTAAAATTCTTTGGCACCTCACTGGTTGCAAAACATGCCCAGCAGCATAGGATATTTAGTATTTCTGATTGCTCTTGACCTGGCTGTCTCTGCTGCTGTCCTGAGTTAGGAGGCTTAGGTAAAAAGACAGCAGAGTACAGGAAGGCAGCAAACAGAGCAAGATCAGTTTTATAGCTTTGAAATAATCTGCTAGTGAATGGAAACAGAAGCTTCTCCCTAAATCTGAGTGCTCTGGAAGAGCTCCCTGTTTTATTATGATGGAAAATCCTCATTGGAGTGTTTCATTAGAAAACAAGCTGTCATAAAAGAAATGTTAAGAGCCCTAAGCTCCCTTCTCTCCCATGATGTCAACTGTCAGAGACATCAATGACAGCTCGGCTGTGTGATCAAAGGCTCCAGCAAGCAGATTTAAAGACAGAATTAACAGAAAATTGAGAGTTGAAGGAGCATGGGGGCATGATAATCACCTATTTATAAATGTGTCTTATGGGGCAAACTAATTACTTTAAGATGCTGTACTGCAGGAACAATGGCACCTGGGTCTCATTGTGACACTACCAAGATGGGGTGGTGGTGCTACCTTCAGAATGGCATGACACATCCCTGCCACCTCATGCTTTATTTTTCCTGCAAAACCCTGTGACAGAAGTGCCTCGTGGGGAGGTTGGGAGGCCATCATGATGAACTTCATGTGCTCACATCCATGATGGCCCACAACCACAGCTTACAGCTTAAAGTATTAAGGCAGAAGAGAAGCCAGCTACAGTCTATTCCATGTTAGTCCTTAAGCAGCCCAGAAGCCCACTGAAGCTGCAGGAGACTTGAGGTGGTTCCTGGATCTCATTCTGAAGGTAAGCAAGGACATGACCAGGAGCTTCGTCTTCAGTCCCAAACCCCTCATCACTGAAACCAGCAGATTCAGGACAAGCTCAGCAATACAGGTGTTTTAAAGGTTCCCCAAGAACAGCTTATCATCTCATGTATTTCTCAGTGCATCAAACTCCTCAGGACAAAGACTGTAATTTACTAGACATCTGTATGGTGCTTGGAAACATGGGCCCCCAACCAGGCTGATGCCTTTAGGAGTTACCGTTATCTAAACAGTAAATCAACAATAGCATTAATCTATGCCACAATGCCTCAACACAGTGGGTGATGGTAGATGGAGCATCACAACTATCAATTTCCTGGCTTCAGAGACTTTTTTTCCCTATTAAGAAGATGTTTTTGTCATTGTAATTTAATTTCCTTCAATTTTTTTTAAAAAAATATAAAATTAGATATTACTGCCTGGTTTATAAAAAAAAATTGGCCAGCAATCAAAGACATCTTTTTAACTGTGAAGCACATGAAAGGCATCTGAAACATGACAGCAACAAAGAACAAGGAACTATTTGTCAATGCCACTTGGTCATTGGGGAAGCTTAGGGGAGGAGACTGATGCTGTTTGTTTAAAACAAGCAAACAAAACCCTGACAGACAGACCATTTATCTGTATAGTGCTTCACTCGAAAATATTGGCAAAGGGAATACATCTTCTCTTGGTTTCTAATAAAAATGCTGACACACGCTGTTGTGGCCTTGCCCTGCCTTGGGGACAGAGGATGCCTCCCACAGGAAAGACCCTTTAAAAATAAGGGATCAGGCACAACACAGCAGCAGGTCAGCCTAGGCCCTTAGCAATCTCTCTGCCTGTCCAACCTGCAACACTATAGCATCTGCCAAGCTCGGACCAGCCTCCTCTGACTTCAAACCACCAGTTTCAGAGGAAAGCAGAGGAAGCAGGAAGAGTGGATTCATCCATGGGTACCTCTTTCCTTCCTCCAAGCCAGCCAAGCTGAGGGGCAGTGCCTTGAGCATCCTAGGATTGCCATGCATAACAACTGCCCATGACTCCCAACTACACAGTGTGCTCCAGTCTGACTGGATCAGACAGGGCAGCTCCTGCTCTACAATGACCCAGCAAGAGCCTACAGAGCACGGAACAGTGCTTGATCCAGGCTGTGCCTGGTACTGCTCCACATGTGCTCTCCTGTTCTGGGTGCTGAAGACTGCTTCCCACACTGCCCAGGGCAATGGAAAGGACTATCCCACCTGATGATGGCATCTGCCATCCCAGGTGCCATCCCGTCAGGTGGCAGCTTTGCAAAGCAAGAGCACGATCTCTGCAAAAACAAGTGCAGTGCAGAGGGGTGTTAGGATGGCTACATATCTGCCTTCCCTCTCACACCCTGTCACCCACTAATTTAACCATATCCTTACCAAATCTCCATGCAGGAAGAAAAATACCATTAATGATACAAATGAGACCCAGGACCTGAAATGTGCCTAGCAGCACACTGGAGGTATGCAAAAACCCAGAAGCTTACTTGTATTTCCACTGCCCTCACTTTGGGACCTCAGCAGTGGGATTACTAATGTCCTACCTTGGGCATTTGAGCAATGCTTAAACTACCCACTTATTAGAGCAGGACTCATATTTGGCTTTAAGGAATTTAAACCAGACTGCTGTACTGCACCTTTTGTCTAAGGCTCTCTATACCCATCAGTCCTCTCCTTCCCCACGCTGGTTGATACTACATCCTTCTATTTACAACACAGGGTAGCCAATTTGCCTCATGTTGCACACTCATGGCAGAACTGAGGGCTCCTGGGCTGCTCCCACTCCTCCCCAGCCAGCCCTCGGCAGTAGCTGGACATGCTCTTTTCCAACATCACTACTTCTATTCAGGAAGCAAGTCTCATTCCAGTTGAACACAGAAGCACAAACATGAGCACCAAATGTGACTTTCTCAGCTAAACCATGATCAGGGTAAACAAATGCTTTCAACAGCAGTGGATGGAGCAGGATTAGGGACTCCCTAGAAATGCTGGTGCTGCAGGGGAGTGATGCCTCTCCCTGCTGCACTGAACCTCCAGAGCACCTTCAAGGCCTCTGTGTCCCCCCTTGTGTCTTGTGCTCCCCAAAGCCAGCTCTGCTGTCCTGGGCCTCCCACCAATCTCCCAGGGACCACAGGATGTGTGCTCCAAAATGGGAAGGTGCTACCGAGTGTTACCTAAGTCCTCTTCCAACCCTGTCCTCCAACCCAAAAATTAAAAAAAAAAAAAAGAGCTCAAAAAAATCACCCTTTTTCTTCATAAAGAGAGGTGTGGAATTAAAGGAACATACATATAAGTATGAAGAGGGGGGAGATGTGTCTAAGGCACCTCTTCTCACCCTGACTGTCCCTCCAGCATTTCCCCCTAAATCTGAAACAGATTTTTAGGGTAAAATCCCCAGAACAAGCCAAGGAACAACCCAAAAAGTCAGGAACCCAACCATTAAATTACAGCTCCATTGGAGGGGGCAGAGGGGGAAATGGCCATGCTTGTGAATGGCCACGTTTTAAAATAGCAGTAAAAAAAACCCCAAAACCAACTGCAATGGTTTCATCTCTCACCCAGAGTGATTGATACTTTAGACACAGGTGAAAAAACATAAAGCTCTGAAGCAAGGCTGGGAGAGAGACAGGTAGAGTGTAAAACCAGCCCACATTTAGGTCAGCTCTCATGCGTGTGCATGTGTGTGTGCAGAGTTCCCGTCCCCCTGCCATGGGGGGCTGCGGGCCTGCCGGCGGCCCCGTGCCCTATTTAGGCAGCGCCTGGCGCAGCAGCTATATTTGACACCCGGGGTAAACAAGCCGGCCCCGGCGGACGGAGCGCGACAGCTGCCCAGGACGGCGGCCCCGGCGCCCCCGCCCCACGGCCGGGGATGGCCCGACCCGGCCTCTCCCGGCGGAAGAAAAAAATAAATTAAAAATAAAAAGGAAATTTAAAGGGATTGGGGGGG